>JAWWES010000011.1:22343073-22354627 GCA_035583135.1 Lophotriccus pileatus | reverse complement strand
CCTTTGAAAGTGAGCCTCAAATACCTTGCTTTCTGCATCCAGTTATCTTACCCAGCCAGACATTTAGACTGAATTTAAACTTCTAGCTGAAGCCTGATGCCTTTGAGGATTAGATCCATTCATCAACAGCCAGCTTAATACAACAAGTTGTATAGGGTTAGGTATCCCACTGGGTACTACTTTCTAAGAAGGACTAGTTTTCAGGTCTTGAGACTCTGTTGAACTGACAAGCTGAGTATGTCACTCAAAGGCAGTAACTTTTATTAAGGCTAAGTGTAACTACTACCCATGGCTCCATGTTCTGGTAACAGCACCCAAGATGAGCCTTTCTCTAACACCCTCTAACTCTGGCTGTTTATTCAGTTTGCATAGAACATTTTGCTATGAAAGCAGGTGTTTGTTGAGCATTACTGTGTTTTTCCAAAGCTCTTTGGGGGCTACTTCAGGAACTTTAGAGCAAGGCAGCTGGCAGATGACAAGAACCTGGCCAACTATAGAGAAACCCACAGAAAAGACCCCCCTGGATGGCTCAGCTGCCTCACAGATGGAAGGAAACAGCGTGTGATATGACTAGCAAGACATCCCAAGGAAGATGGTAGCAGAACCAAAGCTGCCGACCGTAGTGGTAAAGGGTAAAAGGAAACAGTAAAGGGTAAAAGGAAAGAGGATCAATTGCGTTCTGGCTGCTCTTATACAGGCTTTTACCAGATACTCATGTAGTTCTGAGGGTGACACTCCCCCTTCACCTACTCCAAATGCTGACATAATACTATAAGCCTTTATGTAGTAATTCTGCATTATATCAGATATCTTGGCTAAAACAACTTTGTAAAAAGAGGCATTCCCCTGCCAAAGGAAGAAAACGAAGTTTATCAGGATTTTTTTTAAAGGAGTAAGACAGCTGTGGACAAGGGTAAAAGCAAACTCAGAGTTGTGTCAAGATATCTCAAAAGCTCTTAAAGAAGTCTAGCTGCTGCAGATAAAAGGCAGCAGCCTTCAAGCATTAATAACCCACTAAAAGATAAACAAAGTAGGTAGGAAAGCAATTTTTCATGATAAAAGAAATTTACCAGTGTGGTCCCAGACGGACCTGTGTTGGAACATGCATTATTCAAAGTATTCAGAAGTGATCTGAAAAATGCTGTGAGGAATAAAGAACCACTGAGAATAGAGTGACATATTAATGTTTTCTGTATAAATTCATGGAGTAAATCTTATCTTGAGCCTTTCCAGTCCTTCTTATTTCAAAATGAGTATAACAGAACTAAGCCAGTTCAGGAAAGGCAACAAGAATGAAAGATATGTATCAATTCCTGTATTAGGCTAGATTAGAGACTAGAAACATGTCATCCAAAGGAAAAAAGGAAATGAGAATTTTACGCCATCAACAAGGTACAACTAGTTTTTTCTAATTTTACTGTATGCATTTTATTCTATCTATTATCACAGAAAAGTTAAAAATTCAGAAAGCACTTTTTGATCCTATTAATAACTTCACTGAAATGCATTGTCATAAAAGGTTGTGAATATCAAAGGCTTACATGATTTTGTTCTCTTCCGTGACTGCCTAAATGCCATCTCTGCATATTCAGTCCTGATGTGCAGATTAAAGAGGCTAGTCTTTTACACTGGTCTGAATCACCAAAATTACCAGTTAACAGCCATAAACTGGCATAGCTGCAAACTTTCCAACTCCTGTGGTAAATCTAGCAATGAAAACTGAGGTCCACAAACAAGCTTCCTACGAGGTCAGCACAAAGACACTAAAGCTTCACCTTAAGGCTGTGAATTTCCAGAAGAGGTGGATATGGGTGATTGCTTGCAAAGTCACCTTGGCCCTGACTTGGGCACTACACACAAATTTCCAAGGCTCACTGGACAGAAGAGAGGTCTTACATCTAACTCTTCTTTCTCATTTTTCACTAGTCTCTAGCAAGTAATAGCAACAATGTAGCTGCAAATTAAATGGCAGATTACTCCAGGAGGAGATATGGGTGCTTACTGTAGAACAGAACGTACTTACCCTCACAACAATTTTACCTAAAAATCCTCTGGGAATGCTACACAGTTCCAAGATGTACTTGCTTCTGCTGCTGCAAATATTAATAAGCTAGGAAGCAAAAGTATTTTCACTACTGCATTCACAGAGCATGATAGAGGTATGATAAATACAACAGGAGGAACAGCACTTTTATCTCTTTCAGCTGAGCAGGATAGGGTGTCTCTATTCAGCCCAATAGAAAACACATGGGATTGATTCAGATGAGCCTCTGCTCTCAAGTGCTTTTCTCCAGTAGTGAAGTAGCCCAAGTGGAAAAGACTCCTCTATTTTATTCTCAAATCTAAAACATAGAAGAGGATAGGTAACAAAGTCACACTGTTCCTAGGTCAACAACAGGGTACTTGAACACCTCCACTTACCTCTTGAATGAGAATCATGAAACAGTTGGGATTTTTGATTTTTTTTTTTCAATACCCAAGGATTCTGACACAGGACTAACAATATTTCAGTCCACCTGGGGACAACCTCACCTCTTGACTCCTGTTGTTCAGCTTATGTCAATATTTCCCCTTTCTTAAATAATAATCCACTTGCCTTGGGACAATGTAGAATTTGGTAAAACATTCCCAGTTGAATATGCTTTCAGCACAAAGTACATTGAGAAGGCTTTACAGATTTGACATGCTTCCTTCAGAGCACCACCAGCAGCCTTTAAGCCAGTCCTAGTAACACAGCTAAATTTTGTTAATTTCTGTAGTGGGTAAGAAGTCACTTGTCTAGAACTTATCCTTCTCACTGCCATTTTTCAAGCTGCCTTTCTGCAAGTTTTATTTTATATATATATACACACTGCAATCAGCCTGAACTTTGAACAAGCTCCCTGGGGTGTTGGAACAGAACTGAAGGATGGCTATTTTGCCTCACTTCCAGTGTCCTTCCTACTACAAGTCCTCTACAGCCAGAAAAAGCTGTTCACAGACCTTGTTGCTAAATTACAGCAGCATTAACGTGCCATGTTAACATAAGTACATATTTTTATGTTCAAACTTCCCACACAAAATCCCTCAGGTGAAATCTAAAGCACTACAGTACAGGAGGTAAGGACTGTAAGCTGGTTGATCATTATAGCCCAGTACAACCACACCAAATTTCCTTCGTTAACATAAAGGTGTTTTCATTCACCAGACTTTGCAAAGTGAAAAGTATCCAGAGTAATCACTATTTGTTTCTCATACGTGGCAATACAGGGAAGAGCTACTGTTTATATTGTAGAGAGCATGGAAATCCAGTCCACCTCAAAATATACACTTTAGACTTTAAATGTAGTCATACTGTAAATACCTGGAAAAAGTATTTGCTGTCATCTTTGCTTCCTAAGTACTTGCCAAATTAAAAAAGCTGACTAGCACAAAATCTTGAGCCATTCAAGACACTCAGAACAGTTCAAAACTGTACAAGAAATAAGTATTTAGACTGCATCATGTTGTGCTATCAATGCCACACTACAGCTAGCTTAGCTCAGCCACTACCAGCAGAGCACCCTATTCAAACTTACTGGAGTCCCTATCATTTTCTCCAGCATATAAGGAGGTAGTAAGATACAGGAAAATGTGATTTCACTGTAAAGATACTACAGCAAAGCATATCTCTGTCATCAGGATAAGCAGGACCAGACTGGCCCTGCTGGCCTCAAAAAAATTAGGTTAACTTGCCTATGTTTTCATCCTGTGTATCTTCTCCTCACTATTTTTTTTTTCCCGCAGCCATAGGAGAGGCTGGAGACACTTTAACATCTTAAGGCTCTGATTTTTAGCCTATCTTTTTCTTGACAGAAAAAAAAAGGCAGCATACAAAAGTAGAAGCATCAAGGTTGAATATTTATCTCTATCAGGAAGAATAAAAAGTTTCAGCCTGACTCAAGGCAGCACATTTTCTTTTAATTCAGACACCAATTTCCACCAGATACAGATCAACATTTATGACTCTTGTACATCATTTCTTCCTCTATTAGCTCCCCCAGAGTTCAGCCATCTAGCTAAAATCATGCTTTTTCAGTATTGATGCTGAAAGCGCAGGAGTTCCTACGGGTATTTCATTTTCAGGGACACAGTTAACCAGAATACCACCAGTCTATTAAAAATGTATTGTCACAGGTCAGCTCTACCAAATATTTAGGAGTGTTAGTGTAGTCTTCTAACGTCCCATCCTCTTTTCTTTCATTGCCACAGAAAAAGGAATGGCATCTTCCCCAGAAAACTTCCCACATTCAGAGATTTATTTGATTCCCATAAGACTGCACCACCCCTGTTTAATATCCTGTGCTAACACAATGTTCTGCTTTACCTTTCAGGACTGGGAAAGGCCAGAGGCAAATGTAATAGAAAGAAACCATGTTTCACCTGGACTTGTCATTGTAAGACACCTCAAACCACACTAATAGAGTAACTTCTTCCTCCCAGCTGACACAAAGCCTGTGATCATCAGTAAAGCAAGGAGCTGAGACCTCTTTTGCCTAAAGGTATCCGACCAATGGCATTCAGCACACATCCAATCACAGAGGAGTGACTGCTGGAAACAATGATCTTCTAGATCTGTCTAGATTTAGACAAGACTGTCTCCTGTTAAGGTATGGGCTACATGATCCCTCTAGACTGTTATCTACTGTAATGCAAGAGGTACATCACTCCTTCCTTCCTTGAACAGTCAGATGAAAGCATCAGCACCTACACCTAAAGCAGCACTGGTAGCAGGGGCAGCAAGAGCTCTCACAATTGTAACTATCACAAGACTCAACTTCAGAAAAAGACCATTCATTTTGAAGCCTTTTTCCGTCCAAATAAAAGTTATTTTTCCCATTTAATTAAAGAAAAATTTAACCATATTCTGTAGTATAACAGCAACTTACCCATCTAGTTATCAGTGTTGTGCTAATGTGCAACAGCACAGGATGTTGAAAAGCATGGTCACCTCTAGAGCTCAGAGCTGGGCCAGCAAATCCAGCTGTAACCCTGCCTTTACACCACTGTTTCACTCAGTGAGTAGCCCAGCAGCTTGTATTATCATATTATCAATACAGTTTCCAATTCACCAATTACTTTCCCCTCCTGCCTCATCAGTACTTCGTACACCTCATACCTGGAGAGATCACGCTTCTCTCTGTAAACCTTTTTGCAGCCTCTCAAGAGACACAACAAGCGCTGCAGAAACTTGCCACAAAGGGCAGCCAGTGCTGGTTCCTCCTTCCTGCCATCAGCTTAGCACACAGTTCCTGACCCCCAACACGATTTATTGGCTTGTTCTTGAAAGCACCGTGATTTCAGGGGACTGGTCTGTGCACAGGGATTCATTCCACATGACCTCCCACAGCCAGCAGTCAGATCACAAATACAGATGTGCAAAAGGAACCTTGTGAAGCTGCAAACCCCTTGCTTGTACCAAGCCAGGGGGGCTGGGATAAGGGCAGCATTTCTGCAGAACACACGCCCGCCCTCCGGCTGTGGTGTCAGCAATTCTTCACAGAGGCCAGGCTGCAGCTGTTACAGATTGTTGCCTGATGCCATGAAATACTATTTTCAAATTACAGCAGCAGCCACTCATGCTATGGGTAACTATAAAATTTCCACTTAATGCATGTTAATTGGATTATTATTTTTTAAAGTCGTGCTCACTGCCCCCACATTAATAACAAATGAGCTCTCTCTAATTATTATTAGAGTAACTCCCATACAAATTAATGATTAGGCCATTAAGACTATGCAGCTGAATTGCCATTAATTCTCGTATCAGCTAATAAAGTGACAATAAAAAAAAAGGAAATTCCTTTAAGCATTACTGAATTCTATCACTCGTACCAAAGGCATACAAGAAAGGTCTGTTAAGCGCTTTTTACTTTTATTAAATGTTAAGCTGAAATTATTCATCATAATCTGGAAAAAAAATTACTACAAAAAGCTGCATGTGTAAGTTCCTTGCATCTGTAGGTAGTGCTGAAGTGCAATCTTTTAACCACTGCTCATAGGGTAGAGTGTAACACAGTTATCAGAATAACTCTTCTAGAAATAGTTCTTCTACATGCACCAAATAACAGCTGTCACATGACAATCACTACAGGGTTTTCTACATGTTTAGGACTTCTAAATCAATACAAACTACATTTTTCAAAGGGATGTTACTTAATCACTGTTTATTATATATTGAGACTATACCACAGCATGTTTACAAATAGAGGTGTTGAGTTTCTAAGATTGCATGAATGCATTATAACAACGGCAGAAAACCTCTTCCTTGCTAGGAAGAGCACCTTTCTGGCAACCCATTTCTTAGTTTCAGACTATAATTTCTGTACTCTGAATGTAGTAGCTAACATTGTCAAACACACCCTATTATCTTTACATTTCTACATTATGAAAATTAGAATTTGCCAGAGATATGCAAGCTGCACTGCACAAACCCATATCCATTAGTTTTCCAGGCAGAATACCCATGAACTAGAACATATAAAAGATGCATAGCTCTGGCTATGATTACGATGCGCCTTGGTGCGGAAGGAGGGAAGATCTCCCTGGCATTAACTCAAATGATCATATTGCTTGCAGTGGCATAACTACATCATTTGATATTAATACCCCTAATGCTGGTATTAAAATCACCCAACTGATGTAATTGGAAGTGCTCAGTACCTCCTTCAAGAATGATAAGTAGCAGTGGCCAACATTTTCTACCGGTTTTCAGAAAGATATGTTTCTACGTGGATTATCCAGCAGGGCAATTTCAGTTCAGCACACTATACAAATGAATGCAAAAGCACAGCCAAACGAGTAAATCAGTGAACTATATGCATGGTTTATTAGATCTAGCATACTCACCAGTTTGCAAGACCAAGAATTAAACTTGCAGAGCAGCTCCTTATCTGGTCACCACATCAGAAGAATAATAAACATGCTTTATAGACTCCATCCAGGTACCAAAAAAAAAAAGCAGAAAAATCCCTCCCACAATAATAAGTGTAAATATATAAGTGTCTTATTTGTGTGACATACCGGAATACATTCAAACCACGCAGTGGCAACTATGGTTTAGTCTGTTTGCTCACATATTTAATAAAGGCACTTCAGAAGGCTGTCCAACTTACCTTTTGCCCTCAAGGAGTTTAGATGAGTGCTGCTTGTTTAGTAGTGCTTAGGATTAGTGCTAATTGCTACTTTAAAATTTTATTTCTTCCCTTTCCAAAGGGCATTGGCTGAAATACAGTAAGAGCACCTTACCCTTTTAGCCACAGGTATAACAGTGTCTTCTGCTCTTCTTCATGATCTGAGCAAGGCAAGCCTGGGAGTTCTGGTTCAATTACAACTCAAACTTGCAATTCAGTCAAAACAGCACCTCTTCATCACTGGAAAGAAGCAACAGTCAACTTTTACGTTAAATGTATCACACTGATAGTTGTAAAACACTTTACTGCTTTCCAACGCACTATAGTGGAAAAGCTGATAAACATCAACATTACATTTAGAATTTTTATTTACCTTCAATAGAGATACTTAGGCTACAATAAGTATCACCTACTCAGCCCTCTCCCATGCTCCAGACAGGATAACACCACAATGGGCCCCAGCACAAGCCAAACCACATCATTGACTGCAGAACTCACTTTAAATACAGGAGAAGGCCCCTCCTCACCTCGGTCCTGCCCTCTCCCACAAGGATAAATTAGCAGGGGCCTCGAGGCAGCTGGTGGTCCTCTGGAACACCACTTGAGGTAGGTCTGCAATCGCCTCAGAGCAGGTTCCACCCTCCCAGTCTGGGGACGGGGGGCCCTCAGGGCGCAGCACCCGCCCAGGGCAGGAGAACCCCCCGAACCGCGGAGGGGCTGGACCGCAAGGCCCATTAGAGCCCCGCGGGGCAGGAGCCGTGGAGACCTTCGCCTCAGGTAGGGGGGAAGGTGTGGAGGCTCCTCGCGGCCGGACAGACAGACAGACAGACGGGCGGGCGGACGGACAGACAGGCGGGGGGGCGCGCGCGCGTCCCCTCACGGCCCGGCCCGGCCCCGCGCAGGGTTTGTTGGTAGAAAACCCGTGCGAAAGTGTTGGGATGCCACGTGTTTTGTTTTGGTTTGTTGTTTAAACAGTTGCCTTAATTAAGGAACATGGCTTTTACCGTGCTAGCACACGGTATGGTTGTTTTAAACTGAGGCAGAGAACCGACGGGAACAGGAGCCTGACTTGGCGTGCCTCGCCTCTGAAGCGCTCGCCTTCAGACTGTTGGACTATTGCAGCTTCCCTGCAGTAAGTTCCGTGTAGTGCAAAACAATTCTGTTTGGCTTTCCTTAGTGGGAATCTTACGTGCTTGAAAAGGACACGCCTAAGACCTTGTTTTAATCGCTTATGTGTGCAAGTTCAAAGAAAAATGCTTTAAAGGAGCGTGGCTTTAATAGTGATTTTCCATAATGGATTCGTGGTAGGAGATCTTAATACAGCATTCCAATTTGGAAAAGCTTGTCTTAAGGGCCAGGAAGATTGTTGGTGTCTGGCAGTTATCAATAATCGAGGCAGATTTGTACTTGAACTCCTGTCAAAATCAAATCAGCTTCCCAGTCAAATGGTTATCTGTGGCAAGAAGAGGCAAACTGCTGCTGAAACAGCTTTTTTATTTTTGTTTTCCTGCTTTTTCTGGGCTTTGGCTTTTACTTAGAGAAATCTTGGCCAACTTTTAAGCCTTTCAGTAGAGATTGTTTGGAATTTGAGATGTGTTCAATGCTCTCAGATTGAATACAGTAAAACCCCTTATGTATACTTTTTCCCTAGACTGCTCATTAAACATCAGGTGTTTGCACTCATTGTAAGTAAGATGCGATTTGGCTGGCACCTCTCTACCCAAGTATAGTACAAGTATTAGCAAACTATCTTTCTTGACCAGAAATAAAAATGAAAAATAAATTTTAAAAATATGCAAGAAGCTGACATCTTAGGAAATGGTAGAATTGAAAAAGAGGGGGATGGAATTTTTCTGAACTTCAGAGTAGGACATGAAATATTAGCTGCATTTAATCTGAGAACTGAATTAAGTCTGGTTTGCTCTTGAGTCGAATCAATCTTAGTTGCTGCACTCCTGGAATTTTTCAATGATTAGAATTTTCAAGTTGTCTTAAATGATGCTCTTTGCGTGCCTTTGTAACACTGGTGAGAAAAGGAGATGGTGCTTGGAAAAGGAGCATTCAGGAAGTGCATCTGCAGTGGTGACTAAGCCTTTGCCAGTACCACAGCGAATGAGTTCTGTTGAACTGGCTTGTAGTGTTCTGTATTATAAAATTCATACCTTTGTTCTGAGTGTACGAGCAAATGTCTTGTCTAAGACAGAAGTTTCTGTAAAGAGAGCTTTTCTGAGAAACAAGGGAAGGCATGTTTGGGGAGTAAAAGGTCAGCTGTGAAGGGTTCTGAATACCAGGAATGGGATATTGATTTTTTTCTTATCTATGTAAAATCATTCCTAATGTGTTCTTTCCAATCACTGACAAGGCTTATTCTAATCACTGTCTGAAGAAAATGAGTAAGAGGCAATGAAAAATCTGCAATATGGAAAAAAGATTCTTCCTGTAGGAAAGAAAAAGTTTTGATCATGATTCAAGGTGTTTTTACTGACTGACTGTTCAAGGTGTTATTTCTAATTACTTTCATTATCTCATCAGTATTATAAAGCTGGAGCTATTTCAATCATGTGTATAACTGATAAAATTAATTTCCAAGATTAATTCTTAAGCTTATATCCAGTAATATAAAGCTATAGTTCATTTGTAGCTATAGTGTGTAGTAATTTTGTTACCTTAAACTTCATTGACTCAATATGAAACACTGACAACACAAGCTTATCACATGAAGAAATCTGTTTGGGCTTTTGTTTTTAAAACTGTGTTTATTTGATTTAATAATTTAAAAAAAAAAAGCTACAGACAGGATTGGTGCTTTATATAATTGAGAGTATTGCATTCAGGCTGAAGATTCTGCACAACATGGACCATTTATGTGGATAATTGAAGGATTCATTATGGTCACTGACACTTCCATGAAAAGCAGGCAGTTTGACAGAACAGAATCACAGAATATGATGAGTTGGAAGGGACCTACAGGGGTCATCCAGTCCAGCTCCTGGCCCTGTGCAGGACCATCCCCCTGAGTCACACCCTGTGCCTGAGAGGATCATCCAAACACTCCCTGAGCTCTGTCAGCCTTGGTGCTGTGCCCACTGCCCTGGGGAGCCTGTTTAGTGCCCAACCACCCTCTGGGGGAAGAACCTTTTCCTAATATCCAACCTGAACCTTTTCCTGATATCCAACCTAAACCTCCCCTGACACAGCTCCAGGCCATTCCCTCTGGTCCTATCCCTGGTCCCCACAGAGCAGATCTCAGTGCCTGCCCCTCCTCCTACCCTCCTGAGAGTAATTGGTGGGGCTTTGCTAAGTGTGGATAGATCTCAAGTACTCTGAGGAGGAAAAACATGAATCCTTGTTGTAATGGAATCCACTGTGTGGCTGGAAGCTGTCAGAATCCTGATGAATTATGTTTGCAGGAGGAGTCAGTGATTCACTGCCAATGCATTACAGAATGTTATATTGATTTTACTGCTGGCATATAGAATCTATACAGCTTCTCAGTGGGTATGGAAATCTACATTACAAAGGAAGTTCTAATAACTGTTATGCAGCTATTACAAGTGAATTGGAAAGATTTTAGTTCTCAACTAACTTCTGCGTTCTCCATGGCTAGGTTCATGCTGTCTAGTACTCCAAAACACCAACTAATGTTTTCTCTTTATTACAGTTGGTGCACATTCATTATAAATTTGCCAAGTATTTCTTAAAATTATTTGTCATGAATACCTGTGGCTTTAGAAAGGAAGGAATAGGTGGATATGTAACTCCACTAGATAGGTGGATATGTAACTGTGTGCTTTTGTTCGAAGATGATGTTTTCTAATGAGCATAAAACTTGAACAAACAATGCTTCTCTACATTTCTGTAACCATGTTGACACATCTGTGGCTTTGTGAAACAATTAAATACAACCTTACTGCTAATTATTGATTTTACAGCACAAAAAGGGTCCTTCAGCAGAGAAAGATAACTTCACTTTTTGTTTTTAAAGAGAGGAGTTTGTTTTGTTCATTTGTAGAGACCCTTTCAACTGTAGGGAAAAAGTTTTGCTTTAATAAATACTGATAAAGAGGACCAGTTAGGAATGGGACTAGGTTTTTATGGTAGGAAAAGAACTTGTGGTTCCCCCTAGCTAAAACCAAACTGATTTTTGGGAGACATCAGTTCCTTTTTGCGCTTTCTTGCAGACTTTCTTTGTCATTAGGAGCCTGTTCTCAGGTCTGTATGATGCCTCGGTGTATTACAGGAAGATATTGCTCTGCAGCACTTACTGAGATTCATGTGGGGTTTGTTCTTTGGAATTTCAGCTGGGCTGAAATGAAGTTCTGCTACAGCAGCAGCCCTCCTTTTCCAGAAGCACCATGCAGCAAGCTCTATAGTCTTAAAAACAGAGGTGGGAAAAAATGTAC
>JAWWES010000011.1:22271855-22327070 GCA_035583135.1 Lophotriccus pileatus | reverse complement strand
TATTTAAAATACCTCACAATTTTGGGGAACTTGGCTGGGGAGGCCACCCAGACAGAATGAGAATCAGGCAATCTGTGCTGATCAGACCAAAACCAAGATACCAGATAATCCTAACTGCCTTATTTGGAACCTAAGAGAAAAAATATGGACTCTTAAAATAAAAATAAAGGGTCTGCATGGCTCTTAAATTCTCCCCCCTCCCTCATACATATTGGTTATGTGGTATCTTCATATCTGCACTGTAAAAGGTTCTATTTCTGCTCTTTAGATGTTCACATAACAGGACAGAGAAGGCCCTTTAGACTGAAGGGGATGAAAACCATATGGAATGGCTGGTTGCCACTTCACTACATAGCACAATTCCCAAAAGATAGAAAGATTACCCAAGCTGTTCTACTCTCAACAAAGTGAGTTACCAAGCAGAAAAAGAAGTGCCGTTACGGAGCAAAGTTGATGCATACTCATTTCTTAAAATGGGATACCATTTGCCTACAGGTATTGAAAATTATGCATTATGTACAGATTCCAACACAATAAACAAATATTTGCATCTTTCCTGGGCAACTCACTGAAGTAAGATTTTTTTCTTCTTATTCTATCAAGTAGAAAATCTTCTGTAGAGAACAATCTCAGGTAACTACATTTGCTGTCTGCCAATGCTTAAGAGAAGATTAACATTTGTTTCCTATTTCAACCTGTTGTTGGGCTACAGATGAGTTTTCCAGTCTCTTGCTTGCTTCAAAATATCTTCTTACTGAATTAGAATTGAAGAAAGGAGACTAAGAAAAGGTATTTTACTTTAAGTCACAATTGTAGATCTCCAACTGCATCCTAGCTAGGCAGCAGCTGATTTAGCACATTCCCAGCATGTTAGTGGTCACATCATTCAAGAGCCCTGTGCTTACCTTTCCTGCTGGAAAAGTCTGTGATGAAATTAAGGTTCTGGTTTCTCTCCCAGTTCTGCTCCCAGCCAGTACCACCCAATGTAGTTTCAAAGGGTGGTGTTTTGAGCCAAGTCTTTCTAGGGAAAACAGGCTTTGGAAGTTACAGCTGGTCTCTGGTGAGAATGTTTTAACCAAGGTATTAAATTTAAAGGATGTAACCCCACAAAGAGAACTTAATATTTTAAGATCTCACACTTTGAAAGCTTTGCACTTTGAAACCTTTATGCAACTTCCAGTGTTTGTGTCCAGGATAAGGAGCTTTGCTAGTAATTTGAGATAAGTTAGAAAACATGAGAACAAGCCTACAAACATCCTAAATGAGACTTGGGTTAGGTTCCCCACACAGAGTGGGTGTACAGGCTTTTGGGGCACTTTGGATCACATTTGCCTTTGCACCAGTAATGCTGTAGCTGATGGAGGTTGGATCTGAGATGGTGTCACTCACCCTGCTGTTGTAGGATGGGCTTAGGTCATACAAGATGAACATTTTTGTTCATCTGTCCTAGGGTGATAGGAGGAAAAGTATATCAAAAATGTGTCACTTACCCTTCTAAGGGGAGCCATTTTATTTTTAAAAGTTCAGTTTGTCATTTTTTTCAGGTTGTGCACAGTGTGCCTTTTGCTGGGAAACTTTTTGCTAGTGAAGTGTCTAGCCCTGCTGGTTGCAAACTAGTGGCAATTAAATTGGGTTTTAAAACATCTGTCCCACATGCATATTTTCAGCTTGATTAAATATTTCAACTTAAAATAGCAATACTCTAAGTAACTGCTCGAGAGGGCTACTCCCTGTGTCAGACTGGATTCCAGCTAGTGAAGTTGGCCCTGAAATGTCAGAGTGATGCCAAATGGAAAAGTGAAACTTCTGACTTTTGGAAAATGTACTGAGCTCTTTGCATGAGGCAAAATGATATTCTTTGATACAGAATAAAAACCTTCTGGAAGAAAGGAGCACATTCTGGGACCTCGAGTCCTGGGAAAGCTCTCGTGATCTTTGTATCTCTTATTTCCATGTCCTTGGCAAAAGTTCCTTTATTCTGATCCAGCTTCTCTGCTATTCCTCTCTCCCACCCTTTTTGTAGTCCTGGTGGTGGAAGCCAACCACCCCAGAGACCCCTGCAAAGGAGCAGCATCTTAGTTTTCTTTTCAGATGATTTACAAAATTCTACCTCTCCCACTCACTGCAAGTTTTCAGTCCTGGAGAGAACAGCATGTTCTCTGCTGCCGTGGGTGTGTCCTTATGCTGACCAGGAATGAACAGCCCTATTTTATCCCCACTTCCATTGCTGACCTTAGGAGAGGGTACTGATGGATTTCTGATGTATCCTCCTTGACTGGTCCCTGGATGACAGTTTCATAACCCCAGAACTGTAAAGGAGGCCCTTCAGGGACTATGAAAGAAAGAACGGGGGGGATTCCCTTTGGTTCAGAGCCCCTGCTGTAAGACAGTGTGGGTCTATGGCCTTTTTGGGGAACAATAGTTAAGTATTTAGTAGTAGAGAAACATAGTGCCAGCTTGGTCTTGAAAATAGCTCAACCCAATTAAAAAAATATTTCAATAATAATAATTAAGAAGATTAGGAAAAGAAACCCAGAGAGAGGGAAAAAACCTAGCAAGAAAACTTTGTCTTTACTGTTTAAAGTCCAGTTAAATTTTATAAGGAAGATGATGCCTCTGCAGTACAAACATTGAGCAAAATCATCCTGTGTCCATTTTGTAATTGAGAAATCCCTACAGTGTCGCTTGGAAACTTAAAATGCAGTTGTTTGTATCTTCTCTACTTTGCAGTTGTGCACTAGACCTGTCAGTGCACAATCAGTTCTCTAACTGCAGTTACACCCGTGAGCTGCAAGGTCTGTTACTGCTTTAGGGGGTTAATCCTCAAAAGTAGGCAGCAAAGTAACTTTTGCACCAGGTTGGGCATAAGGCTTATGCAGAATAAAAATGCAGGCAGAGAGACCCAGACTGTTGTGGTTTTGTGTAGGCCACAGTGCTGCTGGAAAACTGTATTCCTTTAAATTAGCTGTGTCAAACTGGATGAATGCTCTGAGGATTGAATATCTGCAGTCCCTGCTTTGAATGAGAATTCATGCGGTTTTCATACCTCTTTAATGAAGTTTGTTCCTCCTTTCTTGACCCTATATTGTCAAGTGTATGAGAAATGCCAGAGTGAACTTTGAAGGTACATAGTTAATAGAAAAAAGGATTATTGTAGTCCACAAAGACCTCTCTAACATATACTGTAAAAATACAGTAAATATCACAAGTTGCCCTTATTCAGTGTTTTAAAAAAAAAAAAAAAAAAAAAAACAAACAAAAAAACATTCAAAGCTTAAATGCTTTGAATAGCCTACTCAGTTCTCTTGCAGCTGATTCACAGTACTGAATTTTAGTAAATCAATTATTTCTGGCAAACATGTAGAAGTACAGGTCAACCACAGACTAAAATACCATTTAGAAGAAAAAAAAATGTTTTAAAACACTGGTTTACCCTTGTATTTATTCTGCAGCTGTGGCTATATTTAGTACTAATCCAGTGTGTCTTGCATATGATGAATGATATTTTCATCCAGTTTGGTTCTGATTTAGAAACCAGTGGGTAATTCCTGTATCCCCCATTCGGATGCTTCCAATACCTTAATTACAGATATTGTTTTATGGTAAAGTAATTAAGCTTTAAAATTACAACTTTTTGCATCTCTGCATTTCCTATGAAGCACAGCAAGAAAAAATACAGGGCTGGTTGTTTAATAAGAACTTCATTTTCATGCCTTTCCAAATCTGTTTTGCGAATCAAAATTGGGAAGCCAAAATTCAGTGCTTGGTGTCCTGTATAGCTGTAGGAGGCTGAACTGCTTATGAGACACTAATTTGGGGACATATAGAAATAAAGAGGACAACTTAGGGGAGATCTAAGGAGGAGTCTGGAAGTCTGGGCAGATTCATATGTGTTCTGTGATTTCTGTGTGACAGAACAGAAAGGCAAATGTCAGAACATCCTTAGTGGAGTCCCCCTCGAAAGGTCATAAATGGCTGGGGACATGAAGAGGAGCAAGAGCTGGAGTAATTAGAGGTTTAGGATGACCAGAGAACCTGCTGAATAAAGTATTTTGGCATTGTCTTCAAATATGGCTCCTCCTACTTTCAAAAATAAGAGTTTCATGCTCGGTATAGTATATAAATATATTTTTTACTAACCTATACAATAAGTATTTGCACAGGTTAGTGGAAGTAACAGAGTCATCATTCACAACAATCACAGATTGCAGAGAGCTTTTGAAAGGTGTTTCAATTCAGCTTTTCCTTCCTTTCAGTTCAGCTCACTTTAGAGCACTTCCTGTGCTCTAAAGAACACATTAAAGTCTAGGTGACTGGAAAACCCCATCAGATTTTCCAGGTTGCTCGTTGTGCAGTCAAAAAGTAAACCAATAAAAAATTAATCACTCACTGAGGCAGATGTTAAAACAATTTGCAAACAATTTCCAGAGTTCAAGAAGCATTTGGTCAACATTCTCAGGCACGTGCTGTGGTTCTGGGGGTTGTCCTGTGCAGGGCCAGGAATTGGACTCTCGATGGTCCTTGTGGGTCCCTTCCAACACAGATATTCTGTGATTCTCCAGATGTTTCCTTATGTCCTAAACAACCCAACCGTGCTTGCCTTGTTTCAGTGGATGTGCACACTTGTGTAGGGCTGAAGCTTGATGAAAAAGCCAAGCACTGATCCCTGTTTCTGTGTGAACAGTGGCAGATCAGTGCACTCTGCAGAGCACAGCGGATTAGGAATTCAGTTCAGCAAGTGTCCAGAATGGGGTAAGGCATGCTAAGTGCAGCACACACACACACAAAAGCTATGAAAAAATGCCCAATTTTCTTATCTGTAAATCCCAGAATATAATAAAAAGTGAATTAAAATCAAAAATCTCCATGAAAATCAGGCAGGCAGGAGAGGAATGATTATACCAAACTGTCAGTCATGGGGCACTGAAAGATGTCTGGTACCAATAGCAATATTTACTAGCTAATCCTTAACTCCATATTCTCTTGAAACCCATGAAGAGTGGTTTATTACAATACAGAAATGTATATGCTGCCATAAACTGTGCAAGTTGCTGAAATGAGAATACTGATAAGCAAAACCTATCTGCAAGCAGTAAATTAAACTTTAGTCCAACTTTCTTGTGGAATATTAACTTCCTTGGTACCAGGCCCCATTAAAAATGAGAAAATGTTCTTCAGGAAACTGTGGTGGAGAAGAATAATTAAGAGGAGGAATTACGTAGGAGTTGGGTGCTCAAATTCTTCCTCCCAAAGCCTCAGGTGTCACAGATAAGTAACAACAAGTTATCATAGGTAATAAAAGGTGTCTTGAACTACAGGATTCACTGTTTTCCGATACCTGCTGGACTGTGTGTTTTCATCTTCTGTTCAATGCAAAGTAATATCCTATAAAGCTGTTATGACACAAAGTATGTGAGGGTAGTGTAAGGTTCTCTTTTTCCTGATCTAGAACCCAGATACTTAAAAGTGAAGGCAGTTTGTTAAGTACTAATATGGTTTCCTACATAGACACTCGTTGTACTTTTCCTTGTAGGACAAAACAGTAGTTAAACCTACCACTCTGCTAAGCAAGGTAGGAAAACACCTCTCAGAAGGACAGCTTTTTTCATAATAAGCAATATCCCGAAATGGGCAGAGTATTTTAATGTATTGCTCCCTGTTGTGAATCAAATAATTGCGTTCTGCTATTTATTGTGTAAATACTGCTTAGAAATATTTGCCTTTGTTTCAATTTAATTTATGATTCAAGCAGAAGGGGCACCTTTGTGTTCTCTCCCAGGCATCAGTGCCTTAATGTGTATCTAATGTAAGAATTTCTCAAATAACAGGGTTAGAAAAAGCATTTGTTTGGCTGCTGAAGTCTGATGGATACTGTATGTTGCATTTTGCTGAAAGCTTCTCTTCCGGCAAGCTGTCAGCAGCTTCTATAACCTGGTTGCCTAAGAAAGTGGCCTGAACCACTTGTTTTCGTGGTTACTATCAGAGAGTGTGAGGAAGGCTTGCAGTTAAAAATCCAGCTTTTGAAGGGGAAGTGTTTCTTATGTTAGTGGCCTAAAGAAACAAGGCATGCCACAAAGAGTTATTTCAGCAGAAATTTTGTTTCTTACCAAGGGGGGGAAAGAAAAACAGTGTTGCTGATTAACATCAGACACTGCTCTGATCATAAATAGTCCTGTTCTTTTTTCCTGCCCCACTTTTGGCCTGTCATATGTTCTGTGGCTGAGCAGTGGAAGTGCCGAACACCAGCAGTGATTTGTGAACAGTGAAATGGCTTTTGAAGCCTGAGGATGGAGGAAGATATCTGCTTGAGCCTCTTTCCATCATCACTGCCCATGCCAGTGCTGTCCTGGGCTGCTTCTTCTCATTTTATGCGTAAATTTAATTTCCTAATAAGAAAGGTAACCAGAGCAGTGCAAGTTTTTTCTTAGTCATTTGTTCAGCGTCGTTCTTCAGCATGTGATAGATACTATCTATCTGTCAGGACATTCTGCAGCCAGCCAAAGAGTTCTGTGCTTGAAATAAATTTTATTTCAGTCTCATCAGGCAGTGCAGTGCTGCTTCAATGAGGCAAATTAAACAGCACACAGGACCACAGCAGGACAGCAGCAGACTGCCTTTCCCCTTGCTGTGGTAAATCTTTACAGTAAGTGCTGGGCAAGTGATCCCTAAGTCACAACTTAGCTATGCTGTTGAAGCACTGTTTCTGCCAAACACATTCTGTCCCCCTTGGGGGCATTGCCAGGATAATCAAACCAGTTTTCCCCCTGAGTTATGCACTTTGCTTTTCCTCAGATACAGCACCCAGGCAGACCTCTGGCTTTCTGGCAGCAAGGACTCCACAGGAGATAATGCTGGTCATTTGGTAAGCCGCTCTTTGAGTTTCCTTCCCTCCTTAGTAGTTCCTGCCCCTGCACAACAGAAAGTGAATTTCAGGTAATATTGTTGTCTTCTTTGGCCAGATCCTGATATTGCCTCGTGAGTAAAATCAGTATTAGTGAGTCAAGGAATCCAAGGGCTTCATCACATCTGCTTAGAGAGCTGGAATTGCCTCTTGTAACTCTGCTGGACCCATGTGGGATTAGGGAGGACATGCAGACAGTGTGTGATTTTGACCACTCCACTGCTATTAATGCATGGCATAGAGGACAAAGAGCTTGTTGTTTACATGAGTGTAACAGCATTTCTCTTGTTCACAGTGCAAGACCTAACTGTGACCCAACACCTTAACAGAAGGAACTGTTCTCTGAGAGCTTTATTCTTCACAAGAACTATGGCAGTGAAAAAAACCACCCTGCAGTACTTAAACTTTTGCTGTAACTTCATCTGAATTGTGGTAAGTTCCTGAAACAGTGATCATTTACAGGGAGGTTCTCTGTGCTGGTGGTATGAATAAGAAAAATATTTTAAATGGGTGGGGTTTGTTAACAGGCCCAATATGTCAAACTTAAAATCCATTGGTAGCATTCACATTATCTTTGTATTTCTACCGAATGGCAGATAGAATTCAATTTAGCCGCTTTTATGTCACTTCTAGTTTATTTCATAAAAACTGGAGCGCTGCCATTGTTCATAAACAAGGCTGGAAAAATCAGAGTAAACTGCTGAATACCATCAAATACTTGGCTCAAATTCATTTTGGAGAATAAACAGCTCCAGCTCAAATGCCAGCGCTGACTAAAAACCTGCTTTGTGTTTAGCTGAAAAAATGAAGTAGGTCCATTTAAACTAGTATTCAGCTTCCTTGTACATAATTTCTAACACCATTACAGCTTGTGGTCTGTACATACCTATGAGCAGATAACCTCGTGTCATTCAGCTTTGTTCTGAGCAGGGCTGATAGCAAAACCTGTTTTCTTTTCCTCTGGTGGCTGCATTGTACCACTGTTTCCATAAAGTGGGGGCAGTTGTTAGTCTTTGCAGTTGTTGCTCTGAGTTAATTAAAGAGTACCAGCAAGTAAAGAGAAAATGTGTATAGACCTGTGTGTTGGAGAGGGTGTGATATGGATGTGCTGAGCAGTGCTGGGCTTCTTTTCTCTCTTTGGTCCAAATCACTGTGACAAGTTTTGCATCCTTACGAAGTACGTTTTAGTGACAGGTGACAAGTGGCATCACAGTCAAGATTCTAAAAGTGACTTGTTAAGTGGTGCCCAAATGAGAAGATGCTGCAGTGGTCACAGAAGGTGTGACACCTGAGCTGTGCCTGCCCTGCCCTGTGTGATCACACCTGGGAAGGTGCTCTGCGCTGCCAGTGCTCGGGCACAGAGCAGGGGGGCACCTTCATCAGCGTTCTGGGTGGTGGCCTTCGACTCCCCAGCTAAGGTCACGTGCAGAATTGCTGTCTGTAAAGCCAGTGCAAACCTCAGCATGCAGCTGGACTTTTCTCTGATTACAGAATCCTGTTCTTACAGGACAATATGGGAAGAGGTGTCAGTATTTTCTGTCTATCTTAAGTTCACATCTGCAAGGAACAGCTTCTGTATCACACGAGCAAGCAGAAAGCTGGTGTTGGATGAACCTTCTCTTCTCCCCTCCTTTTTAGAACAAATCCTAAAATACTAAATCATTGTTTTGGAATACTGTGATTTGAAATGATGGTGTTAAATGGTTTTGTCCCATATTGGACTTTGGGATGATAAATCTACTATCTTGATTGGATTCGTCGGAGGTTTTGTGTTCATCTTGTCTGGTTCCCTTCTGCACTTCCATTCAGGATGGCATTTCATTGGCACTTTGCTGTCAAATGCTGTGCCCAACCACCAGCATAGGCATTTGGGTGTGAAGTGAGAAGTTTAGGCATTTAGGAATAAATCCCTTCTGGAATGAGATACTATAATATTGAAGGAATTCAGAACTGTTGAGTAAGTAATGATCTACAGGTGCTAAGACTCAAGTGTCCTATAAATACCTTAATCTAACTTTGCTTCCTAAATACGAATATGTTTGATCCTACACACTGTAGTTTGGATTCTGGGACAAGACAAATCGTCAGTCAGAAATAATGCTTTCATGCATAAGAACTTCAGGAAATTCTTTTTACTCCTCTTTATTATGGGTTAAAAAATACTGAAGTTAGAGACCCAGAGACTACTGTGGTTATGTTTCCAGAACCTGAGGGATTGTTTGTGGGGTAGGGGTGGAATGAAAGGTATCACATCACATTTGATTTGGTGGTGACCAGCAGTGAAATCTAACTTCATATTCTGGAGCATGGTGGAAACTTGAAAATGTGAAGATGATTTTATTTCACCTGTACTGAATGGGTCACCTTTAAATATGAATTTTGTAAACTGATAAACATTAAATTGTTTGATGAATTGCAGGCCCTTATTGTCTCAAATGCTTCAAATAAGTTCTGATGTTACTAAATATTTTCATGGGGTTTATCAACGTAGTATCAGACTGTTTGTAGGCTTGCTTGGATAGAAATAACATGCTGGGTAGGATTTCTCTTTTCAGGTTTAATCAGGCTTTCCTAAGGTTTTTTTAAATACAATATTGGAGAGAATAATTACTGTCTCTGTGCATATTGCCCTGTGAGAGACTTGGCATGGATTCCATGTGCAAGCAATACTCAGCTGGGGTGTCATGTCAACACTGCAGGCAAGGTAAAATGTGCTAAGCAAATAAAAATGTCAATAAAGAATAAGCTTCTCCAAAGAATAAGGAAGCTGCATATTGAAGGTAAATGTTCAAGGGTTACTTAATGCAGTGCCATAAACATACCTGTCTGGGGGTGGGAAGGGGGAGAAGGCTCTATGATAACCCACAAGCAGCACTGGAACATCACTTGTGCATTTAATTATATCCTGTTAACCATCAAGCTGTTCGCATTTCTGATTCTGCAAAGTGTCTCCAGCATTCCTAAAACAGCTTTGAAGATTTCTCCCTGGCCAATAATCCATCAGTTTAATTAGTACACAAGATAGCTGATGAGATGAGCAAATGGTTTCCCAAATAACTGATGTGCCAGTTTTGCAGCAGTAAAATCCTCACAATCATCCTCCTCCCCACTATTTACTGTAAATCAGAAAATCTGAAGTTTGTTTCTCAATCTAAAAGAAGAAGGAAAAGCAAACAAAACTAATAAGCTGTTTTACTACAAGACTCTTCCAGGACATAAAAGAAATAATGAAATAAAATAAATTTAGAACTTGATGGAAAGTTGATCTTGAGTATATATGACCAGTTTATTGCCTGCATATCTTCAAAAATTCTGGCCTCAACTTTCAGTAGTCTGGGCATTTTTCATGTCTTGTATTTGCATCAACCATATTTTATTCTCCTTTCCTCAAAAAATAATCTTGCATGTGCACACAACTGATTGCAACTTAGTTGTCTGGCTTTCAGCATCCCTCTTGCCAACCAACTGCACAGTAATTAAATCATTTTGCAAACTGCACACATATTGCTTTTGCCTTTGGAATTTCAACATCTTTCATGCCTAGAGGAGAGTTCAACAGCAACTTATGAAGTATGTAAACAAAGCAAGATGGCTTAAGTACAATTCAACAGCAGACATGGTTCTCCAGGTATTTGGGCTGCCTTTTAGAAAAAGCTCTTGGCAACAAACTTTGGGCATGTAGAACACCTCATTCTCATGTTAAAATTGCTGTTCTCATTTTCTAGGTTGAGTTTTATGTAGATTGTGTCTCAGAGTTTATCTCAAATGTGGAACATTCCAGATCTTTTGGTACCCCACCCAGTGATGAACTGAAGAACAGACTAAGCACGTGGAAGATGTATAGCATCTTCATTAAAAGTGGAAGTTAGCTTTTGATCATATGTGTCAGGGTAATATTTTGTTAGACATGCAAGTAATTGTGGGGTGTGATGTCTGCAATGCCACTTCTGAACTGATTGTGAATGGTGGTGTTGGAAAGGCCAGATGAATGTTATGAGGAATCTGACTTCCTCTTTGTCAACACTACTATATTTTAATCAGGAATTTCTAATGGCTTCTACTGGTTTAAGTATCGCAGTATTTGCTGGTGCAAATTACGTGTGCAGACCTGGAAGAGCCACAGGTAATTCTGTTCCTCTGTGCCACTCTTCACTCTTTGTCTGTGCTTCTCTCACATGTGCTTGGCAGTCTTTCTGCCTTTAACCATTTTCACATGTGAAACAGCAAAATTTTTACTTGTAGGAAATCCCTTTTCTAAGGTAAAAGCGATAGCTTACAGAGTTAATGAAAAAGAGCACCTTTACAAAAAAATAAACAAAAAAAACCCAAAAAAAACCAAAACAAAACAATTGCTGTAGTCATGTCCCACCCTCAGATACTACAGAACTGCACTTTAGGGCACTCACTGCTCTGGCAGACTTTGCCTTTCTTGAGTACCACTGGTGCAGAAACTGGTTTTAATCATAGTTTCTATCTGTTTCTGGAGTATAAAAATGGAATATAATTATAAAATAATGTCAACAATGCTTTTTAAACTACTTCCTGGAATTGTTTCATAAGGCAAACATCCCTTGGCCACTGATTTTCTTCAGTCATTGCTCAGTTTCATAAGAGTTTGCAGAGTTTTTTGCCACAGAGGTTTCTCTTTCAGGTGCCTGGGATAGACGGTCTGTTCCTGGTTCAGATACCTGAACCATTACAACAGCTTGCAGCACCACAGCAGCCTGAGACAGCCACAGAGTCCCACTTACTGCTCTTGTCCCTCTCTTGGCTCTCTAGTCATTGCTTCTTCATCCACCAGAATGTTTGGGTAGTTGGAAGGTGAGGTTCACTTGCCATTTCCTTGGCTGGGATGAGAACTCTGCGGAAGCATCAGAAGTTTTGTGGCACAGTAATAAGTGAACAGCACACAGTGGTGTTGCCTGCAGCTCCACAGGCAGGAATCTGAACGAGGAATTCCCAAGGGCAGCCTCCCTACCTCAGTCTGTCAGGAGCCTGTGCAGCAGTGTTAGAGCTGTCGAAGAATGGCCGGGCAAACAAGGAGAGCACTGCGCAGTGTCAGTGACAAAGTTCTGAACCTGACGGCAAAGCAGCACGAGGAATAAGTCTGAGCTGGTAATGGAAGTGCAGAAGCAGCACTTGAGGGGATCAGGAGAGCACACAATGTGAATGAGCTGCTGTCATATCTCTTCCATGGTGATGGGAGGGAGTGAGACTTGGAGGTTTACAGTGACAAGCTTGAGGAAACGTGTTGGGCTCTGAGCTGCAGAGAGTCAAATCCCCTGGAAATACAAACACCATGAAACCACCTTGATGGGGCCTGAGTGCTAAGAAATGTTTGGAACGGTTTCTGGAAGGAGAAAGAATGTGTGAACCACAGGCCACCACATCAGGAGCAACATGGACTTTCATGTGCAGCTAATCTTTTAAATTCCAGGAGCAAACTCACCAACTTTTAATATTGATCTTACCTGGCCAACAACTGCATCAATATAATAAACTTGTTTTAGCATCAGAGAATTTTCTTAAAGTGAAGAGAAATCAATTTAAAGATCTACAGTTCAGTGCAACTCATTCAGCTAAACAAATTCCATAGAAGTGGTGCTGTCCCATCAAAATGAAAACCTACTCCACGGAATAGTTGTAAAAGAAATTGTGGTAGTATTTTTACAATTTGAAGAGATTATCTGGTATTTAAAACCTCCAGATTTAAGAGCTGCTTGAACTACAACCTAATAGGCAGCAAACTCCACTCTAGAGCAGGGACTCAAAATTTTTTCTTGGTATGGAGAAAGCTAGTTTCCACAAAACTGATGATCATGAATAGTTGTTGTCAACACATTTTTCATCAGTTTGTGAAAAAGATAATTTTAGAACACAAGGCCCCACCCTGTATGTAAATCTTTCTGCAGGCTCAACACTCCTGTAACTTCTCTATTTTGTAACTGCAGACTGGAAGAGGCATTTTGTTAAGGCTCAGTGTTAAGTTGTTAGAGATCTTTGTATTTCTCGCTGTGGTGATACCTTAGTACCGTTTAATTGCAAACAGTATAACATTATATGCTGTTTACATTTTTGGCATTGTGTCTGTCCAATGTCCTAGATATAAGTGCCAGGATTTGTGACTTTATCTTTGAAAGCTACATGTGTAATTCTGGAGATAACCTTCAGTTATAGATGAGTCTTCTGGCAAAATGTTTCTGCATGTAGACTAGCAACCAAATATCCCTGAGAGGTGAGTGACAGGAGGAGCTGATGCTGCTGGGAAATGCAGAAGGAAGAGTGACAAAAACTAACACTAATCATTACCTTTTATTCTGAGGTCAGGTGAGTTTAACTTCTGAGCAGTGTGTTTTGTTGTTTTCAGTGTTGAGTCTTACATGGAACAGTGCAGACGGGATCTTTTGCATACATACCACTTCCAGGTCTAAAAGAAGTTGGAATTAAGACCAAGGCTGATGTTACATTAAGAACTCGCTCGTGGAAGATTACCCAACTAATGCTATACTGCTGACAGGGAGGCTTGATCAGAAAAATGTTTATGGCTAAGAAGTCAACTTGCTCTATGAATTGCATAGCTTTTGCAAGCAAAAGTAGAATCAGGCTAAGGATCGTGTTACCTTATTACCCTTACAAACTGTAAGTTGGCATTAAAAGTTTCAGGGCTTTTGGATACGGATGAGAACCTTGACTTCTCACACCCAGCTTCTGGAACTCTTTTTACCATAGCTAAATTGGTGACTTGTGCTGTTGCCCTCAAAGTCACTGCTGGTATTTGCCACAATTTGAAATCCATACAGTTCGGGATTGCTTCATTCTCTGAAGCAATGGCTGACATAGGTGGCTTTGCCTTATTCTCCTCTAAGGTAATGTCCTGGCACCATGGCTGTCTCCAGAGGAAAAATGCTGTGTTATCTCTTAGTGTGTCAGCTCCAGCCTTTTTGTTTCATCTCTTCTGGAATGAGTCACAGTGCTTCAATCCCTCCAGTGTGTGTTTATGTCAGCTGGGCTCTGCTCCTCAGAGAAAATTGTAAGGGAAGAGTGGAAGGGGTTCCATGGAAGAGGGTGATGGCAGGAGACAGCGTGGCTCTGCAGAGAGAAAATAAGAGAAAAAGCGAAAATTTATCTTAATCGTAGTTTTATTGGTGAGTGATAAAAAACCTTGGACAAGTTGAAAAATAGAAACTAATAAAGAAGCCAGAAGGTGGGGTATGGCTCACATGAACTGTGCCTTCAGTCTCAACCATTCCTCTTCAGTGACTTGAATGTCGTGGGTGGTTCTTTGGCTTTGTATCTATCACTTGTGGACTAATAACGTAACTGCACAGTTACAGGAGGCTCCCTGCTCTGATAGTGAAGGCTTGGAAATGCTGATAGTGGTACCTTAAAAGATTAAAATGAAGGAGTAAATGAGATTTCATATAGGCTGTTGGAAGGAAAGGAGGAATTGTCATGAATCTTTCCATGCTCCCACAGTTGTGTGGGACTAGGACTGAGTCTGAGTGTTTAGTGAAAAAGCTGACACATGTCTAGCATGAATGTGTAGGTAGGAAGTAAATGTCAGGGAATTTAAATTACCTGTGTGGACCATGCAATCCAAGAGCAAGGAGAGTGATCTCAAAAGAACATTTCTGCCACAGTATCTTCTCACTCCCTCTCCTCTTAATGTAGTTGTGAAATACCTCCTGTGTTTGCACGGCCTGAAATGGAAAGGTGGGTTGTCAGCTCCAAGTTCTGTGTGCATTATTAGCATGTCTTCCTTCTGCCTGTGCTCCCCTTGGACACTGCTTAGGCATCTGTGCTAACAGCTGTGAGACAGCTTTGCTGTACCAACCCTGTGGATGTGCTCGAGACACAGCCCTGTGTGTATCACATACCTGGTACACGCCTGTCTACTCCAAAGCTTCACTGGAGCAGTTGCTGCTTCGACGATGAGATCGTGGTTTGTGTTTCTGGTGCCTTGCTGGTTATTTATTTAGGCTCTCTTTCAGCAGTCAGTGCTAGTAGTGCTTTCTGACTTTTGTTTTGCCTCCTGGGTCTTTTGTTTTCTGCTTTCTACAGTGGAAATGTTTATTTCTTTATTGCAAGCAACTCATTAAGCTCTTCTGGAAAAGAGAAGTCAGCGTGTATAAAGTTTAAAAATGGTGCAATGAGAAGTGTAAAGGGAGATTTATTATCTTAGTCTATGATTCTTTCATAAATTGACTAGAAATATTCCTATTATTGATGTCTCTGAACAGCAACTCTTCTAGATATGATGGAGTCCCCCCCAGGAAATGCAGGCTGCATCCAGCCCACAGATGACAAAGTGGTGCTGTCACTGCAGGCAGGAAAGCTACCTTGACAAAGGTCTTCTGTTGACACCTGGGGTTTTGTTCAGCACTGCAGTATCAGCTGGAGCTGTGTGTAATTGTCGTGTTAGGCAACCACAGTTAGACTGGCCAAACTTTGTGGTACTGACCTATTCCTTACTGCTGTTTTCCAAAAGTAGAACATTTGGTAAGTCAATGAAACTGGAAAACCTCTGGCCACTTCCAACCTGCTCTTCTGTGTAAATATTTGAGGTACAGTTATTTTAAGGCACCATGGCTTGCTTCTGCTGGAAAAGAAAGTTTCTGAGATTAAGTAAATGAACAACACATAAACTTAAATATAACCCATTTTTCCACCACAGCTTTGTTTCATAAAGCACATTAAGTTACTGTCAAGGGAGTAGCACACAGAGAACCAGTTTTATTTAGTTAGATTAATTCCATTTTAGTATTTCCATTAGCCATTTTAAACTTGGCACTGTGAGGTAATAAAATCCTCCAAATATTGACAGACAGAAAAGTAAATGCCACCCAACCATGACAAGCTGTTTTTCAGACAACCTCTTAGAGATAGAAAGGCTGCTATCATAATTTATTTATATATTAATAAGACACATGATTTTTATCACTAGTTATTCCCTTCCAGCAATTAAGGCAAAGCTGATAAAATCTTTGCTAAGTCAACATTTTTGTTAACTTTCAAAAATTCATAGCTAAAAGAGAAAAAAAGGATAAAGCTTCTCTTGTAGAGTGTGCCACTGACTCAGCCATGAGCAGAAGGAAGGGGAAGGGCCAGCAAGCTTTTTGGGGCACCAGGACTGGCACTGGCAGTGAAATAGTTGTGTCTTTCCTTTGTGAGGCTTTATATCTTTAACGTGAGCTCGACAGCTGGTCTGTTCAGGAATTGAGAATATGAGTCCACCTGCAGGAGGAGGCCAAAAGGCTGCATGAAACCTGAGATATAATGGATCCAAACACCTTTCTTACATGTTCCACTGGGGAACTTCCAGAAAAACTGACATTTTGTGTGCACACCAAATTACCATTTTACCTCCATTTCTCAAGAGGAGGTACTTACAGTTACTGTGTATGACCCCACCCTCACCTGCTTGACCTTGATGGAAATTTAAAATATTTAAGTCATTAATATCCACCAAGTTTATACACACTAAGGGAATATTTTCTGATTTGTAAATACTTAAAAGGTGGAACACATCTGTATAAAGGCTCTTCCTGTTTTTCCAGATTTGTCCCTCTCTGGATTCAAGGCCAGAACTTCAGCTGGTGACAACATAGCTCCAAAGTGTCTGTATCAGCTGAGAAATTGCTCTCATTAGTTACAGTGGTTGCATCAGTCATGATAATTAGTATTTATTGTAAAGTATAAGTGATTTCACCTATATAATGGCAAGGAGAAAACTAATCCTTGGGGAATGCAGTCTTGGAAAAAGCATAAGAGTGCTATCTCACTGCTCCAGAAACAATTTTGGACATTTGTTCTCTACATAATCCTTAAGTTGTCTCAACAACCCTGCTGACTTTATACACTTAGTGAAGCTGTTTAACCTGCAAACCTTGTAAACAGCAAAACCAGGCTATGTTTTCTTAGCCAAAGCAGAACTTCATAAAACTCCTGTTTTGTAATTTACTCTTAAGCCACAGCAGCTCCAGTCCTGTGGAACTGTAAAATACAGTATGGCTTAGGTTCAACAAAACCAAGTGAATGAAGTGTTAATTTGATAATCGTGGCCTTCATCTGAGTACTAAAACACAGTGACCATGACTTACTCCATCATAATCAGCCACGTCAGGGGGTTGTGATGCTCTCTTGCCTTCAGCCACCCAGGCAGCACAGAAATGTGCACCAAAGTGTGCCCAAAGGGCTTTGCTGCAGCTGTAATGTAGGTTCCTGTCTGTTGTTTTCATTCCAAGAGATGAACAGTTTTGTTTTAACCATGCTCTGAAAAATATTTTCAGTTGACACAAATGAGGTTTAATGTAGCTGTATGTAAGGACAGAGTATATCTGATGGACCTGTTTGAAATGGGGTCTCCTAATTGAATAATAAGGCTCAACAAGGCAAAGTCTGCGTTGGCAAAGTGTAAAAGCTGTGGTCTCATGATTGCTACAATCCCGAGATGAATATTCTTCTTTGAGGTTGTCTTGATGCTGCTGTTATATATCCATAAGAAATCTGGCAAGAGGAATTTAGTTTATGCTGCTAAGCCATGAAGTCAACCTTCAGCTGAAGGATTTAGGCTCTTGAATGAGTTTTTTCCTGACAGTAATTTCTGGAGGCTGCTGGTGTCTTTTGTAAGGCTGATAGCTTGTCCTAAGGCTCCCGTCAGTTGGAGAACTGCTTCAAAAGTGCAAAGTAATAGCTCAGTTTTCGGAAGACTGTTAATCCCAGTGTGTGATGTCTTCACTGCACTTTTGACAAAATTAGCATCAGATTTTTCATCTGCTTTTATACTGATGCATCTCTACTATTCATGAAATCCCATAGACTATTTTACTGGAATATCTGGGATCTGCACTGTCGACAAGCCTATTGCATCGGACACTCTGCGAACAGAATAAAAGTATTGTTTGGGCTCCCAATGATTCACCTTGTAACGAAGCAAAACAAGTTGAAAGGTCCACAGCCTTAACTCTGTGGCTGTTTTAAACTACTGAACTAGTCTAAAGTTTCATTGCTGCAAAGAGCCTTTCTTGGCTGTGGAAAGGTGAAGAAGACCAGGTTGAATGATGTATTTGAACTGGAGAGAATTGTTATGGCTATTCTGGGTAGGTGCGAGTTGAACCCATACTTTGGGCAAAAAATAGTGATGAGCAGAAAATACCTGACCATTTTTGTTAGTGTTGGAATCTTGTTACTGATGTTTTTTTCTTGCTGGTTGGCACATATTGGTGTCAGATATTATTAGAAAATAGTTCTGAGTAGCATTTTAGTGTATGTGTGCATTCATCTTCTGAGCCTTTCAAAAAGGGGAGGAAGTTGTATTTAAATTGTACATCAAAGACATGAAAAATAGAAGGAGTTAGCTGGATGTTGGCCAACCTATTTCCTTACCAACATCCACTTTACAGCCTTCTGCAAGAAGCAAGGCAGAGGCACAAAACATTCCTACTTCTGTTTTTTAAGGCAGTTCTCAGGCTTTGCCAATGAACAAGATCGGTTTGCTCAGGCTGCAACCTCTTTAATGTCTCAGTTATGCTGGCAGACAGCCCTGGCCAGAACTATTTGTAACAGAGCTTCTCAAATTATAAGGCCCTTGTCCAAAGTCTATTACAATGTGACAGTTTTCACTGGAATCTGTGGATTTGGTGTTGGGGGCTCAATGGGGAGTTTTTTCTTTAAAAGCTTGGGTTTATAGCTGCTTAAAACAAACAGGATGCAGCCCATGGCATTAGTGCAACACTTGAATTTTTAAATCAGCTACAAATTATTTGACATTTAACTTGAAAAACAGAGCACAACTCTTATTTATCTAATTGCTTTTTTAACATTATAAGTTTGGTATAAAGCTCATTGATATTAGTATGACTTTATGTTAAATAATGAGTTTCTGATTGGGAATTAGAAGTATTTAAGCATAACTAAAATGGAACTAAAAGACAAAAGAAAGTCAGGAAACATTTAGACTCTTGTGTTTTATCACTTGTAATGGGAGGTGGTGGATATTTTAAGAAAAATCAGCATAGCTGGTGAGAACAGGAATACAGAATCGGCCAACATAGAATTATAAAATTAGTCCTTTTTGTCATTTCCTTTTTATATTTTATAATGAAAATATTCTGTAGATTCCAAATATAAGGGGGGAAAGGTATGCTAGGGATGTAGGATGTTACTGCAAGTATTGCAGACTTGCAACAGGTTTTGTAAATACCTTATGAAACTGGTTTCTAGATGTGTGTGAAAGTGAAGGCAGCCAGCAGAGGTAGCACATCATTTGTCAGGTTCTTTGTGGTCCTTGGGAGTTAGAGTGGATAAGTACACATAATGGGCTGGAAAGTCATTCACACCTTTGGACACTTCTGTTAAAGTGCCTCTCCCTTTCCCAAACAGATCGAGGTGTAATTGCTGCAAGAAGAATCATTAGTTTTATACAGCCTTTTAGAATTACTGGAGTAAGTATTTGATCAGAAAAGTTGAGTGGTACTTCCTTGCTGTTTGACTTATTTTGCAGGAATCAATAGCAGTATCCAATAATCTTGATTCAGATAGAAACACAGGAAAGAAATTGTTGCATGGAAGTAATATATTGTTCCATGCTTGGCTTTGCTGCACGTGAAGCTGTAAAACAGTATGTCAGTGACTAGTCCCACTGCACAGAGATCTCAGCTTCTGAGCTGATGTATCACTGTATCATTAACCTTTTAATACCTTATCAGAAAACCTTTTTGAAGGAGATCAAAGCAGGTACATCTTGGATTCTCTCTCTACTCTCCTTGTGAATATCTGCTGTGAAATCTCGTGAGTCACTTCAGATGTTACGGGCATTTCTTCTGCTTGGTGTAGGTGGTGCCGTTTCACACATTCTACTTCTGTGTCTTTATTTCTCTACTGTTTCTGTACTTTTCTTGGCCCTTGCTGTGTTCAAATGGTCTAATATTCATCCTGGTTTCTAGGCAATTCAAAGGCAGAATGGTGAAAACCAGTGATGCTGTTCAACGTACAAGCTGTCTGTTGAATGGAGCATTATTGTATGTGGCCTTAAGCTGGTCTGGGGTATCAATTTATAATTAAATATTCTGTTCTCTTTGTAAGAAGTGCTGCTTGTAATTGATTGCAGACAGAGGCAAACTTTTAATAACCTGAAGTATTTGTAACAGGGTTTGTTTCCAGTCTTACTCTGCTGTTGTCTCATCTTCCCAAGGCAGCACCTGCTCTGGACTGCACAATTTGAAATCCAACATTTAACAGGCCAGCCTGAAAATGCATTCATATTGAATTTTGAGCATATGTAGGGCACATCTATACCATATCAACAGTAATTTGCTCTGCACTGCTTCAGTCATCGCTTCAGCTTTGATGTGTTTGTTAGTATTTGGATGAAATAATTGGGTGAAACAGTGCAAGTGTCATTTCCTTATCAAAGCAGAGAATCTCAGCTTTAGACAGGGGAGACAAAATTCACCTTCCAACACTGACATATACTGACAGATTCTAGAAAAGCATTTCCTGGTTTTTTATGCTTCTTGTGCCATCTCCCCTCACATGAGCTCAGGAGAAGTGTCTTGCTGCTGAAACCGGTAAAAACTGTCTCACCGTTCCAGTGCAGAGACCTCAGGGCTTCTGCAAGGTGACCTTCACATTTTCCTTTCCTTACCACTCCGTGAGGCCAGGCCTTGTGTAACTGCACAGAGCCAGAAAAAAAGAGCAACACTCCACCCATTCCTCAGTCTTTAACAGGGCCAGCTTTTAGGCGGTTGTACTTACTGTAAGGATCATAAAACTGAATATATTGTGATGAACCTGGATGAAATTAAGCCGTTTTTCTTCATTTTATCACTCATTGTTCTAGTTAGAACTATATCAGTGTATATCAGGTCATAATATATAAATTGAGAAATAGATCAGGGTGTTGATTATTCAAATTGTGGCCTGTAGTACAACATCTTGTGAGAGTATTTCAAGACCTTGTTTTAGGGCTGTATGACCAGATACGTGAGGAAAAAGATCTGGAAAAGACGTCACGGGCAGACACTCTTAATTTGTGCAGAAGAGTGAATTACTGTCATATCAAAAAAGAAATGCAAGTAGTGTGAGATCTGCAAATTTGCTTTTAATTAGCATAACAAACTGCTGATGTGACAAAACGTAGAAGGGGTGGTCAAGTGAGTGGTAGGTGTGCAGTGCAATGGTGGTGTGAGAGCTGAGGTTCCAGGTGTGCAGAACAGCCACGGAAAGCACTTTGAATGAAGGCTTTTTGCTGTTAAAAGAGGAGAAATGAGTGTCATTTTTGTGTATCTTCTGTTGTCTGTAAAATCATTATTGGCAAAGCCCTGGTGTTCTTCCTAAGGCTGTCTTTCACCTAAGGCCTCGTTGTATTTCTTGGAAAGTTTTTGGGAAAATATTGAGATGGTTTTAAAAGTTCAGGGTTTCAAAAAAAACATTTGTTTGCCTGACTTTTAAGTTATTCTGCATGTGAACAACTTCAAGCTCTTCTCCAAAACTACAAATGCTGGAAATGCACATAAAATATGATCTGATTATGCCCCGGTTCTTGGCATCAAGGCATATCTCCCATATAATTCAAGAGTCATTACAAAACTGGGAAATTACTGCTTGCCTGATTCATTTTCTATCTCTGTAATAATAGAAAGCCTAGATGCAGTGAAAATACTTTGAAGTGTGTAGTGTAGGCAAAGGCAGAGCTGTATAAGGACTCCTGCTTTTGTGGACCATGCTTCTGATGTGTCAGACACAGGGGAGAGTGGCTGTATGGGCAGCTCAGGTCTGATTTTTAGTAACATGGTTTTTTCTCTGTTGTGGTAAAAAATTAAGAAGATCAAGATGCAGTTGAAATAATTTTGAAAAACTTATTTGCTAAATTGTGAAATAGATGTAAACTATTTCTTGTCAGGGTTCTGTCTGATCATCAGTACATTGCTCTGGGTCCCTCAATAGGAAGAAGAGAGCTGGTACACTCTGCAGGCTGTGCTTGTTGGGTTGTGAATGCCTACACAAAAGAGATGGGAGACTCTGGTAAGGAAAAAACTGAATTTAAGCAGTCGGTATTGTGTTTTCCTCATAATAGTTGCATATTACCCTATGAAAGTTAAGATATTTTATCCAGGGAAAATAATAATAACTCTCAGCAACCCTGATAAGAGCTTCTAGATACCAAAGCTTGGGTATAAATCAAGATGTCTGTAGAAACACAAAAGGTAAAGTGAAGTTTTGTGACCTGATCTTAAGAGCACTTAAGTTCAAGTGTAAATTCAGCTCTTATGTATAATCCCTTGGGTTGTAACCCTGAAGCCAAATTGGAATACAGCTTTTTAGGCTATTAAACACTCTCTTCGGGAGGATTAGAACTTGCAAAGCAGATCTTGTGTTCTAGGCTAGTAACTGTGTTTTTTAGGTAGGTTAGCTTTTCTACAAATGCTTTTCAGAATAAATCAAGAATAAGTTTTCAGGAGAAAATGCAGCAAACAAAGTTCTTTTGGACAATCCCTCTGACAAAGGAATTTATATAAAAATTGGGACAGAAAAATAAATTTAACATCTTGACAATTTGTGAAAGTCATTAAAGCAAACAAAGCTCATCCATTAAGAAGTAACAAGCTAGATCAGATGAACTAGGAGCACATTAAAATGTGCTGTGGGAAATTGTGAGCTGCTGTTTGCTGTTCTGTTCCTTGCATCTTCCTCAAGAATGCTCTCGTGGGTAGGAAGCACGAACTGACAGAAAAAGCACTGTCTTCCTGTTCACAAGAACCTTTAAACCTCCCTTTTAAATAAACGCTTATCTGCTAATTGGTTTGACCTCCAATTCACCTGTTCATTAAATGAATTCATCGTTTTGCCCAATCTGATTGCTACAAGGTATTGGTAACTCTCACCTGGGAATGTGAATGAGGATCTGTTTCTTTATTCCAGGCAACATGCTGTTACATTTATTGTGAAACCTCTACAATACTATTAATAAAGAGATTTTTAAACCTCATAAATCAAACAGTGATTTTATTTGATATTTAAGGACAAGCAAAGGATATTAAAGTATCACTGAATATAGTAATAAGAAAAACCCCCATACCAACTGTGCTTGCTTAAAGACTTGCAGAAAGAATTGATAATTATCCTGGCATTATAATAGCTTGATTTCCAGGCTTTGCATCTCTTAACTTTATAGTACTTTGCATATATGACTTTGAGGTATTATTTTTAGGCTAATTTCTTACTAGATTTCAAAATCTTATACTTGGTGACAAGTCTACCCAAGTCTAAATGAGATTGCAGTTCCCAAGGGGAGACTTGTTAGAAAAGAATTTTTGTGGTACTATCTTAACTGGAATATTCACCTCATCCGCATCTTGCAGAAGCCTCTGGAGCCTGTCACACACAAGCCTCACTATTACCAATTCGCAAGAGTGATGCCTGGCAGAATTAACCCTGTGATGGTGGCTCTACTCCAAAGAAGAGACAATTTATGTTGACCCTGATGGCAGATCCATAAAGACAATAAACCTGGAAGAGCAGATCTTCTCAGCTCCCATCAAAGGTCAGTGGCTTGCAACACTGGGTTGTGACAGTTGGACAAAAAGAGAGGGATGGAGTGTATGCATGTGTGTGAGGGAGTGCAGGCTCATCAAATGGAATCAAAATGAAAAATGAGTTAAGTGGCCTGGAAACAAAATCCCATTTTTCTTTCTCATTTTCCGTTGTCCTGTGGAAGTCCAGCTCTGTAGAGAAAGTATTAACCTACCTCATGCAGGGATAAATAGTGATGTTCGCCTTGTTTTACACAAGTCAGGACGGGAGACTAATGCAGCTGGAAATTCATTTGTGTGTCATCAGACAAGAAACAGCCTGCAGTATCAAAGTTCTGACAAGCCTAGAGGAAATCAGTAGAGATTCAAATGGTGGGACTGATAGTTTTATGCAACTTTTCAGGTTAATAGTCATCTGGTCTGACCTTTGGTACAGCTAAAAGTTTTGAAGGCTCCAACTACTGTTCTTTAACACTCAGAGCTCTCCAGCCAATCTAAAATAATTTGGCCTCTTACTTAGAGTTGATCCCAATTCTTTACCCTGTGTGGCATCCATGGAGAATGGCCAGTCTAGAAGAGTGATAAATGCAGTAAGCCCTTCCATGACAATTCTTCAAATTACTCTTGAAAAGTCTTACTCATTAGAAGTCAACCCCAGCAGTAAACAACGTTGGGAACCTTTTGTGTGAGGTAGATAAACACAGAGTAGGGCTGGCCCTGCAGAGTAGTACGGAAGAGCTTATTTCCTCACCTGTTAAACCCCAGTTAAAGGTATTTATTAACACAGCTGTAAGTCCAGCTCTCAGAGCAGTAAGAGCTCATGCTAATGACAGAGATCCCATGCCCTTAGTGCATGGCATAGGCCTACAGAGCTGTGGAAGGGACTACAAGTACTAATTTAACTGCAGCAATGTTCCAGTTCTTAACGTCATTTATACCCTTTATGACATCTTTCCTTTATATTAACTGCTGCTAAAGCTGATGTAAGAAAAGCAAATTTTCCATGAATGTGTTTGTTCAGGAATTTGGAGGCAGCTCGTCACCCGAAAGATGCCTCCTAATTCTTCCCTACTTGTGTCTTCATTTTTGCACTTTGGAAATGAAAGCACTTGTTTTCCAAGTTCTTCAAGCACATATTTAACCCCAAAGCAGGTGGAAGGCTGGATAAGTGACCTTTCCTAGCCTTGTAGTTTCAAACATGTGGACACAGGCCCATTCTGAGATGAGGTGGGAATGAGAGCTGCAGATACATTCTCCCTGTGCTTCCTCTCACAGCGGATGTGGCTCACCCAGAGGAACCCCTGAAGCAGGATTTGGTGTGGCAGGTGTTATCAGCTGCTGGGCAACTAAAGTGAGGAAGGAGCCATCTGACTTCCTTACCGGAGCAGGGCAGTGAATGGTTTTCACAAGCAAATATAGCAAGATTAGAAATGTATTGAAGAGCCAAAATAGGGGAACTGGACTTGTCTTAGTGTCAGGGGGGCGCCTGAAGCTGTCTCTGTGGCGCTGATCTGGGTTTACACACCCTCGGGGTGGCTGTTGAAGTGTTTAGGGAGCTATTTTTTATCCAGTTCCCTGTACAGCTCTGTCATATGCCAGGACTTTTCAGTTGCTGAAGGAGCAAGTCCTCGTCATTCCTATAGTTCCTGCCTTGCCAGATTAAAAAAAAAAAAAAAAAAATCGGGAAAGAGAAGAGCCTTGGGATCATTCCAGGAGTGCCAGTGTCTCTACAAGCCAGTTACCGAGGTGAGATTTTTTTCAGATCATTTTCAGATTATTTCCCCAATTAGGTTTATATTCAAAACTCACCGAGACCTTCTCATCTCGGTGTGGAAAGACCGCGCCGAGGTGCCGGCGGGTCGGTGCCGCTCCCGCAGGGGCTCTCTGCTGCCATCTCTTGGCTCTGCCTTGCGCCTCGGGACCGAGATCCAATGAATTTCGACAAGTCTTGAGAATCTTTGCAAAGAATTGAAGTCGGGATACTGAGCCGCCGTTATCCTTACTTAGGGACAATAACCAACAAAGCTGTATTAATGTCGCTGAACCAAAAGGGGAATTTAAATTATTTTTCCAGTGTGCTGTCAAGTTACCCTGTTCCAGTGCTGCTGGAAGTGTAATTCCCAGTCATCCTTGTAGCTGTAGCTGTGTGTAACAGCACAAGGAGATGATGTAGTGACAGAGAGGGGAGAAGCTGCTGCATTTTCACAGCCTGGAGTGAGACCTGCTTGTTGATGCCTTGGGCTAAGTGACGTGGATAAATGGTGGCAGCAACTCCTGAGTGGAGCACACACAGGAGCAGCATATTGAAAGGTGTGTCACTACCAATATGTACCAGGTGCTACCACTGGAGCACGGAAGGAAACAGAAAAAGGACTTTTCTGGGGATATAGCGGAGTTATATAAACATGCAGTATAAATATTTTGTTATCATATTTACCCAGATTACCCAATAATATCCATACTGTAACTCTGCAAATTGTGTCTATTTACACTTGCATACTGAACTGTAGTTGCTGAAGGAGGATATTATGTTTCCTATGTTTTTGGGAAAGAAGCCAGAATCACTTCCCTTGCTCTTCCCCTCAGTGTAGGATTTCTAGGGATTCGAGTCCTCTGTGTTGTTCCCATCGACCAAATTGGTTGTATTCAGGGAAGATTTCTGTGTTCTAGCTTTAGGAGAAAACCTCTTTCACCAATAAACTACTCAGCATAACAGAGCTAGGCAGCTGAAGAGAAGTGAAAAACAGAAAAGCAACAGCAGAGAGAAAGAGGTTAACAGCAAGGAATGAGGAATGTCAAACAGCATGAGAACAATGAAGTAAAATGAGTGGGCATCCAGCAGCAGTGGAGCAAAAAGCAGAATATGGACAGAGAAAATAGATGGGAGAAAAGTTCACATAGAGAGTGCTTCAAAAGATAAGCTTGTCCTTGCTTCCTTTCACTGAGTGGGGGTGAAGGATTAGGATGACTTTCAGTCTCTCGGTTAAAGAAGTTATGGTTCTTGTTTACTGGCTGAGGCTTATTTTTAAAATAGGAATTATTTGGCTAAAACAGGGTGAGAATGGCTAGTACAAAGGATCTGTGACAGCAATATTTATCCTTTCAACATCTAGGATTCTTTATCAGGAAAGCTAACTTCTAGTCAGCTGTCTTGGGTTAGTTATTTGGGAGTCCTGTCCTCCCATTGCCTCGCTGTGAGAGAGCTCACTGTACCCATGATGAGCATACTTTTGAGTGTACTTGAACTGTACTTGAACACATGCTTTCCTTCCTGTGTGTCATTACTTTGTGACATTTGTCACTGAAGGGGTTCTGTGCATAAGCATGATTTTGGTAAGCTTATCTGCAAGTTCTTTGTAAATTTAGTCATGTTTTTTGTTCTATCATAGTTTTTTGGAAGCTCGGTTTTCAATGTCCCAGAAATGGTTTTCTTATGGTGTAAAATTGTAGAAGAGCATCAGATCTATTCTGGTGAGAGGTCTAAAGAACAAGTCTGAGGAGGAGGAGCTGAGGGTGTTTATCCTCAAGGAAAGGAGGCTCAGTGGGGACTGTATCACTCTCTACAACTACCTGAAAGAAGGAGGTAGCAAGGGGTGGATCAGTCTCTTTTCTCAAGCAACAAGTGATAAGACAAGAGGAAATGACCTCAAGTTGTTCCTGGGGAAGTTCACACTGCATATTAGGAAAAGTTTCTTCACTGAAAGGGTAGTCAGGTGTTGAAACAGGCTGCCCAAGGCAGTGATGGAGTCACTGTCCCTGGAAGGATTTAAAAGCTGTGTAGTTATGGCACTTGGGGACATGGTTTAGTGGTGGACGAGGCAGTTTTGGACTTGATGATCCTAAAGGTCTTTTCCAACTTAAACAATTCTATTATTCTATTCAACAGCAATTGAGTAGTTTTAAGCAAGTAAAGTTACTCTGAAATTTTCAGAATTAAGTAAGACAGAGAGTGTTCTGTCAGGGAGAGATTCAGCTTAATTGTGCAAAGAATATGAAAGGAATACCCTGGTCATATTTTAAGATTAGTTTGAGGTTCCTCAAAATCACCATGTTTTGGCAAGGCAAGAAAGAAAAGTCAGTAGCAAAGCAGTTTTTCTCTTGCTGTACCTGAATCCTGAGGGTTGAGCTGGACTTTCTGATGGCACATGGAAACCTAACTTTGCCTCTGAAGTTCAAGCAAATTTTGCCCAGGTAGTAATTAAGTTTAAAGCTCTGTAGGACCATTGTAGGCCTATGACAGGGATATGCCATTAGAAACTGTTGTTCTAGAAAATCTTGCAAACATGTTACAATATTTTCTTACTCTGTAAAGCTTACAGTGGTAACTGGAAGAATCCTATAAGATTTAAGCAACTGCATTTCATTTGTGCTTTCTGATCATTGCCACTGGGAGATTGTAGTCCTGAAGATAGGATGGACAATCTGGTTTATCTGAGCACCTGAATCTGGGAGCTTGGTGGTCACTGCATTATAGCGAATCCACCCTACAAAGAGATATCACCCACAAGTGATCAGGTCCTATTACTGGCATTTATTCTCTTTTGATCTTCCTCAAGCTCTGGAGTATTGACTTGGAATTTAAAATTGTATTTGTAGCAAAACATAGTCTGTATATGGAAAATGCAATGACTTCTCCTTTTGCAGGTGTAATTTTCTCTCCTTTTTCACTTTCTTTTTCCTTCTCATTTATTTTTGGTGCCTTTCCCTTCTTGTTCCCTTCACATAAAATTCCTCCAGTGCCTTAATGAAGGGATGCCAGGGCAACCAAACCTCTCTGCCAGGACACTCCTCACTGGCATGCTCCAAGTCAGCCAGCCTTTCAAGGTCTGGGCAGATGCTTCCAAAGCAAGTGGAAACTTGTTTCCAAAGAAGAGGCACAGTGTTAGTAGAAATGCAGTAGTAGGTACCATTTAATACCTCAAACCTTCGGCTCAGCTGAGAGTCAGTGGCTGCACTAATGGACGTACAAATGGAAATGAGATTCATGATGATTTATTGATTGAAGAAGTAGTGACATGAAGGAAAAGCTGGCAAGAGCCTCAGGAAATACTCTGATGTAAAGTATAAAATGGGTGCAGTTAGAAGTGTGTTTTCATTGTCCTGAAAAAAAAAAAAAAAAAAGCTACTGCAGTGTGTTCAGCCACTTTTTACTGGGAGAAAATGCCTTTCCCAGAGGCATTGTGCCACATGATTTCAGTATTGCTGAGGGCAACTTGCTGCCTCCCTTCTCTCAAGATGTAAGATTGCAGGAAACTATTCCCCCACTGAGGGAGAGGTAGATACAAAAATGCCAAGCACGATTATGAACCTATATGGAAAAACAGTAAGAAAGAGATAAAGAAAGGTCTGGAGGAAAAAAAACAACCTCTTGCCCACCCTACTGGTACCACTGTGGTGTTTTTACCTCTCTACATCCAACATTCAGAGTCTCTGATGTTTTGTGAAACTATGGTACAAGTGGTGTTTTTCATTGCTCCCCCAAGGTTTCCAGCCTCCCCTGCCCCACTCAGATAGACAGTCTCCCTCAGAAGAGCTCTCCACACCTGCTGGAAAATCCCGCTCCACTGAGGTGAAAGTCACAGGATGTTTCTCTGAGTATTTTACAGACCTCGGTATTTTCCAAACTCTTGAGAGCTTGGTTTGAAATGTATTTTCCCCACATCGATATGAAAATGCATCATTCCCCTGTGATGCCATGAAAGACCTTCTTATTTCTCTGCTGAGCACGGTGCTGAAGTGTGTGAGCCCAGCAGAACGTTCGGCAATGTGTCAGAAACGGAGAGAGCTGAGATGTCGCTCTCAGTGAGCACAAACAGAGCTTTCACACTCCTCTGTGAGGTCTGCAGTGACTGGCCAGTGCTACAACCCCCCTTTTCCATTTCGAAGGGATTTAGCTGGAATAACTGTCCCCAGCTTTGATCAGCTGGCAGGTTTAGATTCATGTAGGTGGTGCAGAGCCACGCAGGTGAAGGAAGAGATAATGCAAATCCACAAGTTATGCTTGTTATGGAAAATCCCTTTATCCTGAATACAGCATCACACTAAAGATGTCCTGTCTCTTGCTTGCCTACTTCACCTCACTGCTTTTCTCCTTTAGTTTCTTTCTCTCCCAGGCCTTAGTGAAGCAATAAGAAGGGTGGGTGCAGGCCTCAGCATCCTTAGTGAGCTGTTGAAATAAGCATCTCTAAACTAAAGGGATTGCTTCTTTGAAGTGCTGCAGCACCAATGGTTTCAGCAAAGCTACACTAACACACACCAGGAAATAATTCATCCATGCCCTACTAGGCAAGGAAGAAGGAAAAAGCAGTTCAGTTTCGCTTGACTGCACAGACATTATTGTACCAGGTATGAAGACAAGGCTGGCTCCCACTGTACCTACTGTCACATGGATTTACTACTGGTGCACTCCTTGCCTCTCCTCAGTGGTGAGATAGAACATTTGCAAGCATGGCATGTTGAGGTAATAGGAATCTTTCCAAATTCCTGTAAAGAAAAGCTTTCTCCCTCTCGTAAACTTTATAACTCAACTGTAAGGTCGCTTGTATGAGAACTTGGTGGCATCGATTCCTAATGAATTCAGGTGCTGGGTTACAGACAGGCCAAGGCAAAAGTGGATGGTGCTCTGGTGTTATTTGTACTGTGAACGAGGCTGCCAGTGGGTTTGAGTCAGAACAACTTCTAAATTGGCTGTGGAATACACTAAGAGCCATAATTTCTTAGAGTGGGGTTTTTATTGCTAATTGCAACATTCCCCTGTGCAAGGTTCCCTTCAGCCTCTGAGACCTGGAATTGCAAACCAGTGCGTGGGGCTGGGCTGAGTGCTCCTTTGTGGTCTGGCCTGGGAGTCCCATGGAGAAGGTGGTGGATGCTTTTTAGCTTTTGGCTGCTAAAACCATTAGCCTGGATGGAGGGTTTGTTTTTGTTGCTTAGCTGCCAAATGTGGTAGCCAAGAGAAGTCAGAGGACGCTAAGTTTGGGAATATCTTTAACCACACATCCATCACTGGTATTTTTAATTGGATTATTGTTTTTTCATAGAAAAACCTCTCATAAATCACCTACCTCTTCCATTCAGCAGTAGTTTCACTTTTCTATTGCAGCAGCATGAGGCTGAATGGCTGGCAGAAAAACTGTACTTTTAAAGATGGAAAGGATGATTTTACTTGGGAAAAAATGTGTGGGGCACAGTGCAGTCACTCCAATGCTGCTAAATTTGTTGGCTGCAAAGATTCTGCCTGTGGTGGAAGGATTTTCTGTCAGCACACTTCTCAAATATGTGTTCATTGCCTCGGTGGACGGACCTTTGCTGTACTTCCAGTTGTTTGAAAATGGAAGGGCTGTATTTCAAGTGCAGAGAGTACATTCCAGCACAGCCACTGCCAGTTTGATATTCCTCGGGCAGCACAACATCCAAGACTCTTGTAGTATTTCCATTTCCCTTCTTCAGGATATTGCAGAGAGCACGCAGTAAGTGAGAGAACAGGCTGGGTGGTCCTTTGCAGTGTGTAGCATCAGAGGTTAAGGACAAGGGACCACCATGGTGAGCTGTGCAGGTCATGAGATTGGGGTGGAATGCACAGGCATATTTGAGGTTTTACAAGTCTCTGTCTCAAGCATCTCATTTGCTAGTCTGAGGCTCCAGTCTGAAGTGTCTGCTGAAGGGGCTGCTCAGGTGTTTGAGATGCTGTGCAGAAAAGCTTGTGGAGAGTACATTTGACTACGTTCTCCTCAGAGATAATGCAGCCATTGATAGAGAGTTGTGCTCTACTTCCTCCCACCACCGGGAGGAGCTGGAAGAATGGGCTCCCCAAATGCCCCAGGTGCCTTTTTTCCCCGAGTCTTTTTAGATCCAGTGGCAGCAGGGCTGCCTGTGAAATGTTCTGGGAGGTGTCTGTGTGTTCAGGATAAAGGGCAGCTTCCTGCATGTACATTTTCCACTCGTGCTGCTCCCTCGGTACAGAGAGGGCAGATATTCCTTTCATCTCAAGGTTATACATTGAAATAGCACATTGCATTGGATGAGGTGCCATAGAACAGGCAGGCAAAAGCAAAATTCTGCCCTCAGCCATGAGGGAAATGTATGAGCAGGCCTCCAGTCTGATCAGATGCTTCAGGCATCCTTCCTGCTCCAGCTTAGGTCCCTCTGCTCACTGTACAGCATGACCAACCTGTCCGTGTCTCAGTGGTCAAGAGCACTGGGGAGAAGGAAACCAACATTTTTAGACCTTTTCCAGAGTGTCGTGGCTCAGATGTCCAGTGCTTCTCAGCTAAGGTGATGGTAGTGAAGAGTCTGTGAGAACACCAATTTGAAACACACAGACAATGTTGGATGAATGTGGCCTCTTCCCTCTCAAGACAGTGACTGGCAACAGTGGGCATGTCTGTGGCTATATTATATCAGTCCAGTGATTCCTCCTGGCTTGCTTCTTTCTACCATTGCAGAATTAGTTTCTCTGCAACATGAATGAAATACAAAGTAACTTTGGCCGAGGGCACAGATGGCGAGCATTGTGCAGACACTTCAAGGTCACTTTGGGGAAGACAGTCTTAAAAAGGCCTTCTGGGGACAATGCAGTGTAGCATGGAACAGGCCAAGGAACATGGATACCTTCAGCTGTGGGAAGGAAAGTGGAAGACTGCCAAGGGCATTTCCCTGAGCTAGAATTTCCTTATGATATTATGGTGTCTTGGTTACCCTGTGGTAATTTCAACGACCACAAATGGTCACAGTGCTTCATAGCAAGGAGGCAGCACAGGGCCATTACTGAATGAAGAGGGGGAGAGCATTGTACCAAAATATCCATGCCTCTTCCTTTGGGTTTCATCAGGCTCTTGAGCACTTTGCTGCTGCCCGTGTCTGTCTGCCCTGAAGATTTCCAGGCTGCACAGAGCAGTTACTCTGCAGGTAACAGTATGAACTCGTGCTACAGCTTTGAAAGGCTACAAGAGTTTCTGAACCTCCCCCTCTGCTTAGGTACTGAGAGATAAGGTTAGGAGTTGATTTTAAGAGACCACATAAGCCACTCAGTGAGGCAGTCAGTAGGGCGTTTCACACATGCTGTGTCATGTATGGTCAGCCAAAGGACTGATATGATTTGTGAGCACCACTCAAGTTCTACAGCAGATACAAGAGCTGTTTGAGTGATGCAAAAGCATGTAAGCCATTTGAATATTTTTCCTCTCAGATGCTAGATTTGGGGCTTTTAGCTAATCACTTAGACTGCAGAGCATCCAAAGTCCTTGAAAGTCTTCAAGATAAGGAGAGGAAGAATAGGTAGCTATGAAACATTTATTTTCTTGGCTCCTCAGGCGGTGCCTGCTGCCAGTTTTCACTGCTCTGCACACATGAAGCTATTTGTCTCTTAATGCTAAATCTCATACTGGGATTCAGAAATGCGTCTTCCATGTATCTGTGGGGATCAGGCAGATGTACAGCAGTGCCATCAAAGAAGCTGTGTGCTTTGGAGGGAGACAGGCTGGGACCACTTATTGAAATTTATGCCTCCTCTTGTTCTTTCTTATGCTTACAAAAATATTACCACTTCTGTATTCTGCTGTTGCTCCTACATCTCCAATAAATATCCAAAGTATCAACCTGGAAATCTACCAGCAAACGCTTAACGATGATGATGTGCTTTGAGAGTAATCCATCAGCATCACAAGTTCCATGTGTTCCATCAAGTCCTTACCACAGAGGTGGCAGTTACTGTTCAGCCTCTCCAGAAGTGGCTGAAGGTGTAGAGCACAGCAAATGTAGCATGCTGAAATGTTCACTGTGTTCTCCTCAGGCTATATGTTCAGTTCTGGTTAACATCTAATTCTGGAAGAACACCAGAACCACATTGTGATGCAGCAGGACCTGCACCACAACTGTCTGAATTTGAAAAATGGTGTCTGCCTGCCTGAGCTCCCTTGTAGAAATAACACTTAAGACAGTGAGATATTTCTATTTTGTCCCTATGCTTTTAAATATGCACAGTCACCACCCCAGTGGACTGTTTGCCTTGAAAATGAGGGACAAACTGCACAACACAGGAATAGTTCCATGCAGGTTTCAATCAAACAAACAATTATTAGTTACAAAGGAAGAAATGTGTCATCTGTTGGACAACCTAAAAGGCCAAGAGAAGTTTTTCATTACACTGTTCTGTGTCAGCACTTTCTGGTTGCATTATGCTGATTTAGGGTTTTAGGTTACATATATACATTAGATCCAGGTCCAGGTTAAAAGAGGACAAGCCATTTTTTGGTGTTTTCTTTGTTATGTTGGATGGAAGGAGGAATGAAATGTCTCTGTTTAATTCAAGAATATTTATGGAATGCATTGCAGTACTACCATTATCTTTAGGTAGCAATTCATTATGTGACTGTGTTTTCTTTCAGTCAAAATAGCTTCCATTTTTCTCCATGATCAGTAGGAAACTTGAATCTTCAAAATAATGGTCTAATCTACCTAAATCGCAAAAATGTTAATGTTTCCTCTTCTTTTTCCACTGTGCTCCTTTCCCTCATTTGCTGTCAGCCACCATCGTAAGTTATTTGCTACATGTAGGAATGCTGCTTTTTCTTGGCTGTGTTTTTTCCCTTTCTTCAGGGCTGCATGCCCTGGGAGAATTAAAGCAGCATTGGTCCAAAGAATATTTGCCAATAGTGGCTTGGAGCACTGTACCTTCAAGGAATCTTGGCTCTTCATCTCCACACAGAGTATAATTTGAATTCAATGCTGTCTCACTTTTCTCCCACATAAGAAAAGCAGCAATTAAGAAAATTGTTTGTAGCGTGACTGAATTTGGTTCTGCAAGTGACTCTCAGTACTGATCAAGACTGTTTTGGAGATGCTTGTCTTAGAAAATAAATATTAAAAGGAAAAAAAAAAAAAAAAGAAAGCAGTGGCATGCACAGGGAGATGATCTAGAACACCTGTGCTGGTAGCTGTAGGAGTACATTACATGGAGCAGAACAATAAGTGGTAGTCCAAAGTGGTAAAGGGAATAAGGACCCTTGTCTATATACCAAAAAAATAGTCTGTCTTGAAAATTGTTCAAGATTGCAAGTGACAGTTCTGTGCTTTATCACCCACAAAGTTTAGGAACATGACAGTAAAGAAACAAGCAAGGCCATCGCAAATCTAAGCTTCCCATGCAACAAATGCCTCTCCAGTCAGATAGGAAGACATCTTTCATCACAGCATAGACATTAGTGGTACATAGAGCTCTAACAAAATAATAATTTTCAAACATTTTAAATCTATAACTACTTTCATTGCCAGATGTGAAACTTGGGAGCCCTCTTCCTTCACGGTGTAGGAGAATGTGTGACATGGAGGCCACAGCCTGGCTTACTGTCCAGCTTTCTGGGGGAACGAGCTTAAAGTGTTAGCTATGCAAAAACTACCACCTTCCCATAACATCTGGAAGTTGTTCTTAACTTCTGGAGAAAATACAGGTAAAAAGCTGATTCATGACAAGCAGAGAGATGATGTAACAGGTATCTAAAACTTTAAATTCATAAGCTATAACATGGGATTTTCTCCCATAATCAAATGGCACAGAGCATTTATGGCCTAGTGACAAGTAGAGCTGCAATATCATCTTGTCACAGACTAGTTGGTCTGGGTTTGTTCTGCTTTGAGCTGTGCAGCAGAATAACCCAACTCTGTTGTTACATGTGTATCTCTAGCAGGTTTTTTAACATTAGTCCATTTCTTTTTGCCTCCATTGCTGGCCTTGCAATTTTGCTCAACTTATAGAGATGAGCAATATTTCAAAAGTTATGGAGTTTCTGCCTGTTTGGTGAAAAGTCTTTAGGTGTGTGACAGGCTCCCAACTTCTGTGAGGTGCTGGGTGGGTTGAACTTTACCTTTCTGATACATGCGGATTCTTAAATGGGATATTAAATATTCTGATATATACAGTTATATATAGATATACACACACATATTCTTATCTATTCTGATATATTTAGTATTAGAGATGATGAGTCATCCCTGGAATACCTCAAATGTTGTATAACCGCAGATACAGGATGTGGGGGAGGCAGTTAGCACTGGAAGTACGGGGAAAACATGGGAGTTCTGTGGAGCAGGGGGTGAATTAAGGAACACAGTGTGCAAATCTGTCCAGGCCCAGGCTTTGTTAACTGTGCTGCTCACTAAAAAAAAAAAAATGTTATTTTTCCAGGGAAATGGTTCATGTAGCATAGGAGTACCTGCAAACTGTGAGTGGAATAGCACTAAGCATTAGTTCCCAGTGATAAATTTCAAAGCAGAAGTTTTTCCAGTCTTCATCATTATTAGACTCTTTTTCAGGTCAGGCAGTTACTGTGAATCCATGGCAACTTTTCCTTTAGACTGTTACATCAGCATTTAAGTGAGCGACTAAAGGAACAAACAAGAACCTGTACCATCAGTACAGCTTCAGCAAGGCTGCACAAAGGTCACAGGTAATAGGAGTGTTTTCTCCAGAAACCATACCTAGGTTTTGTTATTCCTTTGTAAGGCCACTGAAGATGGCAGAGGTTTTTCATTCTTGAGAAATAGAATGAATAAACACTTACTTTCACAGTTCATAGTTAAATCAGCAATGATAATTTATGGTCTTGTTGCCTGCTTTTCACACATCAGTTGCAAAGTTAGAGTCAAATCCACTCATGTCACATCAAGCTAACTGGCCAAGAAGAGAGAAGAGAAAAAAATCCATTCCTATAGATTTACTCCTAATTGTTTTCTAATCAGTTTAGGTTCTGTTTGTAATCGGAGAGGACAAATCAATATGCAACCAGGCAGATGTGCTATGAAGGCAATCTCCCCTTGTGCCAAATACGGGAATAGTGCTGGCCTGCAGTGCTGTGCCCTTCCTAATCTCACTCTATTAACAGTGCTGACTCTCCAATTTCAGGATTGCCAGGCTGTCACAGCGCCCCTCACTGCGAGGGTGGCTCACTGTGTGCTGACAGGACCTTACCTACCTCAGTAACTGTGACAGCATTCCTGCTTGATAACGCTTGTGACGTGCTTTTGAAGCCAGCAATTCCTATTTTACCAATAGGAAAACTGAAAAGGAAGAGAGACTAAGTGAGTTGCTTAAGGCAAAAGTGTAGCCAAGTTGCAGAATTCCAGTGCCTTTGCTGTACTCAGAATTACAGTATGTTCCTTTCCCATTACATTAATTCATTGATTGTTTCAGGGACAGTGAAAATATTTCCCAGACACTTTGTTTTTTTATAAATCTGCTCATCTGAAGAAAAGCACTTAGAAACCTTTGTCAGTATTATGGGTTTAATCGTATTTACATCTTTAAGAATATGTTTTAAACCAAGATACGAATATTCACAGAAATTATATATGTGATTTGTGTTTCTTTAGGATTCATAATGTATTAAAATATCCAAATTGTCTAAGGTTTTCCTAGTAATCCAAATAATGCATAAGTGTGTCTGATGTCCCAGAATTGATGAGCTCCAGGTGCAAAAATGTGTGTTCTTCATTTGCATTTTTGATTTAACAGATTTCTGGGATATGTTTCTGGGCCCAGAGTCTGTATTATTTCAGGCATTTTTGATCAGCAGTGCAATAATTGCAATTTCTAAACTTTCAAACATACACCAAGGGCAAGTAAAACTTATGTGGCACACATTTACAACTAATGCCATGGGGTATTTTGGTTGTGGTCTGAACAAACTTTCATCTTATGATTAGATACTAATTCTCTTATTCAAAGCATTCTAGGAAAAAAAATAAGACTCTGAATTAATAGTCTTAGAGGGATTTGGCATGTTAGTGTCATGTTGTATTCTCTTAGTGTTTGAAACATTTTTCTGTAGAGATCAAAGTGTGAGGGACCCAGATTTAGTGACATCACTGACCTCTGCCTGTCCTGAGGGCAGAACGTTACCTCTGGATTTCCAGTTTGGGTTCATTCTTGTCTGACAGCTAGGCAGCTGATTCACCCTCTGTGGTAACAGTGAGGAGGATTTTTTCCTGTGCCACATTTATGCAGTACTTGCTCAGGCATATTTATTTCCACCTTCTGAGGTGGCTTTTGAGCTGGGCTCTCATTCAGAAGGAAGCCAAAGCCAGTGCTTTTAAGGGGCATTTTCCGAAGTTCTCATAATAAGAAAGAAGTTCTTATGGGTCAGAATCATGAGGTGACAGATGGCCAACACTACTGATGGTCTTTTATTGATGTTGCTGATATTATTGATACTCTTAACTACTACTAATCAGGGCCTTGGTCATGAAGCCCAGAAACCAATGGAAGATGTTTGGAACAGGAGGCTGACTGTTGCATGAATCTACTCAGCCACTGAGTAATTGAATTTTACTTTTTTTTGCCTGGGCCCTCAAGGCTAGATTTGTTTCCTCTGCCAGCAAAAAGTACACGTGGGATGATGTAATTCAATATTGTCTCCTTCAAAGCACAGAAAGGGTCAAACTGAGATTAGACAAGCCACCTTTATTTCTGGTATTTTTAAGTTTCAATTTTTTTAACAAGTAGCCCCTTGTCTTCTCCCTTCCTCAGATTTCGTCCTTTGCATACCAACATAATCAACAAGCACCATTAGAACATGTATCACTCGAGCTAATACTTCATGGCACCATTCCCTGTATAGCCAGGCAGTATGGGAGGGAAAGGCTTTTGTTTGACTTTTAGGAACTCTTGCTTTCGCAAAAGAAATTACAAATTTCTGCTTTTGTGAGCACAGACACCTCCTAAGCTGCAGCAGCTTCTCCGTCTGCTCAGACTTGTTGTCCAGTTTCCAGGCTCAGACACTTCAGGTTTCCAGGCTCAGACAGTCCACCAGGCTCCAGACTGGGCTGTTCTGCTGCCTTGCTCCTCCTCAGTCTCTGTCCTTTCCTACCAGGATGGCCCTCAAGTCAGATCAATACAGGGAGTTGAGAGTGGTTTGAGCATGATCAGGGAGGGAGGAATCAACAACTGCATCTGCAAACAACACACTGACACCTGTGTGTTGTGACCTTCACACATTTCTCTGTTTTCTTTCCTTTTCCGGCAAGAACGTGGTAATTTTAGGAGACAGACAAGTGCTTTATTCTTCAAAAACCAGTGAGCCCAAGTATGTAATCATCACAATTAAGACATGAACTTTGATAAATTGAAGTGCCTTTGAATAAGGGCAGCACAGGGGCAGAGACTCTTTTCTTGAGAGAATTACAACAATTTACACAATCCAGTGTAAACTCTGACAAATGGAGATAACCTGGCTGTCTGCTTGCTGTAAGGATCCAGTTACAAGTCAGTAGTATTTCCTTTTTAACTGAAGGCTTTTCCATGCATTGGGAAGGACAATTCCTAAAATTCCATTCAATATTCTCTTATTCAAGATTCATTAAGTGGTCATGATCAAAACTAAATTTTTCCCTGCATCACAGCAAACTATTCACATGAAAAGATGCTGTGCTGGCCTTCTTTCTTGTCTTTCACCAAACTGTCAGTTCTGTTTTTCAAATGGTCTTCTAATACTCACTGGGGTAACTCCCCTTTCCAGGGGCTGAGATGCAGTGTAACAAACCACCGTGCTGTGAGCTGGTCCAAACAGTTAGCTTGGCACTGGAGCCCAATTCAGTATTTATGCCCATGTAAAACACTTTCCAGATCTCTGGCTTATATGTACAAAAAAGCCTTTGATTTAAACCAAAAACAAGCCCGTGAGGCAGGGCTGGGGGTTAGGAAGAAATGTTGCATGCAAACTGTGGCTTTAAGTATAAGGAAATTCTGTGCTTTTTAAACTGCCATCAAACCAACAAAACTCCACGAATGAAGAATTGTACCACCTTCTTTGTGGCAGCAATAGTTCATGTTAGAGGCTGGGTCACATGTGGAGGAGAGGTTTCTGCCTCAAAAGAGAGGTTCTGTGTTGTGATTTTCATTTTTCATCGGGAGTGTCTTTTGGGACTTGGAAACAGGAAAATGGCACTGGAGAAACTAGGAGGGAACCAAAAATGGGCTGATAACGGCAAGGAGCATATCTCTGTGCCTTGGTTTCTCCCTTAGAAAGTACAAGTAGCACTTGCTTTGTGCTCTTTTTCTCTGTCAAGTCCACAAGGCCACTGTGCCAGTACCTTTCCCAGGGGCCATCTGTTACAGTGCACTGCTCCAAGGCAGTACCTCGGGATGGGGCTGCTATGGCTAACACTGCGGGGGAAGAGTGATGCAAGGCATATTCCAGAGCAGCCTGAGGAACAGGGTGAGTTAGAGGAGAAGAACAGAAGGCAATCACAACAAATGAAATGAGTCTGGATTTGCTAACGAAGAAGTGTCTCGTTGTTGTGTGCATTACTCATTAGGGACAGAGACAGCCCACAGAGGTGGGGTTCCACAGCCAAAGAGCATCTTGTTTTGTACTGACTCCTGTACCTGCTGAGATGTAATGAAATTGAAAAATAAGGATTTTTATTTTGCTTACTACTTAGTAACATTGTGGGTGTGCCTTCAGGCCATCCCCTGAAGGGCCTTTTCCATATGCCATGTAAGAGAGCTTGGCTATATGTGTACTTCAGGCAGTTACAGCATCAGGTACTGTTTCAAACTGCTGGTGTTATGATGTAGTCTAAAATCTGACTGTTTAGTGAGGGACAAAGGTAGAGTCATTTCTTTATCTGCTTTAGGCTGTTGATGTATCTCAGGAGCAGTTGGCAGCATCTCTGTTCAGTCACCTAAGTTTATGATATAGTCAAAATAGAAACACTGAATGTCCAGTTAGAGAGACTAAATCTCTTCTACTCCAGTGTATTTTAGTTGAAAATTCTTTTAAAAGACAGGTAAATAAGAAAATAGATATATATATATAATTGTCTTCATGATGGTTTTGTACTATTTTAACAATAGAATCATATAATTTAGGCTGGAAGGGACTCTGGAGGTCATCCAGTTCAGCCTCCTGTCCAAAGCAGGGCCAGCCTGACAGTTAGAGCTGTTTATTCAAGATCAGTCCAGTCAAGTTTTGTGTACCTCCAAGGCTGGAGGTTCCACAATCACCAGCCTGTTCTAGTATTTCACCGTACTTGTTTCAATTTTTTTTCAATATGCAGTTGGAATTTCCCTTGTTGCAACTTTATCATCAAGAGATATGCCTCAGTTTCGTTCACAGCTGTTGTGCTACAGTATGCCTACAGTGTAGATATATCAGAGCTTGCTTTAAATGAGCTGGGTTTGGTATCAGAGCAGCTGGTCGCAGCACTGTGGAGCTAAGAAGAGCCTGTAAAATCCACCTGGAAAACATGGAGTGAACAGGGAAGCAAAGGACTGCATAATCTCTTTATCAAGAGGGCATAATGGGACTAAATGGATACAATTCAATAATAAGGAATAGTGGGAGAACATTGGGTATTTCAAACACTGTGTTAATACACTGTGTTAAGTCACAGCTAATTGGCATTTTATTGCCAAGTTTTCTAGTATCTCAAACTGCTGCCTCCTAAATTTCATTAAGTGTGAAATGCAAGTCATATTCCATTCATCAAAGCACTGCTAAAAGGCCAGCCTTGAACTGATTGCCTTTCCCAGTGAGCAAGGGATGGCTGAGGCTGAACTACAGCAGGTAGATGTAAGAATGGAGGGAATTCAACCTGGAGGATGGAGTTTGGTGAATCAACAATATCCCAGCAAGGCTGAAACGTTATCTGGGTACTGTAACCACAGAGAACGGGAACAGAAAGGATCATGTACAGATACAGCAAGTCTGCGCAGGGCAGGGATATGAGAGTCACATGGTCATGGTGAAGAACAGCAAAAACTCAAAAAAACTGGGGGCAGGGGGAGAAGAACAGGTTTCCAGTACTGAAAGAAGATACAGTGCTTGTTTCCAACAGTACCCTGACTTTTCAAAGCCGGGGTACTGAAAGCAGGAAGGAGCTGTGTGTAAGTAAATTGAAGCAGTGAGTGACAGATTTAAATAAGTGAATGGGGTGGCGTCTTGGAGCCCTCTCAGATCTTGAGTGCCCTTTTGCTTTGGTGACCGTATGTTCCCAGAGAAGTTGACAGAAAACCTTAAGTGTCACAGGGTTACAGCCCCTGCAAGTGGAGTTCTGAACCTACTTCAGAGCACTGTCTTGGCAGGAGGGTCCTACTTCTGTGAGGGTAAGGGGAAAACTTGTGTCCAGGATGCTCAACAGAGTTTATGGAAAAGGCTTGTCACACAACCTCTAGGAAATGAGTTTAAGGGCCCAGAAATCTGATGTGATGAGTCCCTAACACCACAGCTTGTTAAGTGATCAGCCTTCTCAACAATACATAATGTTTTGAACCATTTGGTACTTCTAGTGTCAGCATGACATCTTTATCTATGTCTACAACATAATTTTAATGAAACATAAACCACATTAAAAATAAGCAACACATAAAAACTTGCTATCAGTGACTTAAACCAGTGTCCAAAATGAGCTTCTAAGAAAATGCTCAGATAGAAAATTAACTGATTCATGAGATCAGCTTAATTATCAGCAGGATGCACTGTTAAAAATGAGTGCTACAAAATTCCAGATAACAAAAGAGAACTCTGTTCTTTTAAGATGTAGAATTGAAAAGAATTTAGAACAAGATCAAAAGATGATGAGGTTTTAAGAGGTGAAGCACCACTACTTATAAAGACAGAATAATAAAAAATAAATCTGCTGAAACTGTATGATTGCCAAGCAGCTTACTGTAAGCATTTTTGGGGGCTGTATTCACATGGATCTGTTAATTTGGGATAGCTTAATTTTCCTTTTTAAGGAAAAAAAAAAAAAAGATGGTGGTTAGGATAATCTTAAGAGCTGAAATGGGAAACAAGCTTGCTGCATCTCTATTTAGACACAGGAAAAATAAATTTGTCTTCAAGAATGCCAGATCAGAGAGCATTTGCTTCTCATGACTTAGTTCACCATACTGTGAAGATCAAGGCAATTATAGAACTCTGATCTGTCTTGCTATAGCTTGAATTTCATGTGTGTTTGTTTAGGCTCTGGCACAGAAATGACTCTATTTCAACCAGAGTTAATTCTCTTCAAATGACCCCTGAGAACTCCTCCACTGTCTCTATCTTCAGTGAATTACATCAGTTGCCAACTCAAAAGATTGGATGAACTCAAATTAGAGTGCACTGGATTGTCTTACACATTTTTACTACAGTAACAGATTTGTCTGTTTAGAGGTGGCTGTTGGCAGGGAAACAATAAATACTGTTTAACCTTGCTTGTGTTCACTCCCCCTGTAGCCTCTGTAAGAAGATAAAAGTAAATTTGAGTACACCATGGTCAAGACTGAACATTCAAGTGTCTAAAGCTAAGCCACATCTCTATATGTGTGTCTGCATTTTCCCTCCACACAGCTGCTATAGTGCAGGGAGCAAGAGCTTATGCTTTATGCAGGACTAGGGCAAGATGGCATAAATTCTGGCACTTGGGCAGTTGTTTGGACTGAACACTGTAGGTAAAGTTCATGGCACGGAGTTCATAAAGTTTACCCCGAGTTAGTAAACCTGAGCACAAGGTCCAGTGATGATAAATCACACCACAGTGTGAAAAAGGCAGTCATACAGGATGTGGTAGTTCCCTGTGGTATGGGTTTGGTTCAAGTATTTTTCTGGCTATGATACTTTCTCAAACTTCCCTGTCTGTTACTGTGATTACCGTTCTTCAGCCAAGGTCATAAGCCACTGATAATAGATCTCAGTTCTCTGGAACCCAGGCTTTTTGATCACTTATTAGTGATTGCACAATCCCCTATCAACACTTTTAAAGCATTCCTATATGCACATGACTCCAGTTGTCATTTTTTAAAAAGCATATGATGAAGTTTACTGAGAATTGTTAGCGTGTGGATCTACAGCAAGATCTTTTTAAGGTTTAATGTGTCGTTATCTGGAAAAGGAAAATGTGTTGCAGAGCATTGATACCCTCATCTTAGTCTGGGGTCAGAGGGAGTGGCACAGAATAGGCACGAGTTGTTCTTCTCGTGCAGTCTAATCTCCAGAAACAAGACCCTGCTTCTTCTTCTTCTCCCCAGATTATGTGAAGTGGGAGGACACTGCTCCTTTTCCTTTCCACCTCTTTTCTCCAGCACACCACAGAAGTTGTTTGTGAATTCTTTTTCCCTAGAGACAAATGACTGCCCTTTTTAGGCTTGTTTTGGGGGCTATAATTCTTACTGGTGGCCTGCCTAGGGAGAGGTCTGATAATTTCTACTCTCAGCTTGCCCACATTATCTTTTCTACAGAGGTGCCTGCTCCACCTGGTGCAGGAGGGCTCAATTATTTGAAGAGCTCCCAAATCACTGCAAATTATAGCTGACATAATAGGGAAAGCTAAAATCAATGCCAGTTTACAGTTCTGTAAGTTATTACAGTTCAATTCATGCCCCTTAAAATCTCAGGGAGCAGTGAGACAGCCAGCTGTGCATGGAAACCTTAACAGCTATTCCTCCTGCTAAGCTATGTGTGTTCCTTGCCCCAGACCCTTTCCCAGAATGACAGTCATTTGTAGAAAATAATCTTGAGGGACCTAAGCGGGGAGATAGCAAGAGAGAATTCTTTTTCCCATTTTGACCTTTCCTTCCACAGCATTTTGCAGTTCAGCAGTGCAAGGGCCCCAGCAAACCGTCCATCTTCCTCCTGTGGCTACTGCCAGGGGGTGTTGCTGGTCCGTGTGCCCACGGGCTGCCCTCTGGGCCATCTGCAGCCCAGAACTGCCCTTCCACGGCTCTCTGCAGCGCAAGTGCTGTAAATTCTGCTCTGAGCGCTGATGTCAAGCCAGGCACACTCATGTTGTCAGGCTCCTCTGTGCCTCCGTGTACAGGTGGCGTTTTTGTGGTATGACCAATATTGTTAGCAAAGAGACCACATCCATTTTGCTGCTTTCCAGTTGCTGGTGTTGCTCTGCCGCTGGAATATGTGTGCTGTTAGCTACTTTTCTGGAGCTGAGCATCTTTGTCAGAGGTTTTATTGGCAAAAGCCATCAGGCACTGGCAGTCCAGGGCTTACAGGTGCTGTGCTAACAGAAACCATAAAAAACCATGGGAACAAAACCACTTTTCCTTCTCCACTGATCAGAATATCCAAACCAACACAGTCTGCTGACCAGCTTGATACATATCCACTTCTCATATTGTTTCTAGAATTTTGCATGGGGAACTGTTGACTCTTGAAGTTATCTAAAGGAATTCTTGCCAGAGCAGTGGCAACAAACACTATACAGAGGCTTTGCCTTGTCAGCAGGCAGTTGAAAAGTTCCTTGAAGCTGTAGAGAGTAAGGAGCTAACCACATTTTACTTGAGTTTCTGCAAAACCAACACAAAAACTTCTCTAGGATTTATCTCCAGGAATGATGTGGAATCTTTTCAAGTAGGTTTTGCTGGATGATCTGAAGAACAATAATGCAGTGCTCATAACCTCCTTTGGTTCCTGCTTTACTGGGGACAGTGGGATTCTTTTCACAAGTGGCAGCAGCAGTTATCATCAATGTCCATGTATTCCTGCAAGGACTTGTACTGCCTCCTTATAGCTTTCACTTCATTACAACATACATTTTTCCAATATCCAATTTTGTGTCATGGACAAACTTTAAACACCTTCATTCCTATACCCTCTTACCCTTCCCACTCTTACCCCAGCAAGCCAGAAGCAGGAGCAGAGGAAGCTCTGAATTAAAGTGCTCCAATGAGTTACAATTACCCAACTTGGTTTCGATTTTCCACAGCCCTGCTCTTCCTGTAATTTTGCATTTCAGTATTTAATAATGCAAGTATCTAGCTGATTGTCACATCTCTTTTCTGAACTGATGCAGCAGTTTAACACTGATGCAAACCCCCAAACTCTGGGCTATACTTCTTAAAACAGAAGGCATGTGTCACTCATAAAGAGGTTCTCCCTCCAAAGGGAGCATTTCTAGAATCTCCCACCAGCTCACAGCATGTCTCTATTAGGTAAATGACCACAGAAAGAATTCCAGCACAGTTCTCTGTATGGACCCTGCTCTAGAAAAATAACTGTGGGGGGATATGTGTAGGAGTGTGGATGTGGGTGTGTTATACCAAAAGAACCTACACCATATTTGGAGCAAACTTATCCCAAAATAAATAATTTTTATTACAAAAGAGTGTCCACCCCGGAAACTATTATAATACAATTCACTGTATTGCAAAGCACCAACTAGAAAGAATAATAGTTTTATTTTAAACAACATCCAGCCCATGTGGACTCATTTTATTTTGGGCCACTTCCATTGTAAGAATAGTATTAGACACTTTGTTCCTGTTCAGAGATTCATATCTTGGTGTTCTCAAAGGCTGTTTTCCAAGAGGCTGCCAAAATGGCAGATATGTGGATGGCTTTAATATTCTGGCTGGAAGGAGAGATTTTTCTTCTTCCACTTCCTAGACAATACAGCTTCCCCTTGACTTTGTTTGGCCCACAGCAGAACCTAATGCACTGCTAGGAAGTGCTTGTCCAGTTCCTGTGGAAAATACAACAGTGATTCTGTGAAACAGGCACTTGTGTCCGACTCAACAAGTGTCAGGGAAAATGATCTCTCACCTCTGGCTTAGTAAGGAGCCTCATCATGAAACTTCTCGTCAATTCTAGGAAAATAAGTTTGAAATAGTCATTTTTTCTTGAAAAGAACGTTCCATATTTCCATAAATTCAGCTCTTTCCATTTTTAACTAAGAATATTCCTCTAACAGTTTTCTAAACAGGAAGAAAGCATTTTACTTCATTACAAATTGATACTTTTTCAATTAGAGATAGCAACATTAGAGCCAGGTTTTTATCAAAGCACAGCAAAGGCACATCAGCTCCACCTGAGAAAAGGGCAGAGACAAGGATCTTGTATTCCAGCAGCGTGCAGAATCCTGTGTCATCAGTGCAGATCCACTGCCCTGTCTGTGACAAAGCCTCAGCAAGGTGCCCTCTGTTGTATTTTAATCCTCTCTGCAGTGTAAGTGAGGTAGTTAACTGGTGATAAACAAAACTTTACCAACTTGGGGAAGAAATAGAGACATAAAACAGCTAATTAAAAGAAAAGTGATATTAAACCTCCAACTGTTTTAACTGTACAATAAGTGTATAAGAGGGAGAGATTAAAACTTGTGCAATTAAGGCAAAGTTGCTGTCAGTACATTCGGTTTCCCTCTTTTTCTGTGATACAAATTTTACAGGAAATAGGTGGTTGGGCTTCCTACAGCAGAGTGCACATTCTGTGTTTTTCTTCAGAACATGCAAAAATTGGCAAGACTGACTGGTCTTGCTTAGGGCCTGTTTTACTGTCAGTGGTGAAGAATTCTTGGAATTCCTCCTGTTTCCATTCAGCATCATCCAGGGGCTACAAAACAGTACAATGAAAAAGGTTAACAGTGCATCCTCTCAGGGGAAGATGTGGAATTCTCTCCAGTAATTCTGGCTGTGAAAAGCTGATGACCACAACCTCTCTCCCACTGATGGATGAGAACGAGGCAGGATTTTTTTATTGCAGCAGACATAAATGGAAGCACGAGCTGGGTGAATTGCAGTGACAGAGGGAGGAAACAGTTAACTGAAATTGTCAGTGTCTAGGAATCAAATCTACGAAAAAAACCTCCACAAGTTCAGTGTAACTCTGTTGCTTTTTTAACTGTTCAGAGTTTTATGCTTATCTGGCATGTGAGACTTGGTGAAAGGGTTGTTGGGACTTCTGTGTTTAAACTAAGATTGAGTAATACATTTTTATGGTGTTTAGAGTTTAATTCTCTATTTCTGCTACATATGGACTAGTAGTCTCAAACTGACTTTCTTTTTTAATCTTACTGTTCCTACAAGTCCATCCCAGCTGTCTGTAGTACCAGTGTACTGCATCTGTACATATTAAGCTTATTGCTGGGACTTTATATGAAAATTGAAGAGGCAGACAAGTCTGTGCCACCATCTATCACTGCTGCTCAGTGTACAAATCAAGAAAAGGAATTAAGAGATTCATACACTATGGATAATGCCTTAAGTAGATCAAGCTTGGAATACGTAAGCCCTCGCAGCAGAAACTGCTGGGTCTACAGTTATTTCCCCTGCGCGCCTGTATCAGCTTAACTGATGATCCCCTCTGAAGGTGGTCACTCCTGCATCTGGGGCACTTTTAAGTCACCACTATCAGGTACAATTTGGGTAGATCATTGGTCTTATCCTTCTGCTAAGCCACCCTGTGGCAAAGTTCAAAAAGGGACTGAAGTGGCACCTAGAACTGAACAGCCCAGAAAAGAAATTCAGTCTGGGCAAGCAGCCTCTCACTGCAGCCCTGGTGCTCTACGTGGGCCCCACTGTTTTCACTGTAACCAAGAATTTGTTTGCCTGGTGGCATTTCAGCCTTTTCTCCCAATTTTCTTGTTTCTGTGACCTAAAAATTCTTAACACTCAAGAGTTCCTTTTACAGTAATTTTCCTTTATAAATATTGTGGGCTTCATTTTGGTCTTGCAATCTCCGTGAAATTCTTTTTCCTTGTGCTCTCAAGTGTTGATTTGGTATCATTTATAAGGGCTGTTTTGATAAGATGCTGCCAATCACAATGGCTGTGATAAAACCAACTGTGGAAAATCCCTTTGGTTTGCAGCATCAACAGGTCTGTGAGTGGCTGGATCCAAAGCTGAGCACACTGCCCGGTGTGCAGGCAGCAGAGCAGGGAAATCCTTCATCTCTTGGTTCTGGGACAGGCAGCTCCCACTACACAGAGGCAGCTGCAACAGGAACTTATTCCACTGAGCTAATTTTACAGTGCTCCAAATACTGAAAAATGAAGTGGGGGTGGGGGGTTGTATTTCTGTGTTGTTTGGTTTTGGTTTTTTTTTCCATATTAAGGGATTTCTAAACCAGTGGCTTTTATTTGGTCAGAAAGTGTTCAGATTTTTATTGGTCAGCTCCACAGCTCCTCTGCCACGTTGCTTGTAGCAGCAATGCTGTTGGAAGAGCTGATGCTGTGAACACAAGGCAGAGGCTGTGACTATCCATGGCATGGCTTTGCCAGCCAACTTCTTTTTTAAAAAAATCATTAGGCAGTACACTTCAAATTCCTTGCACTTTTCAGGTGGTTGACTTCTGTCTGAAGGCCTTCTAAGAACTGAGTTCTGCACATTTCCAGTTTAATTGCACATCTCGAAGCATCATTACTATATAGGTAGTTTATTTTACAGCTTTCAGCTTATTCATTTCATTACATAACTTCTTAATTTGAGGCTTAAACAGAAAGTGATTAGTTACTTTTGTGCGTGTAACTCAGTTCTCATGAACTTCAGCATCCCTGCTTTGTCTGTTCACCATTTATGTTACAGCATCAGCAAGGAAGGTTGAATGCCTGTTCTAATTAGGTGGTTTTTTTTTTTGGAGTATCCCACAGAGATTTCAAGTCAAAATCCTGTAAGCACATTTGCTTTAGAATGCAATTTCCAAACTGAGTTGTCAGGTTTTTTTACAAAGATCAAGGAAACGATGGTATAAAACATTAAGAAACAGTGCCTGTGTTAACAGGACATTTATGTGTTTACATGCCACAGTCCCAGTGGCAAAGAGACAAGGATCTTCCCCATGCATTCAGGCATTTACTGAAGAGCACAAAGATAAAACAATTATATTGCCAATAATATTTATATTAATATGTATGATACAGAAAATCCAGGACAGCAGGCTTGGCCATAAGCCCATCTTAAGCTTCAAGTCACTGCAGAAAGTTACTAAGCTGTTCATACAGAAATTATTCCAGCACCATTTTGTGACTGTCTAGATGACACGTTAGGGGTGTAGAGAGAGCTGACAACTTTGCTGGCTGCAGTGCCTGCCTCCCGACAGACCCATCGTGGTGTTTCTACACACAGCACACTCATGGCCCACCAGAAGCCAAGGATATGTTCTGAGGGGTTTTACAGAACAAGGCTGAAAGGGCTACACTTGTTCCCTGCTAACAGGCATGTCACAGTGGACAGCTGCTGCATGAGGCAGAGCCAGGGGGAAGTGAAATCTTGTAGAAGCCAAGCTCCCCTTACGTTTATTTAATACCCATGAACTAATGGGTAATAATGCTAATAATATGCTACCGCCACATAGGCCTGTCCTTTCCATCAAGCCTAGACAGCATCATCTTGCAGCTGTTGCAGTGCAAGTAGGAAAAAAAAAGGGTTGAATGGGGAACAGCTGGTCACAGCACCAAGCCTGATGGAGCTCAAGAAGTGTTTGGACAATACTCTCAGGCACATGGTGTGACTCTTGGGAATGGGTGCAGGCCAGGAGTTGGACTCGATGATCCCTGCTGGTCCCTTCCAACTCAGCATATTCTATGATTCTCTGTGGACCCACAAACTTCTCCCTTAGAAGGATTAATACCTTCGAAACTATATATGTTTCAGCTGCAGCTCCTTGCTTAAACTTGTAGGCATTTGATTTGAGAAATCAGTTAAGGTCTTTCCACTGTCACACATTTGAGTCTGGCATCTGCAGTCACTATATGGAGCATCTACTTATGGCTTCGAGAGGTTCAACTGTGGCTTATCACAGGAGGTCTCAGAACACTGAGCTGCACGTGGAGGCTCTTGGAGAGGGTCTGCATCAACCATACAGACACGGGTGTTTAGATCCACAGCATCCACATGAGAAGAGGGAGCAGGATTATAACATAAATACATGGGGGGTGATGGTAGTTTGAAAACTCAGATTTGGTCTCTGTGGCTGTTGAAGTTACACTTTCCTTTGTTTAGGACAGCTGTTAGTGCCTTCACTGCTTTGCTTTCTGTCAGGATTTCTAAGACCGTCTTTGGTACCTTCCAAACAGCAGACCTCTCCAGTGGCCCCCAAAAGTAGTGCAAGAGCCTGAAATCAGAACTAGTTTTGCCGAGCCTGATAGATTTTGGCACCATTCAGTACCTGCTTCCCGGACTTAAATGGAACCACGCTGCACTCGGGGCAGTGATCACCTCTGTGGCCGTGAGAGCTCTGTGGTGACATGGCAAATCTACAGCAGCAGTACTGGAGCCATAGAGCCCTTACCACCAGGGCCTACAAACTGCTGCAGGTCTCCAGCTAGGAGTACAGGTATCATAGGAAAGCAAAGCGTGAGTGCTGCCACTCCTTGCAAATGTGCACGGCTGGCAACTGCCACGGGTGCTGCAACAGCAGGGGATGAGCAAAACCAGTTTGGATTGGCAAAACAAGCGTTCTACACTTCGCTGTAGGTCTGAGCATTGATATTACAGGCCAAGGGCTCCAGTCTGTGATTCCTGACTCCTCACTCGGTATATTCTGTGCACACACATCAGCAAAGCAAATGAGTATCATGTGCCCAGTATTGCTAAAGGAACCAGGAAAAAGAAACAAAAACAACTAGATTGGGATAACGAGTGGTTTGTTTCAACCTGTGTGGGGAAACAGGGAGTTTATCCTTCAGAAACAAAGTAAATAAACTCTTTTTTCCATAATGGAGTAGCAGAACTTTTAAATAAAGGTGTCTTTCTTGAGGTATTTCTTAGGCTTTGCAAGTGTTTAAAGAGGATTTTTTGTAACACTTTGGTTAAGTAAGTTATACTAATTCACAGCAAAGTAGTCAAGATGCCTTTAGACTTCCCTTGCCTAATAAAGCTACTATTTATTTATTAGGCTCTCAGAGAAGTCCTTCATTGAGGTTTCGGTGGCAGAGGCTGTACGTGATTTACGTGCTTCCTACTGTTGATTTCTCATGGGAACTTTTCTGTGATAAGCTGCACTCTCACTATATCTGAGCTTGTCCTCACCTCACTATTAACTCAGATGTTGCTCTTCATGTGACTTCTAACCACAAATACACAAACTTTCGCCTCGGGCATGTGTTAGCAACCTACACCCAAGCTGTAGGACTCATCCCATCGTACAGGTCCAAGCTCAGCCTAAGTGCTGCTTGCTCTCACTATTGGTAACTGTGGATGCAGGCTAAGCTCTCTGAAGCCTCAGTCCTAGTGCCTGCACTCTGCCATTGCTTGGGAAGAGTAGGAAGGGGACAGGCTGCCATGGTGGGGACCAAAGCAATGCCCTCAGAAGTCGCAGGTGAGCACAGTCCTATGTGCTATGTGCACCACCAGCGTGGCTTTGTAATGGAACAGCTTCTTCCCCGTCAAGCCACAGCCACTACTCTCAGCTTCTCTGCAAGGAAGGCATACAGCCTCTGTGGAATAGAAAGCAGAATATTTTAGTGAACTTTAAGGTGAATATTTAGGCGTCCTGTGGCCAGCAGCAAGCAATGATAAAGTACTTTTCAACTGCATTTGCAAAATTTGTGCCTATTTCTTGTTATCTGTAAGAAGATCTCTAATCCTTGCATCTCAGTCCTAGCAATGTCTTACCATGAATAAATCATGAGTGCTGGCTTACCTGTCTAGGTGTCTGTTGACCAGGAAAGTGGCTGAGTGTAGATCAAGCTTGGGTAACTTAGCTGGCCTGACCTCAGTCTGATTTATTTTGTAGTGAGAATTCAAAGTTAATGCCTTCACAAACACGGGGAACGTACCACAGACAACAGACCTTTCAAACGCACCTGAAGGGACTTAGTCATGTGAAAATCACTGAAAATCAATGGAACTTACTCTCCTAAATAACTGTATTCCCATGAAAGGGCCAACCATAATCTTTCAGTTTGCTTGTATGAGAGGAGGGTTCTCTTCCGTCTGACATAGATCAGCAGTGGAAGGATGCAAAGCATTAGATAGACACCAAAGTGTCAGAGGACTTTTTCAGTGGGCTGTGGGGGAATCTTTTGTTTGCATTTGCCTAGAAGAATGCAGAGAGAAAATGTAAAATGCACCTCCTCTAGGGCACAGGTTAGAGATAAATATACAAACTTTTTTTCCTTCGTCCATAAAACACTTTCTATATAAGCATTTAGATTTTAGGCATTTTGATGATTGCAGATTGTCAGTCTCGCTGCTTCACAGGAAACAGAGCTTTGCTCCTGGAGCTAGGCAGGCTTACTGTGATGAATCCCAGATGAGACGTAGGAAAGCCTAAGGAGGTCTGGCCTGAGTGCAAAATTCAGCTTGCAAAGGTGGATAATGGCTAAAGGCATGGTGTAAGGGAACCCAGAGAATAAGCAGGCTGTTACAGCAGGTAACAGAAGGTAGCAGTAACAACTTGTATTTTTCAGATTTCTCACCTCTTTCCGCTGTTGTTTGCAATGGAGGGGCCAGGGGAAGTGTAGATCTTGCTATTTTCACTCTACTATTTTCTCCTCTTGTCTAAGAAACACGCTGGTCTAAACTAGCACTGATGTGGTACTTGATGTTTAACTGCCCATGCAACGGAGAACTGCTCTGTTATTGTCTTCAGTGGAATTTTACCTTGAGTATAAATAGGGATTGATTTAAATGTTTGCTTAAGTGATCATCTTAGGTGAGTCACACCTATAAGCACCTTTGAGATACAAGCATTTTAGAGCAGCATAGAGAATTATCAGGGAAGGATTCCAAAGCATTTCAGTAAAAATAAAATCATTGACCCCAGAGCTTTGGTTTTGCAGTTTTTCCTAGGCAGGATGTCTGCTACTTGTGTGGGTGGAAGTAAATCAGAAGGGCATATTCTTTCCCTGTGCTTCCCATTCCCCACTTGTAGACGGAAGGTGCTACACTAAAGAAAACAGCGTATATTTTCAGCCATAACTCCATATTTTCCTTTGTGTTCTGTTTACCTTATGTATTTTAGTATGGTCCTTTACAAACTAACGGGCCTTACTTACCACAAATATAAATCAGTTAGTAGATATGTCCATCTATACAACTAATGAAAAGGGCCAAAATATTTTATATCTTAGAGTTTAAAACAATTCATTAACAATAGCCCACGTAACTGGAAATATCTTAATGGCTGATTTCTTCATAGTTCTGGCATTTCTAAATATTTATATACTTATAACTGCAGGCAAACACATTGCAATCCTCAAATCTGCTCTGTGTTTTTTATGCTGCAGTGTATAGTGCAACCATGTACGTATACCTCATGCATATACCTGTAATTCCCAAATCAAAATATAAATTCCAAACCTGTAAATTAGGTTTATACTATGCCTCTGAATGTAGCTGAACTTTGTGCATAAGAATGACATCATTGTTTCTGGAGTAACTAGCCTACATGAGAAGATGAGAATCAGAAGCAGACTTTTAAGAGGAAAATATCAAACAAAATAAATGGTTTGAACAAAATATATGATGCTTTTGGGTGCTATAAACATTTTATTGTTACTTGTTTGGGAAGAACTGCATAACTCACTGGGGCTCCATAACTTGTGAGTAATGTAGCCATCTCAAAATCTAGCAGATTTATCAGTCATGGTGTTCAAATGAAAACCTGGGATCTCATTTCCTCCTCAGCCCTTATAAATTTGACCCAGTTTTTAACAATGACCCATCTGCACGTGTTCCCTTACATTTACATAAGGTACAACTTGGATTAAAAAATGTAACCTGATGGAATATTTAGGTGCTGGAGCACTAAGATCTAGCTGTAACTTCTATTTTAAAGAGCCCCAGAAACTTGGGAAAACTTTCTCCAGTAGCAGTAATTACAGGAGAATAGGGCATTTCAATTAGAGATTTTTGGCTAGAAATCAAAAATTGTTCATATTATTTATTCTGCGTAGACAATAACTCATGTCTCGATGAAGTGGCAGCATGACTGCCACTACACTGAGCCTCACTCAAGTGACATGGGGCCAATATTTCATCCTCCATTTACAGGCAGCAGAGAGAGGCACCAGATGGCGATTTTCGGGGCTTGCCTGGACACCTGGTGGCAGAGACCCCCACCTGCCTTTCAGCGCCGGGCTGACAGAGCAGCCGCGGGACCCTGCTTGCCCCTTCCGCAGAAGGCTCCCCAGGGCAGTGGGCACAGCAACCAAGGCTGGCGGAGCTCGAGAACCATTTGGACAATCAGGTACACGGTGTGGTTCTTGGGAATGGTCCTGTGGAGGGCCAGGAGCTGGACTGGATGATCCCTGTGTGTCCCTTCAAACTCGGCGTGTTCTGTTATTCTGTGATTCTGCGACTCCGCTCCCGTAAGGTGATGCCTGGCTCTGAGCCCGCCCGCCGGGCTCTGCGGGTCCGTATTGCCATCATCCTTGCAGCAGCATCTCCCCTGCGAGGTGCTGCCCTGCAGAGGAGATCGCTGTAAGCCGGCTGCGTGCCTGGCACTTCTGGCACTCCCAACGCTTTGCTTCATTTGGGAGACTTATATTGCAAACGAACCCTGCAGCAGCCGCGCTGCTGGATGGAGCCTGCCTGGCCGAGGGCACAAAGCGTTCGCTGAGAAAGTTTGCTCTCAAAAAACACCTCTGTTGTTTTTTGCCTCAGCTTCACCCATCATTATTATTATTTGCACATTCTGTGGCTGACGATGTGCCCAGGCTTCTTCCTGCGCACAGCCATCATCACCCTCAGTGTGGCCAGAGCATTTTCCTGTTGCATCCAGTTGCGACATTGTAACTATGGGCTTGCGGTGGCCCATGTGGCGGCGGCAGCGAGAGCAGACACATGTGGGGAGACCCACTCCCATTCCCAGGCACGTTTGCTCGTTACTGACATTGTTGTTACAAAAGCGGAGTAGAAATCTAGTCCCCGCGGAGTGCCGAGTCCCGCTTTTCGGGATTCATTTTACGGCGGCACATAAAAGACTGTCTGGAAGCGCTAAGAGCCGGGTGCTCCAGCGAGCCGGGGCCGTCTCGCAGCCCACCCGGGTCTGCATCGCCGGGACTTTCGGCGGGGGCCCGAGGAGCGCCGGGCGCGGAGCGCTGCCGAGCCGGGGAGCCGCGGGCGGGCTGTGCCACGCC
>JAWWES010000011.1:22235832-22271755 GCA_035583135.1 Lophotriccus pileatus | reverse complement strand
CTGTGCATGCCGGGCGCGGGCGGCGCGGGCAGGAAGCGCTTTGCCGGCCGAGCCGAGCCGAGCCGAGCCGAGCCCAGCCCGGGCGCAGCCGGCGGCGGGGGCGGGCACAGCCGCGCCGGTGCCGCGGGGGCTGGGGCACGGCGGAGGCAGCGCCGGGATGGGGGTGGCTTCCTGAAGCGCGGGGAGGGAGGGCGGGAGGGGGTGGTTCTGCCTTTCGGTCCCTCTCCGCCCCCCTCCTGCCCCTCTCTCCCAAGTTCGCCGTTGTGCCGCGGCGCCTGCGGAGCGGCTGGCTGCGGGCTGCCCCTGCCCCGCTCCCGGCGCTGCCCGCGGCGGGGCGGGCGGGGACAGCGGCGAGCCGAGGCGACCCAGGGAGCGGCCCGCCGCCCCCGGGGAAGGCTCTGCTCCGGGGAGCAGCGGGGGGAGGCGGCTGGCACAGACGCCGGAGCTCCGCCGCCCGCCCCCCGGCACAGCCGCCGTCTGCCCAGCGCTGGCAGCCCCGGGAGATGGTGACACATGAAGCGTGCGGGAAGGACCATGGTTGAGAGGACCAGCAAGTTCTTGCTGATCGTGGCCGTCTCTGTGTGCTTCATGCTTATCCTGTACCAGTACGTGGGGCCGGGGCTGAGCCTGGGTTCCCCCAGCGGCCGCTCCTACTCGGAGGAGCTGGACCTCTTTCCCACGCCGGACCCGCACTACGTGAAGAAGTACTACTTCCCCGTGCGGGAGCTGGAGCGGGAGCTCGCCTTCGACATGAAGGGCGAGGACGTGATCGTCTTCCTGCACATCCAGAAGACCGGCGGCACCACCTTCGGCCGCCACCTGGTGCAAAACGTGCGGCTGGAGGTGCCTTGCGACTGCCGGCCCGGGCAGAAGAAGTGCACCTGCTACCGCCCCAACCGCCGGGAGACCTGGCTCTTCTCCCGCTTCTCCACGGGCTGGAGCTGCGGGCTGCACGCCGACTGGACCGAGCTCACCAACTGCGTGCCCGGAGTGCTGGACCGCCGGGAGAGCGCCGCCGCCAAGACGCCCAGGTACCGGCCGCCGTCCTCCCTTCCCCGCTGCCCTCGGGCCGCTCGCCCCAGCCCTTCCACCGCTGAGCCCCCTCCCGGGCGTTGCAGTTTCCTGCTAACGCGCTGTGCCTCAACCTGCCCTGAACCTTTCCTCACCCGGTTCACCTGTCCTCCCTTCCCGGCCTCCAGGCTGTGCCCTGCACCTTCCCTCTGCATACCCAGTCAAATTTCGTGCTCCTTCCCTCCCATGTACCTAGGACACTGCACCCTCAAGCCCATGGTCTTCTGCTCTGGCAGCCTCTGTGGACCCATTAGGAAGACCATGTATTTGTGCCATTTACTCTCTCTTGTAAACACTTAGCCTTCCCGTTATGCCCTTTGCGCCTCAAGCTTGTCTTTGCAATCAGCTTTGCCCTAACCTGCGCCCTAACCTTTTTTCTCCAGCTGAAATTGTTCTCCGGTGCAACCGAGGAGAGGCAGACCAGTCCTCCTTGGTTTAGCCCCCTAGCCTGCCTGATAGTTTTTTGCACGTTGCAGAAAACGTTCCTTAAACACCCTTTCTTATGTTCCTTGCTCTTTATCTCGATGGGAGACCTGAGGCGAAGTCTTTTGGAGAAAGGAGTTACCTCCTACATGTTCCCCCAGTCTCTTTCCTATGTGCATCAGGAGAGAGGGAGCCATCCTAAAGCACCCCTCGGTGCATTTGTGTGGAACGCCCAGTGTGTTTCTGCCCTCTTAGCCCATCCTCTCTCTGCCTTGGTCCCTTCATGAATTACAAGGTTCAGAGGAATTTTCTATTTGAAATACTTTAGTAAAGACAGTGGCTTATATTAAGATCTCCAAAAGATTGGGTGTTTAGCTCAATACACTGCTGTACCTTTCATTTCCCAAGACCATATTTTTTTTTAAATTATCACTATTCTTTAACACCACACACACTTTCTTTGACATATTAGTGGTTTTATTACAGCACTTTGTAATCTGTTTGTCTTAAAGTGTCATTCTTAAAGGTGCCCAAGAGCTTATGCTAATATTTGCTTATGCCATATGCTTTATTTATATGCATATCGTTAATATCATATATAATGCCTTTAAGGAAAAGTAGCCTTTAAGAAAGTATGTTTTGGCACCATAACTGTGTTTTCTAAAAGCAGGTTTAATGATTTTTCTTTCCTTGGAGCTGTATGCCATTGCTGGGGTTCTTTATTGTCTCTGTCATGATTGCTGCTGTTTTCAGCCCGTTTCAGTGTTAGTCATCCAAATATGCTTAGGCTGCTGTCATGCTGCCTGACCCAGTAGCAGCAAGCCCAAGTATAAAACCGAAGGACTGAGTATTCAGGCTTTCCTGTGCTCTTATTTTATAATAAGATGCTTGAAAACACCTCTAAGTGAAAATATCCTCTGCCCATGTAGTTGCTGTTGAGATTTGAGCAAGGTATTGTAAGGAAAAATGCACAAAGTTCAAATCTGACCTAAAAAAAAAGGAACAAAAATTACCTGTTTTGTGAACCTTGACACTTGGCTGGCAAACTGTTAACATGATATAAAGACCTGTGTGGCTTTATGAATTGTTTCAGAGCCTTGTGTGCTTCACTGGCAATTTTGTATTAAAATCCATGGTGTGTTCAGGATTCAACTTTCTCATCCTATTCAGGAGTTGCTTTTTTTGCATAGGTTATTGGGAATGGGGCACTTCAGGTTGTGAGGTAGCAATTAAATTCATTACTGCAACTCATAGGAAGTTGAGAACCAGAAGCCTATTGCCTCGTCTGACATGCTTGTAAATAACATTTTCCTTGCCGTTTGTTTTGGAGCATCAGGAGCTGTGTGCTTTTACATACTACTTCATTGTTTTGATTTTAGGGTGTGCAGGAAAAATAATTAATCCTGCCCCAATCTCTCATGTCTCGGCACATCCAGAAATAGTTCTGCTTAGTGTGGTCTCTTGACTTCCTTTAAATGTAAGTCAGAACTTCATTTCCAGGAGTGCAAGAACTGTGATGTGGAAGCTTGGTGTGTTGAGCAAAAACCAGAATTAACTGTTGATTGTATCTTGGGGATGGTTTGGTGCAATGAGCAGCTGCTGGTTATTTTAATAATACTGTCCTAGGATCCCACTCCTTTGTACTGCAGTCCAGTTCTCCAAACTGTGATTTATTTCATGTCTAAGAAAAGGGGGAATAAGAGGCAGGCAATGCTTGTTTTAAATAAAAATTTGATGGATTTTCTTTGTTAGAATACGGATAGTCTTGTGTTAATGTCTGTTACAGTAAGAGCAATATCACTTTATTTGTCCACTGTGAGTGTTGGATCTCTTATGTTGATACAGGATATGTTTTTACATAAGGCATATGCTAGAAAGGCTACTGTTTTATAATGGAACTGGACTATGAAAATCTCTTTCTCTTTCAAAAGGAAAAAAAAAGAAAGAAAAAGGAGCAGCAAAGAACTATTTCAGCAGAGTTCTCCCAGATTGTAATATTATTCAGTCTGGGTTTTGGAGTACAGTCTTCAAATTCCGTTTTTAAAGCTGACGTACTGTCTTCTACATTTGCTCCTTAATACAAAGTTTAAACCTTTGTTCTTCCAAATACATGTTTATCCCCAAAACAAAACAGCTGACTTGTGATTACAAATAAATCTGCCTTCTAGTGAATGTTGGAAAGCATGAAGGTCATTCAGTGTTGCCCACATGCACAAATCATGAGGCTCAAGCTGTTCCCTTTGTAAGGAATGCAGTTAGTGCCCTATTGCACTACATTCCATAACCTGGGCATGGAACATAAATTCACAATGCAATTGCTCTCTTTATTGTTCTGCTGGTCTGTGTTAGGCTTAATGATTAGGAGCCCTACATTGCCAAAGACTGCATTTTTTTTCTTCTTCTTTCTGTCTTTCTCCTGCATTGTACAGTAAGAGTTGGAGATGGGTGTTTTAGTTCTAATGGGTCAGCACTCTTTGAAAAAAACCCAAACTACTTGTTCTCACTCTCCTCCCACCCCTTCCTAGTGACTTTCCTGTTTTGTATTCAAAAGACTTCTGGACAAGCACTTCTTGAAGCAAATGTTATGTTTTATGCACAGCCAGTAAAAGGAAAAGATTAATTTTTTGGGGGGTTGTAAAACTTGGGACTCCAAGGAACTCTGAAGCTGTCTGTGTTTATCAGTTAAGTCACTCAGCTGCAGTTCTCTTTGTGGCTTTAGTAAAAAGCAAATTCCAAGATTTTGGGAATGGAAGCCTGTTTATTCCTTGTGCTGTTAGGCGTAAATAACTGCTGGAAAAGCCTTTTTTAAAGAGCAGCAATGCAAGGATGTGTGCCTTGAGTCATCAAGCTGGTATTTCAGAAAGCGGAGGCTAAGCAGCTTCTCTGAACTGCTCCCTCCAATTTGTTTCACCAAAAACTTGGGAGATCAGATCTCTTCAGTTGATTCTGGGGGAAAAAAGTAAAACTCATTTCTTTAATTTGAATTCCAGAATTAGAAAAAAATCTGTGAAGTGATCCACGAGTGACTGGTCTGTGTCCTCTGTCAGAGGACTGAGCGAAGGCCGTTGGAGGTGTTGGAAGGGTTCCCTTGTTGGCCCCCGGAGGAAATGGGCTCCAGGGCCCTTCTGGCTGCCTTCTGCTGCCGTGCTCCCAGCACAGGAGCAGAGCTGGGTGCTCTGAAGTTGTCCTCGTAGGACACTTCATGCGTGAGCCCGACTCTAATAAATTACGCTGAAGGAATTGTGTGTGTTTCCTCTCCTACCTCTTCTCAGAAAAGCCGCAAACAAACCCCCGACAACCCAGGCTTTGTTGCTGTCCTGCTGCTTTCCGCTGCCTCCTGAAAACAAGAGCATCGAAGCTGGCTCTTTGCTGGAGACGCATTATTCACGTGGAAAGGATTTGAGCACACAGCTCCTTTAGAACTGCCTTTCTGCCTGTTGCTGGGGAGAGCCCATGAAACTGGGAGAGAGTGGCTGGCTCTGTGCTCCCCCAGCTCTCACACAAGCTCTGCCTTCCATTAGGCCGTTTCAAGCACAGGTGGATTTACTTTTTCTTATGAGCTGCCTCAAGAGACTGGCTTAGCCTTGGCTTTGTGTGTGTTTCTGTGCTAGTCTGTCATAGGAGTTTGGTTTCGGAGTTCATCCGTGGACAAAAATGACAAAAGTATGTGCATGCTTCCAATTTCAGTATTTTTTTCTCAAGATTTCATACACTTTAGAATGAAAAAAATTGTGATCCACCTACTTTTATGTAAGAAGTCTGTGGCAGGTTAGTAAAACTTGCTGTTAAACAGATCAGTCCAAGTTCTAGATCTCTTTGATTAGCTATTTACAGCTTATGTTTTTCGTTGGTTTTTTTTAAAAGAAACAATTAACAGGGCTCAGCAGTTTGTTAATTTGATTTTTCTGAAGTGTGAACTTTCACAGCTTCCAACCACATATCTGTCCCTTTGCAGGGATCTGTTCTTGATGAGGTTTTTATTATATGTGTGCTTAGGAGCTGCAGAGACACGTTGTCAAGAGACCAACTGTTTGAGAATGAAAAGCTTTACCAAATCATTTTTATAATATTAGCTCTTTTTAAAAGCTTGGGCTTACCATTCTTTATGGATCTGTGTGTGTTGGGGGTTGAGAAATACCTGTCTGCAGGGAGCAAGGACATTTTTTCCACTCACCACTTCAACTCAGACTAGTTTCTCTAAAAGACTGGTGGGGAAATATCAATATAAAGCTATTTTCAGTAGCCTGCTGTATCTCTCAAACTTTTAGCATGTGGAGTATTTTAAAGCATGTTAGTCTGAGAGGAAAATTTTTGCACCTGGTTGTGCTCACCCATAAAGCCGAGCTGATCTTTCACAGCCAAACGATTCCGAAGGGCCAGATAGTTTTGTAGTGAAAATCTTTAAATTTGACATAGTTACTAAAAGCAGCTGAAAGTTGGAACTCTTCAAATAGCTGCCTTAGGTTGAAGGTACTGTATTTATCTGAGCTTTTGGGTGGTTTAATTACTCGTCCTTTTTTGGTTGCGGTTGTTGACAAAGCGAGAGGATGTGTTCCTAGGTATGTCCCTGCTTGAGTGTGTACTTACACTGACCTGATTTTTCAAAACTATGCATTTGGCTGTTTTTCATTAATCTTTAAACACAAATTGCATCATAACATAGTAATTTAAACACAAGTTGCATCATAACATAGTAATTTTATTTTTGTTACTTAGAAGTTTGCAAATACTCCTAACCTCAGATTTTGCCTTTTTGTCCATATCATTTCCCACTCTGCAAATAAAAATGTGCAGTATTCCAAGTAAAACCTCAGATAATCACCCTCCCCCCCTTTTTTTTTTTTAAACCCAATGATTCAGAAATAATTCCTTTACAAGGGCTGGTTTGAATTTTATGAATAACTGAACTGGATGCTTTGCTGTGTGCTCCCAGTGTAAGGAGAGTCATTAAGAAGTGATCCACTGTAAATGCACAGCTGATGGATTCCACCGAACTAATGCAGGCAAATTTTTTGAGATTCATTACTTAGAGATTACAGATTGTAATATTTTATGTGAAACATCTTGGCCAAAGCAATGCTGTGCCCAGGTTTCAAGGCTCTGCTGAAGGGTCCTGTTTTGTCACTGTGAAATGCCAAGCAGAGCCTGTTCTCCAGTGCTCAGTGGGCAGTCCAGACTGATGCAGCTTCAGCAATGCCACCTTGTCAGCTTTGTGTTGCACCTTGAAAGAAATCTGTGATGGAAGGAATTTGTGCTGTAGGGACTGTAGGTGACAAATAACATGACTTTGATGCTGCCCAGTGGAACAGCTCCTTTCTTACCTGGTGTGACTGGAGGGACACGGCTGGGTGTGTGTGGTGAGGCCTCTTCCCTGCAGGAGGCCAGTGAAAGTCTTTAGTTGGATATTAGAATATGAACTGGATGAGGTCATATTACCTCTTGAGAAAGCACTGCTAGAGAAGATTATGTTATAACTGGAGATCATTACGATACTGCCCTCCCCCTGGGCCATCTGTTCCTTCTAGGAAGGAGGAAGAGATTAGCCTCCTCTTGTGGCCTCTTCCCTCACTGACTCGAGGGGTTAGGCTTAATGGGTTTGTTCAGCAGTCAAGCAGAAGCTTTTGGCTGCCTGTTGTAGCAATTGGAGGAGCATAACCTGGGACCTGTTTCCTAAAAACTAATTCAGGATATGCAGGCCTGGAGTTATTTAAGGAAACCTCCTTGAGGGTTCATTTCCTGGCTGAAGTTGATGTGCCTCACCTGAGTCATATTTGCACACAAGGCCCATCCTTCGGGCTGCCGTCAGAGCCCTTGGTGACTCCTGACAACGTGTGCCTGTCCCAGATGTTGGTGACAGCAGTGACAAGCAGAGCCACGGAAGAATTATGATAGAGATTAGTCTAAAGAGGTTGTGACTGCGGTGTTCTAGTTACTTTGACCTGGAAGCAAAGAGCGACCGTGATGATCGAACACACCTGATTCTAAATTTGCTTAGAAATACCTGCGTTATCAGATCTGTCACAGACGTTCAGAGTCTCTCTGCTGTACATCCTGCTGCGTGGCTTTTGTGCATCTGGGAAAGTGGGAAAGCAGCAATTGCCTTCAGTCAGTCATAAAACCAAAACCACTGCTTTATGTCTCTTTATTTTAAACTTGCAGTTATTTGGCAGCACATTTGTGGTACTAATGCTCTAAATAGGTAATATTTTGACAGTTAACACTTGGGCTCGTGCTTGCTTTAGAAAGCCAGAGTGGCATGGTCTAACTCCACAAAGCTTTGTTTATGCTGGTATTTCCACAAAGTATTAGAGCAGAGAGGAGTTCTCAATTATTGACTGAAATTGTGCTTTGTCAAGCAAAGATGAAGCATGGTCTTTAATTCCTAATAATCACAGTTGTGGTAGTTGCCAAGTCACGATTTTTTGATGGAATCTTGCTTGATGTGGATGGAAGGGAATGATACTCGTACATCAGAAGCAAATATCTTTGTAAACTGAGATGTTAATGTGTTTTGAGAGTAAATGAAGTCCAGGAGGAACACAGAGCTGAAGCAGTCCATTCCAGATTCGCCTGTTTCTCAAACGGTAGTTGGCCTTGAAAACAAACAAAAAACCCTTTCTACTTTTTCTAAAGGAGTTGAAGTAGAGTGATAAGGAAAATATACCAACTAGCACAGATGCAGGGCGACACAGTTTCTGTAATCGCTGTTTGATGTAGTTTTGTTCCTCTTTCTATTTCTGTAACAGAATACTCTGCTGGAAATCCAGACTTGAGAATCTCTTTGAAGAGTCCTTTGGAGATTATTGTCACAAAGACAGGAAGAGCCTTAAACACCTCTGTACTGTAGCATGTCAAGTTTCAGATCTGAAAAGGATGCTTCAGATATTCTTATGTGTTACTGCCAAAGGAGGAGCTATTTCCCAGTGCACGTCTATTGGAGCTTGAAATGTCTCGTGAGTGGAAAAAGAGTTTTCAGGAAAGGTCTGTGCAGACGGAGGTCATCAGACAAAAAGCACATTGTGTACTTAGGAGGGTTTAGTTTATTCTACTTTTATTAGATGGTGTACATCCATGTCATTTCTGTGCTTAGCCTCAGAAGTACAAAACTGGACAGGTTTCATCCCTACAAGCTGATGAGTGGGACTAAGGATATTAATATTCTGGGGTGTCTCTGTTCCAGTGATGCATCCAGTAAGGATTAAGAAGCTCCTGTTGTCCATCTCTAACTGTAACCTGAATTTCTTAGCAGTACTAATTATATTGCTCTTTCACCTGTGTATCTCAAAGCCTCTTAGAAGTTTGTAGTAAATAGCACCTGGTGTTAGATTAATTTCAGACTTCAGGTCTGTGACTTCATTCCAATCTCTGACTCTTAAGGGGTCTGCCTTAAAGCTGGCTTGAACCATAAATCTCAGACTTTCATATAAATATACAGGCCATTCCTGCCCAGTCACTTTGTCTCTTTCAGAACTAACTGGTTTCTTAGCATGTTATTGCTGCTTTGCTCTGTTCTTCCCTTCCTTCCACCCTGTTAATCGTAGATTCTACATTACAGCTCACCTATGCTTTTATAGAGGAAATATTTCACAATTTCCTGCCAATTTAAACAAGAAAACAGTTATTTGCAATTAACTTTTTATGGTGTGACTCTGTGTTTTACTTCATAACTAATCTCCAGCCTATTAAGCAGAGATTCTTTGATTACACCTCACTGCAGATTGAAATACTGTCATCACTTTTATGGAGCTCTTCTACATGAGGGGGGAAACCTCAGCTTCCTGAGCAGCCTCTGCATATTTGTCTTTAAAACAGACCAAATTTCCTTTTGCTTAGTGCCAATCTGGAAGTACTACAAGAAAAGATTCAAGACCTTCTATCCAAATAGCATTGCTGAGAATTTCAAAATGCCAGGTGACTTTGCACTGTCGAACTTCAGATGTATTGAAAGGGACCTTGTTTCTGAAAAAGTGCTAAAGATACAAAAGTGCTGCTACTTCCACATATTGGAGTTAATCTACATGTTACCTCAGTTCTTGTGTTAGTTAGACATACAGATGTATAAGGTACCTGATTACAGGTACACTCAGTGACTCTTGAAAGGTTTAGTGAAGAGCATTGTACTGGCTATTAGTTTTTTATCATAGCTTAAATAAAATTCTGTCTTGTATTTTTTACTACAGCTCTTCAGGAAATTTAAACATCCAAATACTGTAAAAATAGAATGGACTTTTTTATTTAGACTAACAGCTCTTGCTGCCGTGACCCCCTTGCTCTCAGCAAAGATTTCAGTTGGGGTACCTGTGACCCTATATCAAAGCATCAGGGGGAAAAAAAATCGATGCCTCATAGCTGAGACAAACAGCAGCTGCCTGCTGACTCACCAGTTCCTGACAGGTTTGGCTTTCCTGGTGGAGATAGAAAAAGTACAAGGAGCACAAGAATCGCTGAGTATGATCATAGTCAGTCAACCATCCCTTCTGTTAACATGCCTTAAATCACAAAAGACAGGATTACCTTCCTCTGTTCTTTGCCTCTTGCTCTTCTCTTGTGGCCTGTACCTTCCGAAGGGAAAAGACAGATGTGATGTGGGTAGTTGTGCAAGGAGGAAGATTGAACAGATTTATCCTGGCTGCTGAAGCAAGTACAGCAGGGGTCATTTAGATTAAACCCCCCATTAAGGGGAATGCTTCATCCGTAGTATGCTGCACAAGAAAGAGGTACATGTGCATAGGAACCCTTTCAGGTGAGGAGGTGCCTTGGCATCTTTTCTAGAGGGGCAGAACTGGAACTTCTTGTTCTGAGCATCTGAATGAAGCTTCTGTCATTGATGATACTGCTGTGGTCGGTGTCATTATTAGTAACACATCCAGAATAACTAATCATGAACCTTTTCTGGCCCTGAAGTTTTCCTTGCATTTATTTGGCTAGATTTCCATATATCTGTCAAAATGACAGCATCTTTCTATGTGTACATAGCCTGACCCCAGCAGAGCCTTAAACCTGGCCAGAGGCTTCACTGGTGTGTGGTGAGGTCCTGTATTTTTAACAACCATATTGTGTTACACGTATCAGGACTCCAACTGTCGCTACCGGTGGCTTTGATTTTGAAATGTAATATTGCACTAAAGACTAACGAGTCAATACTGCCCTTCATTATTCAAATGATTGTTTGGGCACAGCATTTAATTCTGTCTTTTTCTTGTACTTTGCAAATAGGCTTTTTCTCAGTGGTGTGTTATTTCTTCACAGTGTCTGAACAACCTTTTTTTTCCATTTCCTGAACTAACACTTTCTTCAAGGTAGGCATCATCTTGTACCTTGATCACTTTAATACTGTCTGCCTGAACTTGATAGGTTATCTTCCACTTTCCCTATAGAGATCTCTTACTGCCTAACCCTTCTCACTCTCAAAAGTTGGATTTTTATTTAGGGGCTCTTTTTACTCTGATTCTTGAAGGGCCCCTTCTTTAATAAGTCAGAAAATTTTAGGCTTACAAAGTGTAATTATCCCAACATCAGAAACAACTGTTAATCTCAACAATCAAATTCTGTGCAGTCAGGTATTTTAGGTGAGGTATTCGTGTCTTAGGGTGAACCTCTTGACACTACTCAGAAAGGGTTTTTTTCATGACTGACTAAATTGGATGAAGCTGGCACCTGTTTATTCAGCCATTCACAGCAAACATACATCGCAGAAACTCAAAACTGGTGAATTGCTATTTTCAGCAATTGCCCTTTACAGTGCCCAGTTTTCAACCCTGGGTGTTCAGAAGTCAGTCGAGCTCCAGGCATACAGTGCACCAGCAGTTTAAATGAGCTTACTTTTCTGTTTTTAAGAAAATGGCACCTCCAAATACCGAAATGATAACACAAAAACCACTGAATGATACATGAGTTTGATTTAAAAAAAATAACCCTGTCCTTGACTGTTCCCAGTAAGACAGGGCTGTTTGTAGGTGATATCCTATTTGTGACTTGGGTATGTCAAGAAGAGACTGAAAAACAGCTGCCACAGTTGTATTAGTATGAACTCTGGTTCGATCATATGTCATGAGGACTGATGGGACTCCCACCAAAAAGGGAGTTCCAGGAAGTTGTTCAGTGACAGGAGGAACTGTATTTAACTTCTGGTTGTAAAAGGAGCATCTGAGGTTGAGGATAGAAGAAAAACAAGATAATCAGTCCACAGCTGAGGATGAGGGAATAAGAAGAAACCACAGAAGAAAGCCCATTTGTGTTGACTAGGATTTTTGTGTTTGTTAGTTACCAATAAAGCTTTTTGTTAAATAACCATAAAGGCTTCCACCTTAGTGAAGGCATAGTTTGAATTTCTTGCCCTTCTTCCCACTCTTCTTTCTTTGCCTTGGGAGTTCTGTAGGATTTGACACCATAACTGTGTGTAATTATTTAAAGGAATAATATTGGACTATGATATGTAAGAAAAATACGTGAAAAGTCTAGTGTGAATCAATACACTTTGGGAGACAACTGGCTGAGTCAATTTTAAAGGCATTTGTCCCTGACTTCTGAAACGTATTTAGATTTTTTAACTGCTAATTGCAAAGAATGGGTTTTTTAGTATGACTTAGGCAGCTCCTTGGAAGAATAATTTGGCAAGTTCTGTGTAAGTATTTGGCAAGTTCTTTTGTCAGCATTAACTGCAATGGAGACAGCTGAAGAGGTCATGGATTTGCCTTCAGCTCGTCTGAGGGTTTCCCATGCTGTGCCATGCTGCTTGTAGCAACTTCTGTGCATAGTGATGGTGTGGTAAACAAGTGGACCGGTGTGGCCAAACATGGTGTTGCAGGTGGGGACACAATCACATATCCGTGCTGCCTGTGTGTCCTGGAGCAGCCAGCTTGCTCCAGCAGGGGTTCGGGCTCTATCCCTTTCATGGGCCTGTTGGTCAGGTGTTTGTAGCTGTCGGATCTTCCTTGAACACCCTTTTCTCAGAAGCATTACTGAAGATTTCTCTGGGTTATGCTTATGCCAGTGGTTCTTATCTAGGTGTTAACCTGCCTTTGACAGCAGTTCCTGGGAAGAAATATTCTCATAGTTAGCTGAAGTGCTTCCACAGTGCTTGTAACAGTAGGTGTCAGCAGGGGTAATACACTTGTTTTGTCCAGACCTTTGAAATGGGTTGATGGAAACAGTTGTGTTTAATAGGATTTCACCAGCTGGGAAGCAAGTAGGAAATTGTCCATCCCATTTCTACCCCAGCAGAAGGCCCAGCCAGGGGTGTGGAAGTCGGGCATTACAGAAGCTGGATTTCTGCCCATATTATTGTGTGTTAGAGAAGCAAGCAGAGACTGTTCTGAACCCAGCTGTCTGTCCCAGCTTGCTCAGGCAAGTTTCATGTTTGTTTGACAATGCTAAGGCTGGGTTATGCACACTATTTGCACAGCCAGCTTTTATGGTGCTAAACTGTAAGATGATCCCTGCGTGTGAGGGGCTGCTGGGCCCTGGAACTGTTCAGCACAGGGTTTATGTTCCTGTCAGACAGTTGAGCTCGCGAGTGCAGGGGCTGCTCCTCTCATGACACCTGCAGGGAACCATGTGTTGCTCCCACCCTCTGACACCAGAGCTGTTCAGAGAGCTTCTCCTTTGAGACTGAGCCAGCACAGCAGCACCAACAAACTCTTTTGGTGCATAAGAAGGAAAGAAAACTTCTGTACCTGTGAGTCTGTATTTGTGGATAGCCCAGGCATCTAGAACGCAGCAGGTTCCCTTTTCATATGCAGGGAAAGTGCTCCTTGCCATCTGACCTGAAGGGTTTTAACAGCAATTACTTTTTATGTCTATGACATGGTGTCACCTTGGAGCTCTTTTGAAATAGATTGCCTGCGCAAGAAATGGAGAAATGTTTGTATCCTGTTGGTTTCCCAGCCTTGAAACCAGGGATGACAAAACCATTACCCAGCAAAGGTGTGTAAGGACTGTTGTTCTTGAGGAGCATATCCATGGGATGTGCATGTGTGCACTTTGTTTCTTCAAATTCCTCTGCAGTGTAACTGTTAATCCCCATGCCCTGCTGAGCTGGGATATTGCATATTTTCTCTATAAATGCAGAAACAGAGGTTCAGCTGCTGACCATGGGATGTGCCTGGACACCAAATCCAGAGTGACAGTATGTGCATGTTGAGTGCTTGTTATGTGCTTGCACCAGTGGGTTTTGTCTCACCACAGCAGTGTTCTACAGCATCGCCTTTCCTGTCTTGGGATCTGCCCCAGGAGTGAGCTTGGATTGGACTCTGTAAACAAGGCAACTGTGAGAAAATTTCCTGTCATTGACACACCAGAAGTAAGGATCTTCTGAACTGGTGTTCTAAATATCCCAAAGTGAATGCAGAAGTAAATCTTCCTGCAGGCTGTCCACAGCCCAACTCCTTCCATTTGGAAATAACTTCCCCCTGAGGCTTTCTGTCAGAAGGCCACTGATGAGAGCATTTTCTTTCTTGTGTTCTAGCTGGTGTTGGAGGGGGAAGACTTAACACCTTTGAGGTGTAGTTGTGCTGTAATGACAACATAAATCACAATATGAGGAGTGCAGCTGCAATGTATGAAGCGTGCTGGATGATCAATGGTTCGTCCTGATGCTGCACGGGTCGCGGTTAGCCGTGATAAAGCACTGCTTGTCAGGTTGCACCCAGCTGGAAATGCTGCAGAACATGAAGGATGGATTCCTTGAACATTTGGGAGATGTGGGATGCTTGGTCTGCCAAATCCTTCAGACAGGATGGATCCACCCCTTTCCTAATTAGGATATTTCCTGACTTCTGAAGTTATTTGGGGATGTCATGAAAAGTCTGGTTTTTGGATTGAAGCCCAGCCAATCCCAAATCTGGAAATAACTGCTCATGAGAACAGAAAGAACAGTTATATTTGTCAACTCTACTGTTGTGGGTAAGCGAGATTTTTAGAGGCTCATGCCCAGTGCAGAACAGATCTGAGAACAGCTTTCTCTTGTGGAAGTTAGTAGTATTACTTACACACCAAGGCATTTAATGGCTCTTTGCTCCTTCTTTTCATGGGAATATGGGATTGTGTTGGGATGTTTGTGGAAGTTTAAGCTAAACCAAGTTAAAATAGATGCATTAAGCTCAAGCAGGATGTTTTATCTGTGTAAAGCATGATATCTTGAATTATTCTGAAAATAATCATGTGATCTGTGCTAAAAAAAAAAAAAAAAAAAAAAAAGCAAACTATTATAGATTGGAACCAGAATTCCAAAGGTGTCAGCCCTTAAGCTCCTGGATGCTTCAGGCTTTACTCTGAAGTGCACAGTGCTGTAATTTCCCCTTCTCAAGAAAAACTCTTTTTCATGTGAAGTGGTCTCTCCGGGGTCAGTGAGCAGAGAATGTGAGGGGGAAATGAGTGGGCGTTAACAACTTCCCACAGGATAAAGCACAAACAGTCCTCCCTTCAAACAAATCCAGTTACTGGGTGTGAGCAGGAACTCTCTGAATCTTACTGTATTTCTGCAATTAAGAATACAGGCCTCGTGCTCCAGAAAATAGTTAAGCAAGTGTTTATAGCGGTGAGGGAGCTCAGAGTAGGAGCTGGTTATACCAATTCGTTCTGGTTATTGGCCCTTCTTCCCCTTCCTAGTTATAATTAATTTGACTGTGACTAATACCTAAAGCTGGGACTATAACATGGCACATCATCTTTTTTATTTTCCAGCCTGCTTGATGATGCAAGTTGAAACAAAGGCCGATTGTTTAAGCTCCCTCTAAGCTCTAAAAAGTTCATGTGCTTCCAAGCCATGCTTTTAAATCACACCTCCGAGCCTCTATGGCCAAGCTACAGGCAGGCTTTGAGGAATTCATTCTTCCTTCTGGTGAGCACACAGCTGATGGCATCACAAGAGAGGGAGGAGGGAGGAGAAGTATAAGCATGAGAATGGTACTTTTTTAAGTGCTCTGCTTGGTTGTTAGAGTTGGAGGTGGGACCTTGATATGGGGTAAGGAGATATCTGGAGCTTTTTGCCCCCAGGTCACTGGATCAGTGCAGAACATGCTTATTGTGCTATAAGCTCATATCCATCTGGTCAGTGCTTTCGGTGCTGCTCTTGGGTGACAGATGTCCTCTCTAAAATGCAACTGTCGATACGGCACTGACACACCCCTATTTGTTTTGCAGCCTCAGTTGAGCATCTAAGATTGAATTAAATGGAGGAACTGAGCTATGGGAATGGCAAGGTCATTCATGATGTTACTTGGTCTGATGGATTCTGATTTCTCCAGGTAGCCTCTCTGATGTGCCAGTGTTCCTCTGCTCTCTGTAAAATGAGTAGTGATGGTAGAACGGGGCAGAGGTACAGAGCATGTCACTGCTGTTGGAGCACATCCAGAGCAGTGTCAAAGCCGCGGTTCTGACATCCGTGAATCATCTCACTTTGGCTCTGTGATTCAAGGACTAGCCATGTGGACCTTGGACACGAGGACTGAAAATGTTTAACTTCCACTTACTCAGGTTAGAAAAGTCACCTCAAAGGCACACACGAAATGGGGAGCAGGAGAAACCTGGCCTTTGAAATGAGACTTCTGGACACAGACACAGTGGGCATCACTTCAGTAGCTTGGGCAGGTACTGGGTGCTCCTGTTCTTTCTTTCCTTTGTAATGACACTGTACAGCTCTGAATAAGTTCATCTAAAACCAGTGAATTATAAGCTAGCCCAGGAGACAGGAGCAGTTTTCCTGTACCTGTTGGCAGGAAGACGGAGAGAGACACTGGGTGGATCTGGGATCTGGGATTTAAATATGGAGTTCAGCTTTCTCAGCACTTGTGTAGTTTTGATTCCTCTTAGAGCTCACTACAGGTCCCCTTGCTTGGGAGAACAGGGGCACCTCAAGGACGAGCTGTTCAGGGTATGACTCCATCAGCAGGTCAGTGCAGGGTGAGGGTGTGGGTTGCTGGCAGGTTGTTGCTCACGCTGCCTCTCCCATGGTAAGGTGCAGTGTTTCAGCCTCAGTGGCAGTGGGGAGGCCACGTCACACCTGCTCTATGACAAATCCATGCCCACAGGTTTCAGGATGTAAGTGGCATCCCTATAAATTTGCAAGATAACATACTTTCAAATATTACAATGTCAAACCTGTCGTGTTTGGGTTGACTACAGTAGTACAGCCAGTTGCCTGCCTCAGGGTGGGAGGTTGGTGAAATCTCTGCCACATTCTTGAGACAAAAGTATTGGCTGTTTCTTTTGCTTGCTACAACAGTCTTCACCAGAGGTGGGAACTGTGTCATCACGGCATCAGGAGGTCAGGTCCAAATGTTGTACAGAGCCTCCATGCATTAACTCTGTTTCTCACACATTGGAGCAAACATTGTTTGACAATTTTTTTTGTTTTCTTTTTACCATTTGATGCCACCTTCCCTTCCCTTTTATCTCTGTTCTTCTACATGAGGAAAAAAACATGGTGAATGCTGGCCTCACAGACTCTCAACTGGAGAAAGAGGGAATTGGTTTATTTGGCTAAAAGCCACAGAACTAAGTGAACCTGTCACAGGATTCTTAGCCACTTCTGAGAAAAGTCTGGGTTTAGTTTCAACAATTTAGCGAGGAGTTCAAGCGCGGATAACAGTTGTGCTTCACAGTCTCAGGAGGCGTACACTAACTAAAGGTCTTCATTTGTAAAGCTCTCCTGAGAGAGCTCTCGTGGCAGTGGAGAGCTCAGAGCTGCAGTGGGGCTCATCCAGCTGCCAGGGATAAGGTGTCTCACTGAAGAGCTGCTGTAGTATTGATCTAATCTGGAGTGGACAAAGAGGACTCGTGTCTGACAGAAATAAGGGTTGGGCTGTCTCTCAGCACAGTTGGTTTCACTGGCAGCAAGGCAGAGCTGTGGTGCCATTAACCTTTGTCTGGCCTTGTGGGGCAATACTACTTGGGTTTATGTGCTGCATCCCACTGCATCCTGGTAGAAAAGGAAGGCAGAAAGAGCACACTGGAAGGCACCTTAGTTTGTTGGCAAAGAACCTCCATCTGCCTTCAGGCTTTTTTTCTGGCTTAATTTTGCATGGCTTCAGTGAGGATGCAGTGTTATTCAATTAACATGTAGGGTGCAGTCTTGGAAAGGTCATTTCCTGGGTTGGACTAGTCCACATCCAACTCCTATTTCCATGGACAGGGAGAGGTGGGAGGTTTAGACTGTGGGAAGCTTTGTCAGGCACCACACACATGCCAGAGGTACTGAAAAAGGTTTGGATCAGTGGCTTTGAGGAGAACCTTGTTGTCACTGGTTGATCTTTATGTGACATGAGCAGACTGCTGCCCAATTTCTAAGCTTTTCAGCCGTGTGATTTTATGGTACACAGGCATAAGGTTTAGCTTGATTGGGTTCAGCAGCTCTTACACCTATTTACCTGTGCAATCAATCCTCAGCAAGAAACAACAAAGGTGTCTTTCAGACTTTAGGAGTTTGTTAGATTTCTGAGTAAAAGAAGAAGTAGTGATGCTCTCAGTAGCCGGAAGGATTCCTGCTTTTTTCAGTTTACCTGAGAAATTTAAAGAGATGGAGTACAAGACCATGGTTCATTCTTTCATTTCATTTTCCCTTCCTTCAGAGAGCAGATGTTGGAGTTATGCTTATGTCATTCCAGTGCTAAACACTTGCCTTAAGCAGCAGCATTACTGCAGGAAAAAGAAAAGAAAATGAGAAGTTTTATGCCATGCCACAAAGCACGTGTGAATTCCTGCAGAATGTGGAGCTGCGTTTCTGGACTTTGGCAGGAAACGAGGCGGGAAATGGTTTATTAGAAATCTTGTCCAAAGAATCTGTAACGGCACGATTTAATTGTGTTGGCAAGGGACTTTGGCAAGGTGTTGGAGCTTCCATCACATGGTGACAGTGCATCCCTAGGGTTTGCCAATGGCTGCCTCTTGTTCTGCACTCTGATGTTTCCAGAGAGCGGTGTTTGCTGAGTGGGAGCATGGAGGTGGAAACTAAATAGAGCAACATTTTCAACTCCAGCGTGGTCTGCTTTGGCATGCAGCACACTGCCTTTTCCCCAGGGATTGGTGTGTTCTGGGGAGGGTACTGGAATGAAACTAAGCATTTGCTACATCAGTTGTAGCATCCACTGTATGAGTCCCTTTATCTGTATGGACACACGTGGAATGACTCCCGTTGTTCTGAAGCTTTGCCACCTGCTCTCCTCTATGACCAGTTCAAACCACGTAGAGAAGGCATCACCAGCACTGTGGTAACACTCTCATGCTTCTGCTGAACCGTGCTGGTTGTCCTTTCAGAACCCAAGGGCACAAACTGCTTCCGAGGCACCTCAAATTAAACTGGCAGGGATCTCATAACTTCGAATGTGGTCCTGACTACTCTCAGTTATGAGCATTTCTCCCTGTTGTTGCGAGGCCATTACAAGAAATGCAGATCTGGGACTGAATTTGAGTAAGGGCCATCTGAACCTTACATATAAACACTACAGGTACACCTACCAGGCTAAATCACACATGGAATTCCTCCCCAGGTGCCTTGGTATCTTTTCTGCAGGTAACCTGGCAGTTGAGAATTGAGGATTGCTCCCTGTCTTTGCTTGAAGGTTGCTTCTCTCCTTACCTGTGTTACACAATTTCATTTTTCAGTGCTGCTCTCCTTTCAAACATTTCTCTTGCTACTTATTGTAACTTCACTCTCAGAAAGTGTCGTTCTACAAGACTCTTGAGGGACATTGCTCCAGCACCAGCAAGGATAATGTTACTCCTGCTTCTTCAAACTATCTCAATACCTGTATTTTGATACTTGTTTTGGAAATAACTTTTATTTTAGAGTGGGTTTGGTTCAGCTTTGCCTCTAGCTGACCCAAACTGGGTATGTTTTAGCTGAAGCCAGTGGTGTAACCTTGCTGCAACTCAGGAGAGAATAGAAGTTGATATAGAAGGAGTTAACTGTTGAAGGACACCTGCTAACACTAAGTTCCCCTTGTCCCAGTGTGTGTTCTGTGGAGTTGCCATCCTTCTCTGCCCCTGTGGTGTAAGAGGCACAAAGGAACGTGACTGCCTGGCACCACGGAGCTGCAGAGCTGGCATCTGCTGAGTTACTGGTTTCTTCCAAAGCTGTGCCTAACAAAATATTTTATGGCATCCAATGATCAGTGCAAGTGCACCGTAAAAATCTACTACATTTATTTTTATTTCTAAGTCATAAAAAGAAAAATAGGCACATTATATGCTATGCATAGATATGACATATAAAATTGTGTTTAAATGTGAAACAAACAGCTTCCTCACCTTTCATGGTGCGCTGTGGTTGTTCACTCTTCACTTGTAGAAGACCAAAGCTCCTGAAACAAGCAGAGAGGGGCCAGGAGGAAAAGCTTTCCTGCTGGAGCCAGCAGCACTTGGTGCCTGCAGCTGGGTTTGGTTTTAAAGGTAATCTGCTCATTTGTTGTCAGTGGAACTGAATTATCCTATCACCCTTGGCTAATAGTTGATAACCAAAGGAGTGATTATATGCAGAGTAGGAAATGAGCTAAAACATTGACACATTCCCTCCTGGAGATAATGGAAGCAGGAAACCTGATTCAGAGTTTTGAGCAGACTGTGCAGGAGCTGCTCCAAACCATGAGTGCTTTGGTGGGGTTCGACTGAGAGTGGTAAAGCTGCTCTGTAAGACAGAATTACATTTTCTCCTGTCACCTCCTGTATGGTCTAGTGGGGCGTTTTTTCTGCTGTTTGTAGGCAGAAGCTGCTGCTTGTCTGTCTGGAGCAAGTTTTTTCCAAGCCTGTGTCAGTGACAACCTTTTAAACTGTGCCTTTGCCTCTGTTCATTAAAAATTCTTCCTTTCTCCAGCCATCAAAACAAGGTGGTGGTGACCAGAATGAAAGTAACTGTATTTCCTGCCTGGTGGCTCAAGTTATGGATTTCTGAGTGAGTTTAAAATCATCTTTTTATTGTGTGATACAACAAATAAGGTATCACAGAGAACAGTCATGACAGAGGCTCAGACAGATCTTTAATCTTACAGAGATTAGGTTTGGACCTATCTCTTTTTTTAAGCTTTGCATGTGATATTAAAAATTAATGTGTATCATCTTGCTTTCTTAAAAAGTACACAATCTAATGTGGAAAAAGAAATTGGTAGAGCTAAGAAGTACCCCTTTGTAATGGCAATGAAGTGACAATTTCTTGAAAAGAGGCATAAGAGGGACTATTGCTGGCTGGGTACTTTTTTCAAGTTAATAATTGGAAACTGGGTTAAAATTCTCTGAAACTCATCATGTTCTTACTTTTCTGTGGCACTCTGGATTACTTTCAATTTGGAGGCAGAGGCATTAGTAGAGAGTTGCAAGGAACAATTTGATTTGTATTTTTTTTCCTACATTTTCCTTGCTATTCATAGAATATCATAAAATATGCTCTTTAACTTGGTGATATGTTTTTAGGCAGGAATACTACTGAGAGTAGGCTTGGACTTATGCCACCAAAATCACAGTAAGCTTGTGTTTTTTCCTGCCTTGAAAGAGCTGCCTGAATATCTCGGAGGGCCAAGCCCTTAATAATTGAAAATTCCGGATACATCGGTGGTTTCTTTTTTTTTTCTTTTCCTTTCTTTAATTTCCTTTTCCTTTTTGCTATCTGAAGTTGCCGTTTCTTATTGTCTGGTATCTTTTGTCAATCAATTTTACATATGAAAGTGTAAAATACCACTTATTTTTATGTAAAATAGTCAGAAGGGAACAGGACCAGTGTCTTCCCTATTCCAATCAAGCCCTGGTTAACCCCTGAGGTTTTTGACAGGTGCAGTGAGTAATGCTAATAGCAGAGATTGGGAGCTCATCTGTGAAATGACAGGATAAATAACTCACAGGTGATTCTTACTTGCCTGCTGCATCTTCCCTACAGGCCTTTGTTCTTAAGTCATTTGATTTTCTATAGCAAGTACATCAAGGAGAAAAGTGCTTTCTAGCTTTTTCGTTTTGAGTTCCCAGACTGCTGTGGGGAGGATGGGGAGAAGAGGTAGGCATTATTTCTGCTTTTTAATTAGGTCACTGATTTCACTTTTACAGAAAGCGTTTGAGCTGGAACTGAGTCACTGGCAGATCCACAAAGGCAGCTCTGCTTTAGTTTGCTGAATTTTATCGTCTGCACAGATACATGAGCTGCTAGGAGAGGGAAAAGTCCTTTCAAATGAAACTGTGCATTTCAGTGATCTTGGCCTTATATGTCCTATGAAATCTTTTATGCTTGACACTATGGAATGGGTTTTTAAAGATCTGTGTTCTGGGTGGATTCTTACAGTTCAGCAACAGTCAGTGTGAGGCAGAGAGTACAGACTGTGAACTATGACTGTCCTCCTTTTGGAATAAGAGTTTCAAGAATTAAGTATAAAAGAGTTGGGATAAGAAGTGGGAGGATGTCAAGAGAAAAGGGCTGGCAGAGCAAATGGAATCATGGGAAGTGGGTGCCTTGCAGCCCATAATCAAAAGTTGGCACATCCTCATCTGTCACAGCAGCTGCTTTGTCCTGATTACCCCTCTGTGCCAGTGGGCAACTCCTGGGACTGAAGAGGAGTCACCCAGAAACTCCAAAGCAAAGCCTTGTTAAGAAATTAAGTGTGTGTATGTACAGGTATGGTAAGAGCACTTTTATCTGTGGTTATTACTAAGGGAGGTGAGGAGGAACTCTGAAGTGAGAGAAGAAAAGGAAGGGAGATGTTCTTTATTCCCCACTGATTCACTACCTAAAAAAGCTGCACAGTGTGAGTGTGCCACACAGCTGCTTTGGGAAGGAAAGGCTCAGGGATTCAATTTGTGTGTTTTAGTTGAACAGTGAAAGGAAAAACAACTTATTATCTTAATAAGCCAGTTCAGTATTGTATAGTAAACCCTTTACAACTGCCATCATGTTTCCTTATCCCAGAGGTACAAACCCTATTTTTCACATCTGTGAAACATTGGCAAGGACTGTTGGATGGATTTTCAGGTTGGTATATGAAAAATCAGAAGCATTTAACAATTCTTGCAAGTATGTTTGTGCATGTTGCAAACGTGATGTCTGCAGGTTTGTTTGGGTTGCATTAGCAATTGTATGTCCGAGGACTATACTCAGATAGAGATTTTACTGAAGGTTATTGCTCCACTCTTTATGTGGTTCATATAGTTAATTTTTTACATTTTTCAAGTGTTTGTTTTTTGGTTTTTTTTAGTGGACTTTTAGATCACTTCATGTCTATGAGCAGAAGGGCTAAGATATTTGGGGTTCAAACTAAATTGGGGATAGAGCCTTGTTTTTCTCTGTGTTAGGTGTGGATTCTTTAATGAAAAAGGAGGTCTAAAATTAAATCACCTAATAAAAAGCACTTAGCTGAAATAATTTACAGACAACTGAAAAACACAGCATGATCTTTTCTTTCTGGCAGTTCCTTTGAAATGAAACGTAAGAGATAATATGATTTAGTGGCAAGTCAATATGGAAAATAGTGTTACTGCAATTGTCAGTACATTTCCAAAGGTGTTAGTGTTTGTCCAAAATATACTGCCTGTGAAGGTTGGATTTTTGGTAATGGTATTAAGTTGCCATGAGGGCTATTACTACTGCACAGTCACAGTAACTTGCAGTCGCTCTTGCAGCAACAGATGTTCTATATAAAGGTTTCAGATTAAAAGTGGTGGGGGGAAATAGAGATATAGCTATAGAAACATACTCTGCTTCTGTTCCTACAGGAAAAAGTAGCTCTAGTGCAGACTCATAAATCAAAAGAAAAGGGAGCACGCCTTGTGTACGTAAAGTCAGTTATGTGGCCTGAGCTTGTCAGTCAAAGATAATGAAATTCGTATTTCTGCTGAAATTACTGTTTTCTGCTTTGGAAAGAAACACAGAAGATTTCACGAGTTCATGAAATGCCATGAGTTATAAATGCATGGGAGTTCTGTGGCTGCAGGAAAAAAAAACTACTGAGGCAGTACAAGCTGAAATTAATGATATTCTTTTAATGCAAGGGAAATAACATTGTGGAACCTGGCAGATCCTAACCATGTGTATGTGTATGTTTTTCTAACATTTGATGTGCCACCCAGTAATAATCCAGTTGTAGGAGACAAAAACCCAATGGTCATGGGAAGAGATGCATCGTTGTTATGTCATGTCATGACGTTTAAGAAGGATCATTGTCAATTTTGATTTTAAACAAAAACCACGTGAAAAGAAGGGGAAATTCTGTGTAGTGTGTCTGTTGTCTCTGGGGGGGAAATGAAAAGCAAAACTGGGTGGGATGAGAGGTTGATGAAGCACAGTTAAAATGACTGAGACTTCTTACTCAAACACTGCTTTGCAGAGTTATTAATACTGACAGCGACTTTGCTAAAGAAAGGGAGACTTGTGTGATTCCAGAGATGACAAAAGAGAGGATACCTTAGTTGGTTACCTTAGTTGGTTTAGCCAAACTATTAACAAAACCCTGCTGCTGTGTTGTTTTTCCTGTTACCTTCAGCCAGTTTGTAGACATGTCTGAACAAGAAAATACGCATTTTTACCGTGTTACTCAGCATTATAAAAGTTTGCCAAGACTCGGTCAGACTCATATTAATTTTTCATTGATGGTAATTTCTTTTTGGCTGTCCAAAAGTGGGTGCACTTCGTACACACAAGTGCCTTTATAGGCTTGCAAATATTTGTAAGAGTCATTGGCAGTGCTACAAATACGTGAGCTAACTTACTCGTTCTGGACCTATGAGCTACCTGTGTGGAGAGCACCCTCTGCCCTGGGGCAGTGCATTATTCATTGCTGTATCCACTGGTTCCTGTGTGGAAACAATGGTATTTTCCGTCTGTGCAGTAACAGTTGCACACTAGTGGAGCTGCAGAGATCATGACAAAATAGGAACCAGCCAGGAGCCACTTTTCCATGTTGTTTTAGCTTCCCAGGCCTGTGGTTCATCCTCGATAGCTGTGCCGTAGTGAACTGAGATGCTGATCTTGGTCGTGAGATCTGGCTCCCTGTTTTGTTTTCAGAGCAGTGAATTCATTGTGTTGCTTACTTGTTTGGATGCCTCTGAATTTCTGGACTAGTCATGTCTCTGACATAACATGGATATTATTTTTCTGGTTGGACCTATCTGTTGTTGCTGTGGCTATTCTCCTTTGCAAGTATCATGGGACCTCATTACCACTAAACTGTAGTTTTTATTCGTCTGCCACTGTGATATTCAGTACCTATCTGACCAGTGAGGGGTTGCCAGCATGGCTGGGAGGCAGTGTTTGCAAAAGCACCCAGCAGCTGCTTTATCAGGCAGGCAAAACCTGTAGCACTTTTCAGGTTGGTGTTAATAAAGACCCAAATTGAAAAATGTCTTCTCAGTTTAATTAGTATTCCTGGAAACTTCAGATTTTCAAGTGTAAACAGAGAAGAAATTGAAACTAGCTCACTAGTAGCTACAGTAAAACCCAGTGGCCAGTGCTGAAACTCCCAGCAGGTACGGTGTGTTCTCTGGGTGATGGACCTGGGGGGAGCGGTGCTGCAGGGCACGTCCTCTTCATGGGCTTGGACCCTCAGACCTGTCATCTGCAGCATCTTGTCTGAAGGTGGAGGAAGGGCAAAAAATAATCAGCCTAAGTAGAAATGCAAACAAACCGTCATGCTTTTAATCACAGGGGCAGTGTGGGGATCATAAATCAGGGAGAGGGCTGATGGAGTGGTTGCAGGAAGCACACATGGTTAGGAGAGGTTAGACTTTTCTTTCAAGATCCTTCAGCTGCTCACTGACCCTGAATGCACCAAATTTTTGCATAGCAAATGTGATGAATAGAAAACAAGATTATACAGAAAGAAATCAGCATTATGTAGATTTTCTCATGCACCCCTCTAACTGTGTTTTCTGTCCTCTGAAATATGTATGTCCCTCTTAACCACCCAGGGTAACAAAACTCTACACCCTTCTGATGGTGCGTACAGGATACACACACAGAGTGCTCCTCTATTCCTGTTTCTTTCCTCAGGTGGTTTTTTTCCCCCTAGCTGCCTCTCAGGATTGTAAAAAGTTTGTAATAGGATGGAGTTCTTTTTCCAGAAAAGAAACCAATGAAGTTTGAAGAGACAGAAGAACACTTTAAAGTAGCTTTTTTTGTTCATATAGGTACTGTAGAGGCACCTCTTGATTTCTTGCTGGGGCCAGCAAGGGCAAAGCAGGGATGCTCATCATTGTATTTCTGGATCTATGTTCTTAGGCACAGCTGTGAGCCTGGAACCACAGCCATGAGAATTTAGTAGTCAATACGTTCCATATCACCAAAAAAATACTTAAGCTTCATTGAACTTATGTGGTCACAAATTTCTGTTTTTCTAGGCTCTATTAGTTATTTTAATCAGATACTTAATCTCCTTTAAAAATTTTTCTTCTTTTCTTTGATGACCCTTTCTTAAGGCTTAGAGTGATCTTTGCCTTTCCTTCTTGTACAGTAATCCAAAATTGACCTACAGCTATAATAGCACCTGGGGATTAAAGATTTCTAGGACCTATTTTCTGTTCTATTTTAGTTTTGCAAAGCCTTAGGCTTCTGAAACAAACTTTATATCTTCAAAAACGTCCTTATTTTTAATATATCTATAATAGGGCCCAATTTTAGACACCTTTGGCCTGATTCTGAGAAATTCCCAAACTTCCAGCAGATGCATTGCAAGTAACACAAGTCCAGAGACTTCTGTTTCTCAGTTCCATTATACTGAACTTCCTGAGTGTTTTTGTTATTTTTTTCTCTCCCTGTCCAGTTTTGCAAGTGGTATCAGTAATAGGAACTGGTTTGAGATCAATCAGTGCCACTTGATTGATTGCACATTGAGTGTCTCTCCTCCTTTCTTTTTTCCAAAAAGAAATTCCTTCTCTACCCTGTGTCTTATCCCACAGGCATTTCTATAAAATTCACTTGGAAGCTTCTCCAAATCAGGCAATATCATTTGGCAGCTTCTAGTCTTGTAACACCCCGAAGTTCAGAGGGGTTTCCAGACTCAGAGAGAGAATGCCAAGCTCCTTCAGCTCAGTATAATGGGCCTTGAGCAACAGGAGATTCCAGACAGTCCGAGCTGCAGACCCTCGCCTCTGGCACCAAATTTGTGTCTCCCCTCCTTGGTCCAGCACAGCTGCAAAGCTGAGGGAGGGCAGTGTGCAAGGGAGATGTTTCACTCATCTCTGCAGAAACAGTGCAGGTAAAAGTTAGGGGCTGAATCAGCCCTGTAGGGCAAGAGTGGGGAACAGGATCTGTGCAGATCCACTGGGAGATAAAGAGCAAATTCACCAGGTAACAGCAGTACTGGAGGATGAGACTCGGTTCTGAAAGCCTCCCTGCGTCTCCTTTGACAGTCTGAGTTGTTCTGTGATACAGTCATTTGGCTGCAGACGCAGGATTTAACTTTTGGAGGGCTCACTAATACTGTGGAAGCTTATTGGTTTAGCAGTTGCAGCACAAGGATTATACTTCGGTAAAAACAGAGTTGCTGTTACAAAGTTTCTTCAGGCCTCTCTTCTCCCTGTGTTTGCTGGATTAGGGATCTGCAAGTGATACTTGGATGAAGGTGGGGGTTTTTTCTTATTTTCTTTACAGCTCTTTGATTTGCTGTCTTTTTAGTTTGATGGCTCTGCCTTATGGCTGGTAGGTGACCTGTTAATGTCCTGGAGTTTTTTGAAAAGAACTGATGCCTTCAACATTAAGAAAAAAATTCCTTTGCATTAGTCCATTTTAACAGCCAAGGCAATTTTCCACATGGTGGCTTTATGGAAATGGGTTGCAGCTCTTGCCGACCATGACCAGAACATTACAGGAAATGTATTTTCATGGAAGATTTGCTGCAATTGCCAACTGGAGAAAGGGAGGGGGACAGGGGTTTGTTCTGTTAATGGACAACTGCGTGCCATGGTGAGAATCCCTCCTGTTAAATTAAATTGGTTTGCACTCTGCACTATTGCTTGTTCCATGCTGAATGAAGCAGTCAGTGATAAGCCGTTCGCCCGCGCACGGCCGGCCGCGTTGGCGTCGCGTGACACCTTGTGCCGAGCCGCGCCGAACAACAAACACATTTGGGTGTCTGACTGAGATCGTTTAGGCGGCACAAACAATTGGAATGTTTCCGTGGAGTGGCTTGGTCAGAACCGGAACTAATGGAAATTGGCTTTGCAGCCTCGGTGCTTACAGGGGGTAATATCTTACATGATTCACTGGAGCACCGAGCGAGAGTTAAAGCTGCAGATATCACCGCACAAGCGTGTCTTTAGACCTGGGAATAGTCTCTTTTAATTCAAACTTCAGCGTGACAGTCTGAAGGTTTGGGTGGGTTTGGTGCAATGTGAGTGTATCTTTTTCCATAGTTGCTACAGCTGGAAGTTTGATGCTTTCCAAATAGAAATAGGAACAATATGTGGCTTTATTTAGATGTGAAAATGTTATCTGTGCTGGGAGTATATGATTGCTTGCAGGAAAAAGCACTGCATGACCGATTCCCCTGTGGTAAATATTTGAATTCCAGTAGGTCCATTATCAATTCCATATGAGATCTTTTCCAACTCTTCCTGCATGCACAGGAGACGAGAACAAAAGAAAAACACAGAAGAGCAAAGCATGTAGGTACATCCCCTAAGCTAAACTCCTTGTCCCTGGCAAAGTAGTTTGGAGCTGTGGGGCAGCAATACCTCTAAATACTCGTGTAGGGTCTTACTGGCTTGTGTTCTCATTTAATTTTTCTACCACTTGATTTCAGTCCTCTCTTGTAAGGAGTTCAAAGCTGAGCTCTCTAAGTTTGTCTTGACCTGACATTGAATAGGTAAGCCTGTTGAAACAGAGTTTAGCAGAGATTTTACTTGAAATCAACAAATGTCTTTATAAAGAAGTGTGTATGCCGTAGGTTTTAGTCTCTAAGAGCAGAGTTACATCAAACCGTGGTGGGGGTGGGAAGCCCATCCACGTGGTAAAAACAGCATTGGTAAAAATAGGTTTGGAGGGGTTGAGGTTTTTATAGTGATGCGTGGAATTTTCAGTGGTTGTGTTGGTTTTGCTTTGAATTGAGTCTAGAAAGTTTTAGTGCCTACTGCGTGATGTTTGTAATTACAGGAGGAGGGAAAGAGGAAATGGTGCAGTGAGACTAATTTGATAAAATTACCCTGAATATACAATAGATGTATTTCTTGACAAACTGCCAATCTGTGTGTTAGAAAGTTTTCATTATTAGTCCTTTAACTTCCCATTCCCAGCAAGGAGGGGTTTGTTTAGCTATGTTTGCCTGAAAAAAAAAACCTGCAATGACCAATTAAAGCTCACCCTTTTGAGGAGGTACTGCTTTATACTAGGAGCATCTACTGGATGAATATACTTGATACAGTTCATGTGGCATATGATATATTTCAAGTCTGTTTTAAATTTTGATCTTGTCAGCAGCATTATAATAATGTTGCACAGCTTATTCTGCTATATTTGTCATGTTTTAACATTAAGTGCGTTACACAGAGAGAAGCACCAGAGTAAGTTGGAAGAAATTGGGAAGAGGGAGGTGGAAGGGCTGGGGCTTTAGAGGAGATGACACTGTCTTGCTCCCTGTTTGTGACTAAACTGAGAAAGTGGGAGGTTAGTGCTTATTGCTGTGTAAAGCTAGGTGATTATAGCAAGAGAGTGGTATGGGTAGATGATCTCCAAACATTTCTTTAGTGTCTTGAACTTGAGATTTGGAAAATATATATAAAGCTCTTGAAGCTGCAAAAGCAATTGAATTCAGAGCTGAGGTAGGGAGTCAGTCGTGCAGTGCCTTATCCTGCAAGGGAACAAGGCACCCTTTATGTGCTGGCCCTGATTGCTGCTCATCTTCTGGACAGAGAAACGTGCAGTGAAACACCTCTACCAAGGGTGGTGCTTGGATACAGGAGAAAGGGAAATGAAGGGGAGGAGGAGAGTAAAAATAAAACCTTAAGTCCTGTCTACATAGTCAGTAAAAACAGGGGATGAAGCTCTTTCTTTGCCTTTTTTAATTGTGTTGATGGGTATCCATTCTTAGCCTGGACTTCACCTGTTGTCTGTGCCACTTGGTGCAAGGCCTGGAGTTCAGTAAAGCAGTCGGATGAGACGCAGTGCAAAAGTGCAATCATTAGACAAATCAGCACTCCCCTCAATGACTGTTTCCACCTGACAGGAGTGGCTTCTGTGGTGGATTGAGTATGACATGCCATCTCATATCCCAGGGAGTTATTAAACCAATGTACCATGCATGACTTCCTCACACGGTATCACCAGGGGATGGTTAAGTGTTCACTGGGACAGGAAGAAAGGCAGGCTTTTGAAGAAAATCAAGCTCTCCTGTGCCAGCTGACTATTAAAAACTTAATGAAAAATGATGGTTTCTCACAATCATGCCCCACTGTACACTTGGAGAGCTCTGTATAGCCTCTTCCCTCTCTGAGTCCTGTTAGCAGGACTCTCTTCCCTGGAAGAGAAAGGGACTGTGCTGTGTACATGGATGTAACAACAGAGTTCTTTGCTGATTAGCGGATAGATACAGTGCTTAGGAAAAAATTTGCTTAATGTGGTTCTGCTCAGCGTTTAGTAAGGGAGATAAATGTGTCACGTGCACCTGGTATTGGTGCAGGGCAGTAGAAACAATCTGCCCCCAGTCAGTCAACAGGTGAGTGACTTGTGTGTGTTGGTAGATACTTGGTGGCATGCATGAAAATGCTGCTGCTTTTTGGGGAAGGGTCAATATGTTTGCAGTGTCTGCTTCAGGAAGAAGCATTAGGTTCCTGCGCTGGGAATGACATTAAAAAGCTTGATGCCAATCTGTAAAACTTGAGAAATGCAGAGTTAAAGCTCAGGAGTCCTTAAGGTCTTTGTTTGCCTTGGACATTCGGCATCTAAAAATACAACGTTTTAACTCTGTATTTGTTACTTACCTGTAAGAGTGAATGCACATAACAGAAGCTGTGCAAGTGGGAGGAAGTGACAGGATCCATCTCTGATGTCTTTGTTCTTTGCAGTATTTCAAATGATGGAGCAGTCTGGCATTTTGCTTATACAGGAAGTTTTCTCTTTGGCAGCTGATTATCCCCACTGACCAGGTTGTTTGGGTTATTTTTTTTAGTATGTGTGTGTAATAATAAAGAATGATACTGGACTCTGTGTCTTGAGCTTTTCTGTATTTTGTTATCTTGGCTTTTTGTTGTTGCCAGTTTTCCCCCCTGGTTGGGTACCTAGCTGTGAGTACTGCATTAACATGTCTCGGTAGTTCACTGACTGCTGTAGTCCTGTGATGAATCTTCCTGGCTGGACTGGGAATGGATTTCTTTGGAAGTGAAAAATAATGGGCTGAAGGCAAAGTTTTAGAAGTTGCGTCCTGTTTTTTATCAGTGCTTTACAAAGAGACTCAAGTTTATAGGAGAGACCTTCACTGATTCAGAAAATTCCCAACAGGCTCCTTGCCTTTTAAATAATAAGAAATAGTTCTACAAGCAGATGTTTTAGTTATGAAACAACCAGCCCTTTTGATCAGGGGCTATCTGTTCTGAAAGGAGTTGCTGAAAGTTGTTGAAAGGAGACCTCAGACGCACCTGCAGTGGCTGCAGGAAGGAGCAATGGCACTTGTGCCTTGAACACAGAGGCTGCCTGGCATTCCTACCACGTGGGGCTGGTTTATTTTGACAGTAGCCTCTTGGTTGTGTTATGCAATTGTGTTTGCTGAGTAGGTGTCTTGCTAAGTGAAGGGTGTCTCAGAAGATAAGAAAACCTGTGATGGTGATTTTTGAGCTCATGAGCCGTAAAAGTCTATTATTTGCATTACTGCTGCTGGTTTATTTTACAGGTTACAGAATACCTGTAAGGAAGCAAAGTTTGTATCTTCTTGCAGTCTTAAGTAAATCCTTCCCTTATCTTGGATATAGGGGAAGGTCCTTTTGCTGCTAGAGGTTACAGTTGGGTGGCACTGGGAAAATGCAGAGTCAGCCTCACCAGACACTGAATAGAACTGAGGCCACAAAAGAATTTATACCCTTTATTCCAGTCTGATTCATTGCTTGATCACAGATTGTCCTGTCATTAATTTAAAGAGAAGTCTGCTTTTCTGAAACAGCTGAGTGTCTTTGGAAGTTGGCTTTACACAGGTCTGTTTTACAGATGGGTTGCTTTTTTGCTTTCTCTTAAACACTTTGCTTACTGAGTGTTTGTATTTGCATCTGAAGAGCTGATGCTTCAAAAGAGAAAATGGATAAGAAAAACGAGAACACCAGCTTATTTTCTCAGCTGCTATAAACTGGTGTAGATATCCCCTTATTAAGCACAGTTCCTGTGTGTCAGTGCTGAGGACCTGCAGCTGGATGCTGAGCCAGTGAGGTGCTGTAACACAGTGAAGTGCCCAGCACTGGCACGGTCCGGGAGGGCAGGTTTGGCCCAGCGTAGCTGCAGTGCTGCTGACCTGTTTGTGCAGCGTTGGTGAGAGGGTGAGCAGTGAGGCTGGCTGAGTGTGGGATCCTCTGGGTTAACAGGGAGTAGTGACACTGCAGTGCATGGGCTGTCAGCTGTCTTTTTTTATTTTCCTAAAAAAGATGAAATAAGTTTTTATGGTTGCCTAACCAAATACTGTGTAACTCCACTGCTTTTGACTGTTGTGTGCTAATTGTAGAGGCCAGATTAAACTATTTCTTTTGCCCTTAACATCAACATTAACCTATTCAAAGGTACTTCTTTTATTGGTGCAAATCTAAGACCTTTACAATCAAAATTTGACAGTAAAATTTGGTGTTTAGGGTTACCAAAAAACTCCACAGAAAAATGCTATCAATGTTAATGGAACAGGGCAGTTTGCAGCCTCGAAAGAGTGAACTTGTGTGTTACATGGATAAAATCTGGGGCAATAATGTCTACAGTAAATAGAGGAGTTTGATGGGTGTTCTACCAGGGCTTGGGCACCTCTCCTAAATGGAGTAGAAAGGCACAAATGGATCACTCATCCTTTCTGCAAACAGCAAGTGTAATAAAAAGCTTCATTGGGTTTTGTTTTCCTTCCTTCAGGCAGTGGCTGAATTGCAATTATACTTAGATTTTTTTTTTCCATTTATTAGAATAAGAAAAATACCTATTATTCCAGCATTATCAGTTCAGACATGAAAATGAAAATGTTTGTTTACTTATGTTATAGAAGGCTGAGTGCATGATCTTACTTGCACTGCCATCAGTGGCAAAGCTCCTATTGATTTCAGTGAGAGCTGGGTTGTCTCCTCTTGTTGGGAACAGGGGATGCTGTGATCAGCTTAATTTGTGACAGCTAAAAGAGTGTTCAGAGCCAAGGAATTGAAAAAAAACCCACAAAAATGTGGGAAAAGATATTAAAAAAACATCCAGCTATCATATCTGTGGGCCTGGTAATAATTTTAAGGGAAATAAACAATGGCAGTGGACTCTGAAAACATGCAGTGATCGGTAAAAACCACCAGCTTGTCGGAAAATTCTTCCCTGAAGGAAGAGGTCTCTCTTTTAAAAATAATAATTTCAAAACAAATGTAGCCAACAGATAAAAATGAAAATTTCTGAAGCATGAAGTGAGCGGTGTGTGGGTTTGGTACAGCACAGTTTAATTTGTCTCGAGATGATGAGCTCTGTGGGTGTCCCGGCTTGCAGGTCCAGTTGTCTGTACATGTTGGTGAGGATTGCAGCAGGATGGGGGAAGAAGGATGTTGGTGCTGTTTTTTCCAAGTCTGGAGGAGGCTCCAGTCAGAGCAGCACCCCCGTGCTGCTTTGTGCCCAGAGCTCCCTGCTCTCAGTGGGGTTAGTCAGCTGAAGGTGTGCCTGCATAGTAGGAAACAGAGTATGCAGAGCATTTTAAATTTTTCCTTGCTTCTCATGCTGACAAGCACAAAGTAGAGCTAATTCTGTTTGAGTTTTACAGTATCTGAGCCAAAGTTTATGTAGACTGTCTCTCTTCTGTTCGGTGAATAATCACCAAAACAAAAGTAATCAGTCTATGTCCTTTTTTTTTTCATACAAGTCAACAAAAAGTCGTTATGAGCACCCTTGAAATAGAAGACTTGGGAGTACGTGTTGAGAAAGGAACACAGATTTTCTGGTTTGTTTTGTAATTGTTAATGCCTTGCTGTAAATAGAAAACTTTTAAATTTAAACAAGAGTTCTCAAATGATGCCAAACAAGTTAAACGTGTCCTTCACTCGAAAGCTTTTGATGCATTTGCTTTCTCTTGGGGATAAATTGGAGCAGAGCGGTGATAACTCTTCAATGGGCCCAACTTTTATTTCTTGTCTTGCACTTATGTTTATGAACCCTAACCTTCAGTACTTAATCGAGATTGGTTGATGCATTTTGTTACTGCACTGGCACACCAGGGCAGGGAATGGGGTATGGCAAGGTTTGAACAGGCTGCCATGGTTGTTTGGGGAGCTCACTGCACCCAGGAGCAGCTTAATGGGCCCACAGACTGATTCTCTTTCCTGTGGGCTGGAGCCACCCTGGGACTTGCTTTTCCCTTAGATCTGAAAACTTTCCGCTCTCCTGAGAAGAATAGAGAGGGAAACAACTCTTTTAGCCACACACAGGTACTGGACTGTGAAATGGGAGTTCAGAGGAAACAATTTCAGTCGCAGTTCCACACCCTTGTTTTACTGCAGGGGTTGGTATCCCCTGGCTTCAGCAGCTGCCCTTCCTTTTCCTTAGGGGCAGCCAAGGACTAATGTTACTTGTTCCTCTAAGCAGCTTGATACTTAGTTATTTGGTTTGTCTTTTTCCTGCTCATCCCATGCAGAGGGAATGCAGTTACTGCCTGCTTGCTGCCTGCTTTGAGGTGGTGGAAAAGAGCACGAAGATGATGTTGGCAAGAATGGGCAGAACTGGTTTGAGTTAATTTGAGGGGGGGTGGGGGGTGGGTTGGTGTGTTTTGGTGAGGTTTATGTTGGGCCCCCCCCCCAGCACTGCGTGCATGTTCTGAAGAAAGAGCATTTCACAGAGGGAAAATGGCATTATTGCTGATTTCAGACTGGGTGGCTTATTTGATTGCTAACCAGATGGCACATCCCTGTCTTAAATAAATGAAGTGTCCAGCTAAGTTAAACACCGTGTAATTTAAACTGTTGGGGGGAGGGAAGGGAGAAAGGGGGGATTGCTTAGCAAACACTAAAATGACACTGTTCCTGATTTTCCTTATCTCTAGTTGCTGTGGGAATCCAAGTGCTGCAATTTCAGACTCCCGTTCAGCTTTTTGGTCTTGGCAGTTGAAGTAGATTTGTACAGCTGCAGACAACCTACAGGATTGGGCATTTAGAGTCTTAAAGACAAAGATTTGCTTCTGATACTGTTTCATATTTTCAAATTAACTATTGAGTTTCTGGTGACTGAACTTCCCTTTCAGTGTTTGTGAGAGTGATCCCAGGCTCAAGAGCTCTCTCCCTGTATTTTATCAACTGTTCTTTTTATTTGGCTTTGGTTATGGCCCTGTCTGTCTCCCTGTGAAGTGCTGCTGTCTGCAAGGTTTGATTCTTTCCATGACCACTTTTCTACTCTCCAGAGGCAGGTGTGTCTGTAAGCCAGGAATGTGTATCATCCTATGCAATCTCAGTCTCCAAGAATGGTGCCAGAAGATGAGGCAATGAAATTCTGACCCCTTGAAGGATTTTATGTCTCTGCAGTGCATCATCATCATATGCTTTCCCCACCCTTGGCCAGATCCCTGCACACCTTTCCCTAGAGGAGGGGTGGCCGTGACTACACAGAATACAGAGACTGAGAAGTGGTTCAGAATGAAACACACCACGATAGGGTGGACCAAACCGAGGCTGGTACTGGTTTTTTCACCATCGATCTGTGAATCTGTGGCATGGCTCTAGAAAAACTGTTTCTCTTCTCAAGTAAATCTAGTTTGAGGAATTTGGCAGCAAACCCTTTTTGACAGGGAGTTTTGCATGGAAGGCTTTTGTCTTGCAGCCCTGTTTTTTCCTTATTGATCTGAAGTGTCGGGAGAGGAGAAGGAGCACCGTGATCTGCACGTTCAGCATGGAAAACAAGTATCTGTGTTATTGTAATTTGCTTTTTACTGGATTTTTCTCCAAAAGAAAACTCGGACCTCTAAAGATCTCAGTGTTTCTGTGACATCAGAAAGAAGTCATGCAGGCCTCACATTCCTAACTGAGTTTAGAGCTGGGTAAATTTCAGGCCCCACATCCCTCAAGGCTGGTGGAGTTTTAAAAACATGTGTTGCCCACTTTGCTCCACTGAAACTATTGCACTACCTGTAATCAATATTAGATTCTTTCCTTCATTCACTTACTTTTTCTGTCTAATTATATGTTTTCACATTGCTTACAGGTAGGCTGAGTTAGGATCAGGGTGTGTTAGCCTTTAGTGTGTTAGCCTTTAGTATGCCAATGATAAGCCATTTCTTCTGTGATAAAGGTGAGATAGTAAAAGTTGCAAAATATACAAGTTCTGGGCTGGTATTTAATATTCTTCCTC
>JAWWES010000011.1:22168230-22235732 GCA_035583135.1 Lophotriccus pileatus | reverse complement strand
TTTCTTCTGTGATAAAGGTGAGATAGTAAAAGTTGCAAAATATACAAGTTCTGGGCTGGTATTTAATATTCTTCCTCCTTTTTTATACTCATTCCACCAACAGCCCTTCAGGTGAGTGGGGTGAAGTGAGATGCAGCCACAGGCTGCAGGTACATCTGCACTGCAGCTGCTCTGTCCAAAGCTGAGCTGCCTTTACATAGCACCTTATTTTTGGTATCAGTAGTACCTCCTGTGGTCTGGCACAAACTACCTGCATCTCATCTAGTATTGTGAATACGTTTTACAGCTCACACAGAGGTCCCTGCAGTCAGAATTGGGCTGTTACCAGTAACTTGGCAATTTACAGTTCACTTGAACTGCAGACCGAGCAACACAACATATGTTCTTCAGTCGACTTTTGTTTCTTCCTGTACTTTGTTTTTATGCCATGCCACATCACCACTGTCTTGGTTGTACTCATGCAAGTGTTTGGGGACCAGACTTTAAAACAGTATCCCTAAAAGAAGTGGATTTAAATGGATTTTCTCTAATCCACATCACTTTTGATTTCTTGTGCAAGATCCTACAAATGTCTGCCTCAGCACAGCCCAGAGGAAGACCCAAGTATGCTGTTGAAGCAGAGATGAAATATTGATTTGGGGTTTTTTCTCATCCTGTACCAAGTGTTTTCAGATGCTGTGGAGTTGGTGTGTCCCAAGACCAATGACACAGCTGCTCATTCGAAAGCAGAGCAAAGGAGTCAGAGCAAGGCAGCAGGAACACTTGGCACTGCAGGAGTAGAGCCCACACAGGCCAAACACCAACTGTGCGTCTCCCTGGGTGTGCTGTGTTTCTGCTCTTTCCACTGCTATCAATCTTCACAGAAAATCAGCAGCACTGCCTTTTCCACCTGCCCCCAGTCACTTACCTTGGCAGAACTGAACCTCTGAGCCCAGTGATGTCTGTGAGGCTCTTGGCGTTGTCACTGTGGGTTATTTGTTACCTTCCCAGCCCCTGTTCATTCTACCTGGCAGGCAGTGCTGTGAGGTGAAATTCTGCAATTTTAAGATGATAAGTTGTCTTAAAAAGAAAAAACAAACAAACAAACAACAAACACCTTTTGGGGAAGAAAATTTTTGTGCTGACTTTATAACCTTTTTGTCTTCCACAGAGGCTCTGTAGCATGGCAGCCATTTGTTTGTAGTTTAGTATTTAAAGTTCTGTGAGTTTTGGCATGCAGAATTTTTCTTTCGGTGCTTTTATTTGTTTATGTATACTTCCCAGATTATCTTTGTTGGTATTATATATATAAATAGTCTTTTATAATGTCTAATCCCTTATTAAAGGAGACCTGGAAGGATCAACTGTGCTGTAAAACAGTAATTAGCTATTTTTTCCCTTTACCCTGAAAGTGAAAATTGAATTTTCACTCTGTGTCGTATTGACTTTGAACAGTTTATTGAGAAAGTCTGACTCCCACCCAGCAGGCTAATCAGTCAATGGCTAATAGACCTGTGATGCTCCACAGCCACCAGCTAATAGATTTTCCATTGTTGTTCCTTCCTTCTTGGTCAGATAATCTGTTTCAGCAGCTGAGCAATGGAACGCTCAAATGGCACTTTGCAGAGTGTGAAGACCCTAAAATTTCCTTATAGAAAATTTCCATTCCTTCCAGCTTCATAATTTGCCAGCTTCTACCTGCTTTTGGGACACACAGACACAAAACATGCCGCTGCTTCACCTGTCAGGGTGCAGGTAATGACAGAGCACGGGCACAACTCTTCTCTGGGAGGGAAGCTGATGTTTGGAGAGCTCCCTAAAAGCCTGTAATCTGCCGTGAAATTTATGACTATAAAAATGGGCCGTCACAGATGGGCATTATTAACAAATGAGTTAATGCCAGCCAAGTGTGAAAGGAAAGTAAAAACCTAGTAGATTATATTGTTCCTCTGTAAGAATGAGACTCTCAAAAATAAGCCTTTGAGTTAGTCTTGCGTGCTGCTGCACCCTGTGGGTCCAAACAGGAGACCAGGCCTCCTTGCCTCTGCTGGAACTGCTCTTAAAGTGGTCAATGTGAAGGATAGAGCCAAAATACTGCATAGACAAGGAAGTCTAACTGTAAGAAGCATTTCTGGGGTCTGTGGGTCTAATATAAGCAACTGAAGGTGTTTGGAGTTCTATCAGTAACTCTGCAGTGAGCACCCAGCTCTGTTTCTGCACAGAACTCTAAACACAGCTCTCCAACAGCCATTTTTAACCAGCATCAGAAGTCAGCAGCTCCTCCTCTTTTATATAGGAGCTTCATAGGTCACTGGATTAAATTATTCATCTTCAGGGGAGGGGAAGAAGAGTAATTAGGAAAAAAAAATCCATTTGTCCTTGTGCACTGTTTTGTGCCTGCACATCCCCACCCACCTCCTTGACAGTTGTAATTTTCAGACCTTTTAGCTTAGTTAAGTTGTGAGGATGGGGATGGACATGTGCAGCTGCTCCTGCCCCCCACCCACCCACCCACAGTGAACGTGGGTTTTCACATGGACAAGTTACTAGTTCATACAAATAGCAAATATTTTCAAGGATAATTCCCAAGAAATGTATTTTAAAGAGGAAAACCACCACCTTTACAGTCAATTTTCACTTCTCTGCTGCAGCTGTAGAAGTCATTTTTAAGGAAGCACTCCATGTTGTAGACATGGAAGTTTGGGTGCAGCAATACATGCAGCTTTAAACTCAGAAATTAATTACTGAAAGGTGGTTGTGCTGCAAACCTGACTTCTAGAAACTCGGACTCCAAATGTAGTTTTATGTTGTTGCCATATTTATGTGACTTTGGGCCCTGAAAGTCAGGGCCTGGTAGAGCTCTTAGGCTCCATGGTCAGTGTCTTGGGTCAACAGGGAGAGAGAGAAAATAGCCTGATTCCAGGATAAAGATGACAGATCAATGGAAAATAAATAGCAAAAGCTTCTAGGGATATTGGGGGCAAAATAAGAGTTTTCTGGTTAAGTGATACCTGAAATAAGCTCACAGATGCTTTTTCTTTCCACAAGTTCTGTTTTTGCTGGCTTAAGTTCCAAGTGCGTAACGAGACACACACAGATCTTTAGCTGATAGTGTTCATCAGAGTCTGTTACACAGCCAGCCACTTTAAATTATTCTGAAAGATGAAGGACTGGGCAACAGAAACCAGAAACTGCCCTGAAGCAATGACCCTGATTTCATAACTTCTTTTGTAATTTATTATCCTTTTTTAGTCACAGTTTTCACGATATGCACTTTTAGAAGAACTCTTGGACCTAACCTTTTCTTGACTTTTGACCATTATTTTGGTACTTTGCTGGGAGGTTTAACCCCTTGAGCTCCTGCCCAGATAGACCATGGGTAGGAGGTGTGGTCCTCCACTTCCTTAGCCAGCCATGTTCCCTGTGTAGTGCTTAAAGCTCTTACAGACCTTTTGGGAAAACGGGGTTTGTTGTTTTGTCCAGACATCATCAGCATCATTCCTGAGATGGAACTTAGACTTCTTGGACCCCGTCTTAAGTACCATTTCAAGCCCAGACAACAACAAAGATACCTTCTAAGAATTCAGGCAGGAATAGGTTTGGATCCTTGATCCTGTAGTGTTTGCTGCTAAAGGTGGGAGGTTTCATTATTCCTAACTACAACTAAGAATTTTTTATTTTTTTTTTAGTGTCTGAGATTCCATTCAAAGCAAAAGAGGAAAAAGAAGGCAGAGTAGAATTAGGAGTTTGTGTGTGCATCTAAGCCTGTACTTAAAGATTTTGTCTGGATGTGCAGTTGGCCACTAGGGCTGTTCAGAACATTCCTCAGAACATTCCCGTGAGCTGAGCCTTGCCCTCTGCCTCTGAGGGGCTGAACTCCAGCACTTGCACTTGGTAGTCGTTTAAAGGAAAATCAAACCCCTGATTGGATTGCAATTATCTGCACTGTCCTGGTGGGAAAGTGGATGTATGTGTGGAACAAAAAGTATTAGTGGCAGGCTCTGCAGAAAGAGGTCGTGGAGCTAAACCCACCCAAGCTGTGTGTGAGTGACTCCAAAGCTCCCCTTCCCCTTTGAGGGGGGCAGGTGCAATCTGCCCTTCTGTGCTGAGAGTGGGAAGCAGTTGGCAGTTTGTTCTTCCTGAGAGGGCAATCCCAGGTTAAAAGCAAAAGAAAAGCTGGATCGACTCCTGTGTTTTCTGATAGTTTTTCCAGCAGAGCTTATACTATACCCTTGTATTTTAAACATCTTTTCCTCAGGCACTTGTCTCACCTGATTTGGTGATTTCTGAGCACCTTGGAACGGTGTAATTCTTAGTTCATTTTGAAAACTAAATCAAAGCGTGTTTTGTAGAGCAGCAGTATGGATTCTGACAACACTGAATACCCTCTCTAATTAAAGAGTATTGAAGCTTGGTAAGTGATTCCCAAAGAGAGAGCATGTTTTCAGTCCGGTAGTTGCCCCGATGATGATCCATGTTGTTGCTCAAAATGCCAAGCTACATGTTTTTGTTTCATTTTTCCAAGCCAATGCCTTAGCACGCACCTGATTGCTCCTCTATACAAAAACCTGGATACTGCAAGCTGGCTGAAATATCTGGATTGCTCTTTGGGAGCTTGATGTTTCCGAAACCACGATGGGTTTCTAAGGAATTCTCGCTGTCAAAATCTATCCATGGTAAAGCTTCTGAAAGAAACAGTTGAGATAAACTGTAGAGGGAATCTGGATCTCTCTGGAGGTCTCCAGATATAACAGTGAAATGGGAAATATTTATGTTCTCCAGACCACACATAAGCAGCTTCTGCTGAAATCATCTCTGCCTATCAGACACTTAAAAGAAGAGCTTGGCCAGGCTGCTGAGAGGGGCTGGGGAGGTGGGGCAGGGAGGGGTTGGGTGCTCTTGTAGTCTGGCTGAGAAGGGAGCCCTGGGTTTAGGTTTCATCTTTGAGGCTGGGAGACCAGGAAACTATTATTTCATTAATGATCTATCCAAACATGCCTGCTTATTATATGGACTCCTTGTTTATAAAAGGAAATTATGCGTTTAATGAGTAATAGCAAAAGGGGAGAGGGGAGAGAAACCCACTCCTTCATCCATTAAGACAGAGCTCCTTGCAGAGAAAAGCCTTCCCTTTCCCATAATGAATTCTGCTGCAAGTGGAAACATATGCTAAGTGCTCCTGCTGTGTTAGTGTGTACACTTTGTGTATATTACCATTAATTGTGCAGTAGGTGTAGAATATGAGGAGATGCCACTTGGACACAAATGCAGAGGCTTTGTAAAAACATGGGGCAAGTTTGGCATGAAGTATGTTAGCTGGAATTTCTTTGTGAATTTGGTGAAAGATTCCACAATGTCTAAGGAGTCCCTTAATCCCTGTGACATTCCTTCTTATGTTCCTGCTACCTATTTCTTTAATGTAATTATTACTGAAATACATTAATACAAATCTAGTTATGAAGGTGTAAGGCAGCAAAAGGAGAAAAACCAAATCATTTAAAGGGTTCTGTGTTACCTTCCAGGGGAGAGAGGGTGTCAGGCTGTTCAGGAAAGTAGCAGTTGCTTGTAACAGTAGGTTTGCTGATTATTGTAATAGGAAAGGGCAGGAGTGCCAAATGGATAGGCAGAAAGAAACCTGAGACCAGAATACAGCACCTGAGCTTTCACAGATAAATGAAGTGTAGGAAAGGGACACCAGCTTTCTTAGACACAAGGTCACTAATTCGAACAGTTGAGTGGGACCATTGCAGTGACTCCCACGCATGCTTTGAAAATGTAAAGCCACAGCACCCAATTAACACGTCTGACCGTTGCTGATCAAGAAAATATCCCATTTGCTTGCTGTCTGCACCCATTACAGTTCCCCTGAAAAGTCACTGGCAGCAGGATCCAAAATCCTTCTTGGAGAAGGACAGGGCGGAGGGATGTGAGAAAAACAGGAAAGGTAGAATTGCTGTGAACAGCTCCATTTATATCTGTGTGATTTGTCATCTTTCCAAAATTGTTCCGTTGCTTTTGCCTGGGCAGGTACAAACTGTTTCCTTCCCAAGCCTCAGTGGGCAGAAGCCAAGTGTTGCCATGAGCTTGCTTGAGATCTGGAAGAGCCTCCTGAGGCTTAGTCTTAAACTTTCTGCATGTTCACCTGGGGAGAAAAAAGAAACCCTGAACTGGCACCTGCTGGGGGGGGATTATTTGTTGTATTACCCTGATGTACCATGTGCTGTCCCTGTGAGCTCCACAGCTGTAATAGTGTGAACATAAGAGCCTTTGACATGATAGTGGAATACGTTTTTGAGGGATTTAATCTATTTTCTGACTTTTATACTTAGTTCCTTCAGTCCTAGATTACTGTTTCATTTCAATGACTTGGGGAAATATACTTTTCAGATGGAGTTTCACTTTCGTTCAATTTCTGTCCTAAAATTTGTTGGAGAGGCAGATTAAAAAGTAATTCCAAGTGCCTTCTTTGAATTTGTGTTAAAATCCAGTGCTGTGCTTTTTCCACATTAATTTTTAGATGTTGTTGCATTCAGCTGTAGCAATAGAGGGTAAAAAGAGTAGCTCAGGAGGAGGAGGTGACCCATGTGCGTTCACAGGCGCTTATAGTCACTTACGGACCACCAGTCTTGGTTAAGATGAAACAGGTCTCAAATAAAACATTGTTACCTTTCCGATGTTTCTTTCTGCAGAAATATTTATAATGTATTTAGGGAAGATATAAAAAATATTGATGACATTCTTACATTGAAACTGCAAGAGTTTAACTTCTGTAACTTATGGTACAGCAAGAGAGAAATGACATTTTGAATACAAACATTGCAGTGGAAATTATCTAACAAGCATTTTTCTGCCTATTTTAGCCTTTTTCTAAGCATTTATTGCAGTTGCTTTCATTGCACTTGGTCACTGTTTGCTGTCCTTACCATATATATGCTGTAATATAACCTTGCACTTCATTACTGACCAAAAGCAATCATTGGAAGCACAACCCAAACATCCTATTTTTAAAGGAAAATAAAAATATGATGGGTTTTATAACTAATGCATGCATTTCCTGAGTGGTAGAATAGCATCTGTAAATCAGCATTCGTTTTCCCTTAGGTTAAGGAATTGAGTCTAAATTGCCTGAATTTTTCTAAATGCTTCTTAAACCCCAAATTCAGTAGCACCGAAATGATAAGATGCTGCAGAAATTTGCTACAGTTGATCTGTTGTTTATTAAAAGTATTAAAAAGTTTTCTTTATTGCATTATAAATTGGTTCAGGGGAACATTTTCTACTGTATCACCAGGGTTGTAATTAGGACTTCAGTTAAGGTTGTCTGAAGTCACAGCACAAGTTTTCAGTGACATCTTATTCCATCTCTCTTCTCCTGACCTGTCTCATGGTGCTGGGCAAGCGACTTCACCCTCTTCCAGTGCGTTTCTTGCCAGCATCCACATTCCCTCTCACTCCCTCTTTCTGTCAGGTTTTTTAGAAGTATTGTAGGTGCCTTGGGCCAGGACCAGCCTTTCTGCTTTCTGTATGTCCTAGCATGGTAGAATGGCGATCTTGCTTAGAAAGCTCTGGGTTCTACTCTAATAGTAATGACAATCATAAAATAGTAAATAACCCCATAAGCACTTTCTAGTTTACCACAAGCAGCTTTTGTTCATAATATATACCTTGCTGGTTTGGTTTTTTTTATTATTTTTTTTTTAATGAATTAGAACATGTGGAGTCAAGATAAAAATCCCAGAATACTCAGACACAATTAAAAAATAAATTGGCTCTCAGGAAGAAACACTGTGCACTTGAGTCGCTTGGAAGAAAAAGGAAAGTGGGTAGAAATGCTGTATTGCTGTCTAGATGGAAAACATGTCAAATATGCATGAAACTCTCGGCCCAGGGGGTGGGGAGGTTGAGAAATGGAATGCATTTTTTTTATCAGCTAAAAGAGACCATTTGCTTTCAGCTTCACCTCTAATCCTGATAAAAGAGTTTATTGAACTCAGATGCTTTTCAAAGAGAATTGAAGGGCACGCTCTAATTTTATTTCTCCGAGAAAGTTGAAATGATAATGTTGTCTTCATGTCCTCAGTGCTGCTTCAGGGTTGGGGAAAAAGCAAGAACAAAGCAGTAAAATCCCACCCTGCCTGCCCCCTCTTCCCAGGCCTGGTGACAGGGTGTTTTATTAGCACTCTCTGTACTTCCATCCCCTCTAGTAAAGCCACGTGGAGTTCAGCACATGGCACGAACCCCGGGGGACAGCCCGTCCTGCTCGCTCTGTGGCTTCCACAGACTCCAGAGCCTCTGAAGGAGGGAACCACACTGGGGGCTCTGCAGTGTCCCATTGCACCTGCAGTGATAAATCTCTTAAACACATCACCACAACTGCTGTTTCAGCCTTTGCTTTGCCAGCTCCCGTTGACGTGACCCGCTTCTGAGGTGTCCGTGGCAGACCCAGGCCGGTGAGGTTGAACATGCTGTGGAGAAGCTGCCATGTAGTTTAAAAATATTAAAAGTCCTTATGTGCATTAGCAGCTGCTTAAGGAAATAGCAGTTGTGCAAATTGGAAAAGGTGAAATACCACACCTGTTTCTTTATGGTTTTCTAGAAACCTTCCCCATAAAGCATTCGAAGAGTTGAAAACACTGGATGTACTCAGTGAAAGACTTTGTGGTGTGGTAATGGTGGCTTTAAAGCAATGAAGGACACCGGGTTGCATTCATACAGCAGAGTCTTCTGCACAGATTGTGGTCATGGGGGTTTTTTTGTCATTGTAAGTCTTTATTCATTTTGCACCTCTACAGACCATCAACAGACAAAAGGAGTTTGGGATCTGAAGGAGGTTGTCCTTGTTTTGTAGAGAAGGAGTAGGTTTTTCTTCGCTGTTTCTCAGCTTGTGACTGCTAAAGGAAGTCATCACACCTTCACATCTGTTCTTTTTTTATATAGTTTGTAATACAGCTTTGGAGTCAGGCTGTAACACACACTTCTACTTCTGTCACCTGCGATACCCTGTTCTCTTTGAAGTTTATCATTTTCTTATTTGCTGGGGTTAAATAAAAAGGTATTGCTTGTGTACCTTCTCATTGTAAAAGTGGAATTATGCTGATAACAATCACATGAATGAGCAAATGGCCACTGAAAGCTGAGGAAGAGAAAAGAATGATTTGAAGACCCTCCTTTAGGCTTTTTGGCAGTCATTGGGTCAGTCCTGCACCGTGCATTACTCAGAGGCAGAGAGCAATGCCTGCTGATTGATCTCTTGTCCATAGTATATAACACTGAAGAGCTGAGGGTTCTTCCACTGTATAAATTACTTCTGATTGTTTTTTAGTTTCTCCTAAGATCTTTGTAATTAAGAGAGGAGGGAACTTTTCCATCACCTGCTGGTGGGGAAAGGTTAATTCAATAAGCTTGATCATTTGTCAGCTAATAAATTGTAATATGAAATGTCATCACTGTACAGTGTATGCTGGTTACCTGTTCTGGCATTTGGTTCTTGTTCAGGATCCACAACTTATGAGCCATACTTTTGGTTTCTAATGGGTTTTCTGCCTTTTAGTTCAGTTTGCCAGTGTGGTAAATTTGTCCCTTCACATGCCAAGTCCTGTCCCTGTATTATGCATGAATCTTTCTTCTTTTCAAGGCTCCCAGGTCTCCAAGTCCATAAATATTCCATGAACAGAAAGCCCCTTATGTTTCCCCTCTGGATTGGAAGTGGTTTAGAAAGAGGAGAGGTGGTAGAGAAGGGGAGGGGGCAAATGTTAAGCAATGATTCAGTAAGTTCTTTTTAAAAAAATCAAAACATTTTCATGACATTCTGCTTCCTTTCCCTTCTACTTACAGCATGTTTGGGCTGTTTTTTTACACTGGAGTGGGGCAAGAAACTATTTTATTATTTAGTTCCTAATGTCCTTGAAATAATTTTAGTGTCAAATATCAGAGAATGGGAGGAGGAGAGATAACAATGGTTTGAAGTCAACATGTTGTTAATAGGATGTTATTTGTGTAATGAGCCGGTGAAGATGTAATGATATAGTACAGAATGTGGCTGTGGCATGCAGCATCAATAATAATAGGGCTGAAATATTTATGGTCTTCTTCTCCATGTAACAGTTGTAGTTCTAATTGTTCATTTTTATGCATCCATATGATGTTGCTTTGTCTTCGTGTGGTGCAGTTGTTTTTATGTAGCTTTTGTAACTCTTAACTTCCCTTCCCATCACCAGAGCAGCACCTGCTGGCTAGAATTGATAGAATTATCATCTGACATTTTTTGCTTATCTCCTTTATTTTCTTTTTTTCTTTAGGTTATTCCATAACTGTTTTTTCATTAGGTTTCCAGAGTTGTGCCAATTGACAATAGAGAGAAATCACCATCACTATCTTTAAAAACCGCCTAGTTTTCCCACAGGAACTATGAAACAGAGTGCAGGGTTAACAGTACTTTTGCATTCTCTTTTCCCTGATACATTACCTTTTGCTCCTGGACATACTATTTGAGTTCCTGTCACAGTTCTCATGCCAAAATAGAATATCTCTGAGCTCTGTTTCTTAGTATTTGTTAACCAAGCTTCAAAATGACCCCATGATCTGATGTTTGGATCTGTTTAGCAGATGCCATTAGCTGGAAGAACAGTGATGGAGATACTGGGATGGAAAGCAATGGCTAAAGTGTGTGTAGGTAGTTTTTGACCTTGTTGAAACACAGTCAATATCGTGTTACCAGGGAAATTCTAATGTGAATCCCTTAATACGTACTAAGAGAGGGAACACAATGATGAGGGATAAACCTCTCCTGCAATCACCCCACTGCCTTTGACCAAAAAAGAAAGTGAAGTTCCCTTGTGCTTTTTCAGTCATATTTTGCGTTTCTGAGAAAATTACCCTTTAACTATCAAAGTTACAGAGAAATGTGCAGAATGAAATGTGTAGTGCCAGCCAACATCCATCTGGGATTTACCTGAGGCACAAAGTAGACATCTGGTGGCAGCTGCATTTGGCCTGTCTGGTAAAAGATATCCTTGGAAAGTGGTGCAGTCTGGTACATGGCAAAGAGAGAAAATGTGTCTTAGAAACATTTTTATGAGACAATCAGATTTGTCTTTAGCAAGTGTGGTTTTGCAGTACCACAGAGAGGGAGAAGGAGAGACTGGGGACCCTCTCAAGGCAGCCTTGGGCCTGGGAGAAAAATCTTAATGAGAGAAAAACATTGTCTCGTGGTGCCCAGGAGTCCTGCAGGTCTTTATTGTAAGGCAGTGATTCATAAGCTGCATTTTTGAGGAGGTTGTTCCTTAGGTTGGTGGGGATTTACATGTGGCAGTGGGGTCTTGGTGGGTACTGTATAAATGGTGAGCTGTGGCCCAAGCCCTACAGACTTCCCGGATGACATGGAGGCAAAGTGGTGTGGCTTGTACAGCACTGGAAGGAGCTGGTGGCAGTCAAAGCCACGGCTTAGATGTGCATTTTCTCCACTTGCCTGTTCTGTCTGTTTAAATGGTGACAACAAGGTAATGCCTTGAACAGTGATGGCCACAAATAAACGATAACCAGACATCTGAAAGCTAAATGCTGACAAGTGCTGTTCATAGTCTATGGAAAATACAGATTTGGTCTGAGAGAGAATCTTTACATTTAGAAACTCAAACTCTTCACCTTGCAGTTGGTCGCTGCTCTTCCCTGGGCTTCAGCTGCAGGTAACCGCTTCCTGTTTTCTTCCTTACTCCGAAACCTCAGATCTGAAAAGTAAACTTGTCATCTCTCTGCAGTGTGCACATCTCGACAGCCACCTGCTCCTCTCTGCTGTAGAAATGCCTTTGCCGTCTCGTAACAGTTGGGTGAATGATATGTTGGACTATTTAGGTATCTGAAATAAAAGGAAACAGGGCGAACATATAATTTATTGTGCTGTTTCGCACTGAGAGTAGAACAAACAAAAAAAGCAGTTCACTAAAAAAGTAAAAAACTTCCTCTTTTATGCACTTAAATGTTTCTGTTGCTTTGTTTGCATATGAGATGACTCAACTGTGCAATATAGTCTGGGAACTTTACTGTGGTGTTTATGCTTACTGTGTTTTGTCACCTTGTGTTCCTCTTCCCAAAAGAAGTAGGAAGGGCCAGACTAGATTTTCACAGAGCAGTTCTCATCACTGTCCAACTTCTAATTATTCTCTCTGCTCTACTTCTGAAATACCAAGATTTTTCAGGGTGAGTGCTGGGGGCTGGAAGGAGGAAGGCAAAGAGTATTCTTAGTCAGGAATGTGGGGTTAAACCTTTTTCTTCCCTGCATTGCCTGGCGCTGCCCTGACCTCTGATAAACTCGAGGGGAATTCAGGACTGGTCTGGAATTCACTCACATTTGAAAGCTCAGTGTTTTGAGCTGAGAATAATTTACTGAGCCACTTTCTGCCTGCTGATGAACGACTACGATGGTGAAATTTAAAGGGGAAAAAGGAGTCGTAGAGAGGATTAATGGGACAGGAGGGGAGAATTTTAAAACAGTTCTGGCAGCCCCATCTACTCAGGAAATCCTGTGTCCAGCAGCCATATACACAGCTCAGTCCTAATGTAGTTCTTGTAAAGAGAATGTAACAACCTGGCCTGAGTAACTAAACTGTTAATTAAGTTGTCATAGCGGGAATGTGAGTAAAAGCCCTGGCATTACATGAGTGGTTTTAGTATAATCCTCAGTTGTTCTTTGAGCAGTTGCCCAAATAGATTTCAATTTATGGAAACGCTCGAGCATGCCTGTGAGATTTCATTTATTTATTTGTATAAATATCAGTTTCCCAGCCTGCAGACCCTGTGTGCTGCTCCTCGTCCCAGAGCATCACCATGGTCTGCTCTGGGGAGAGGTGGGCAGAAGCTCAGTTCAATGTTTGTTCTCCAGAGCACTGGGGAACTCAAAAGATGGGCCTGAATGTTGCATGGCTGGAGGAATCCCTCAGCATTCACCCGTTGTTTCCAGGTTGGGCAAAGAGTTTTTTACTTAGATCCAGGAAAGGCGCAGCTCCCCCAGCAACAGCATGTTCTTCTGGCTTTGGAAAGGGAGATGTGGGAAGTGTTGGTAAGGATTTCATAGTGTCTTAAAATGTTTGGTAGGAGAGGACAAAGAAAAGGGAGAGTCTAAAGACAATACAACTTGAAGGAGACCCAGAGAGGTTACATTTTTTGAGGGAAGGAGCAGGTTACTTTACACTGCACCGTGACTGAGGTAGAAATGCTTCCAAGCAAAAGCTTGAACAAAAAAACCCAAGCCCATATGAACAAAAAGGGTTTTTATTGACATACCCACTTTTAAATGCCTTATAGCACAATCATCTCGTTAATTCTTTACTTAAGGTTTTATTGTGTTTATTCCAAACTGAGCACTTGATTTTTCTGCCTAGTGTCAAGATTTGTGATTTTATAGGTATTGGCTTCCCTCTACTTTGGAAAAAGGTCATTTGGTTTCATAAGCCACTGTGATTCCTCATCTCACTTTTTAGGTGAGACCAAACAGAGAAACTTTGAAGACAACTTGAGAATTTTTCAGGCAGACATAAATGAACAGAAACTGAATTCACAGTTTTACCTGTAGTGTTTTCTCTGCGAGTCCAAGGTAGCGCTGCAGGTGTTGTTGGAGTAAACAACAAATCTGTCAGCTAGTGGTTAAATTTTACTGTGGTTTTATGGAGAGCTGATTTGAGCCAACCTAGGTAACTGCAAGTTAACAAGCTCTTTCTGTGCCCTGTTGTATTCTTCCTGGTTGAGCTCTGCTCAGATGCTGCCAGTTGTGCCAAAAGGTGGTGTGATTCTGCAGCAACCAAGGAGCAGGATGGGACTTGCCAAATACTTGTGTGCTCGCAGCTGATGCCAGGACTGAAAACCACCAGTGGCTCTGGCTGCCTTATTGAAAATTTGGCTTTGTATTTTTCCTTCCTTTCTGTCCTGCTTTCTAACAACACTGCACAGTTGCAATGGCAGCCTCTAGCTGTCTAAATGTCTACAGGCTTTCTTTTGGATTGTGACTTACAGCAGGAGGAAAAAAAAGTAAACAAACAAAAAAACAACTGTGCAGAAATTCTTTCCTCTCCCTCTTTCAGGAAAGGCAAGCCAGGTAGATGATTTCACAGTCTTAGTAGTTGTAATTCTTAAACTGGGAGTGGAAGGTAACCTGACTAAATTGGTCTCCTCTTTGCTTGCCCCCTTTCTGTGCCTGGTTTTGGTACGTCCTTTCCCCTTGGATTCCTGTCACCGAGTTTCTGTGCGGTTTCATTGCCTGCAGCCAGCACTGTGGCTCCCAACCCAGGTCAGGCGCAGTCATAAATCACACCCACTGCCCCACGCTGGGAAGAAGGATGCTTTCAGCCAGCCCGGGGCTTGTAATGCAGATGAACGGCCTCAGCCTCTCCGGGGAATGCCGGGGAGAGCAGGAGAGGGAGGGAGGCAGAGCTGCCGCTCCATTCAGGAGCCCTGAGCTGTTTGTAACTCGCCTTTGTTGAGTCCCAGTCAGGTCTCCCTTAGGTCACACATTTGCACTTGTTTTGAATAAGGCAGAAGAACCCTTGAGAGGCTGAATTGCCAAAGAGGGTTGGGGGAGAGCAGGGAATGCGCTGGGGGCTTGGGAAAGCGAAGGGAGGGAGAGCTAAAGCTCCTTGAGTGCAGCAAATGAAGGTCAGAGGTCTCCTATGACCTTGCACTGCCTTGGTGACCTTTTCAAGGCTGTTGACTGTGATGATTTCCCTGCCTGAGGGATCACTGGCATCTGCAGGCATTCCAGCAGCAGTTAAACACCTGTGCGTTTGCTGCTGACATTTCATTAGGGCGAGTAATGAGCCTGGGTATTAAATGTCTACCTTTCTGGCTGGTCAGGAGAGGAAAGAGGGGAGGGGAGCTCTAGCATGCTTGGGGCTTGTGAAATCCTCCTAGGAACAGCCAAGCACTCTCCCCTCAGCTTTGCTGCTGAGCACAGCACGGAGAGCAGACCCAGCATCACCCTGCCCTTCTCCTGCACCATGGCCAGCAGCTGGAAACTGTTTTCCCATTTTTACAGCCACAGCATAGCCCCCTTGTGTCCATCTCTGGTCCTTCCCAGAAGGATAAAAAAATTCAGTCAAGATGCCCTGGGAAAAATGCCCACATTTGGGGAAACGTTTATTCTGTAGCCTCCAGTTGCAGATGATTCTCCCCCATACTGGGATCCAAAGCTCTGTGTTGAGGGATCGTGTCCCACAGTGGCCTAAGGAGAGGGTGTGCAGGAATGCCTCCAACAGCCTGGGCTAGGGAGAGCGTTGCTCTCCTCTGACAGCAGGCCAGGGCTGCTCTCCACCAGCAAACTGAAGGGCTGGGAAGCAAGGTCAAAACATGGGAGCTTCAATTAAATTCAGCCAGTGAAATCCCAGGGGATGAAATACCCCTCTGCTCATTTCTGTTGTCAAAGAATTGTATGTGTTTTGAAGTTTCTTATGCCACTGGTGTGCCTACACCACAAACACATGCTTTTTCAAACCTAATAAATGTCAGGCTTAAACAAACAAAACAAAACCCCAGGAGTAGGTTAATGAAAATTTATTCTTTGCAGAACGGTGTCTCTGCCTACAGTCTGATCTTGCAGCAAACTGCACCTCCAAATCTAATTCCTTTTATGCTTGTACAGGGGTGAGTGCTTAGACTTATCCTAACAGAACCTGAAAGGGCTGGATCCCTGAGAAGGAAGCAGGTGTTGTGTGCACCTCCAACGCCTGAAACCATGGCAAAATCTTTCTCTTGGAGTGCTTTTCCACAACAGAGACAGCAGCTGTCATTTTGCTGTTGCTTTGAGCTCTGCTGAAATAAGATCTACTGACTTGCACCGATGTTCAGAGAAATCGATGTCTCTTTGTTTATGCAGTAACATAAAGATGTGCTGCTCTTTGCAGACAGTTGGCAGGTTTCTGTACTGAGCAGCTGGGCTTGGGATGGTTTGCATGTGCTGGTGGAGGTGCCTTCCTAAATTTTAGGAGGTGCTAAAAGTATACCCCAACAGGCAAAGAATGGGCTTCCATAACCACTCCTGTCTTCTGATAAAAGCTCACTGAAGTAAGTGGGCTGAGCTAGAGGTGTGGACCTTTAAATGTCACTGTTGGCTGAAGGACGAGAGGTGTCCCTCAAGTTTGTACTGAGTTTAATTGGAGGCACATTATGCTTCACTCTATCAATATGAAGTGTTCAAAATGAGTTTACCACGGTACAGAGGACAGTTAGCTGAGCTTTTTTCCAGCCCTAGGGAAATTATTGTGAAATTGTTTTATTCTCTTTGTTGCTGATACACAGGACAATACTTGCACGAGCAGCATTTTCATTTCTGACAGTAGCTGGCCTATATATCACTTTGGCATAGAGGTATTGTTTGGAATCTGAAAACTGCATGCATCTTACATAACTGTGCTGCTGCCACCTGGGTGGGAGTGTATGCACAGAACGTCTGAGGGCTGCTTAGACTCCTTTAAACACACATGAAAGAAACAGTGGGGGTTTGTCTCGTTCCCAGGTGTCCATGTGTTGGTTTGGTTGTTTGTCTGTTTTCCTGCCTTCATGCTACTGCAGGCATTGGTGTCCTTGTGGATTATTCATGAAGGGCTGTGTGTGTGTCTCCCCTTTCTCCATAGCTGTGCCTCACCCTAGGAGGGCCCTGTTGTGTTTCACCCCAGCTGGCAGCTGAGCACTGCACAGCCACTCCCTCACTCCCCACGGATGGGGGAGAGAGTCAGAAGAGCAAAAGTGAGAAACTCCTGGGTTGAGATAAAGACAGTTCAATAGGTGAAGAAAAAGCCACGTGCACAAGCAGAGCAAAACAAGGGATACATTCATCACTTATCAGCAGGCAGGTGTTCAGCCATCTCCAGGCAAGCACGGCTTGGGAAGACAAACACCTTCACACTGAACAAGCCTTGCATTTCTCCTACTTCCTCATGCATTTTATTGCTGAGCATAATGCCATATGGTATGGTAAAGCCCTTGGGTCAGCTGTCCTGGCTGTGTCCTCTCCTAACTCCTTGTGCACCCCTAGCCTTCTTGCTGGTGGGATGAGGAAGAGGAAAGGCCTTGGCTCTGTGCAAGCACTGCTCAGCAATAACAAAAACATCCATGTATTATCAGCCCTGTTTCCAGCACAAATCCAAAACACAGTCTCATACAAGCTACTATGGAAGCATTATCCCAGTCAAACCCAGCGGAGAGCTTCGTGTTTTCAGCTTTGCTTGAGCCCTCCTGTCCCTACTGGCTGTTCTCCCGTGGCAGAGCTGATATACACACCTAATTGGTTCAGGGCTATGCTCAGTCTGAACAAAAACACTTCCTTGAGGCTACAGTTCAGTCATTTTTACAGACAGCCCCTCTGGACCGTTAGATACCGACTTTGACTGAGCTGTCCTCCATGTCCTTCAGCGTGCTGTGAACATCACTTGTCCCCAGAGCTTCCCCTTGCTCCTGGTTCCGCCAGCAGCAACGTCTCCTGTGATGCCTGCAGGTCAAATGACTCCCAAGAGGAGTTTGGTTTTTAACTCCTTTCTTGGTTTTTAACTCCTTTCATGGCATCAGAAGTGTCTCCAGTGATACAGCCACACTTGTAACTGTGCGTGGGATTTTAGAGCAGTGAGCTGCTTTGGCAAACTGTGTCATGGGATGGTGGAATTGGCCACTGGATCCTTCTCTGCTGCATGATCAAGTGAATAGGATAATCATGTCACAGCAATCCCATGGATTTTTCTTTTTTTACCAGGAAAGTGTGTGCTGGGCAAAGGCTTCTCATATGTCGGGGCTGGAGTAATTTATTGAGGGAGGTGATGGAAAGAGAAAGGGGCAAGTACCTTTCTATTTGGTTTTTGAATGCAAGTGATAAAATTCATGGTTCTCACTCTGATAAGATGTCAGAGGATTTGCAGCTATCTGGTATTTCTCTCATTCCTAAGCACAAATGAGGGTGTGACCTAGGTGGGCCTGAGGAAGTTGTACACTGACAATGTGAAGTCTCCTGCCCCTCTCTCTTGACGTTTCAGACCTGTGTGAAAGTGCCATGACATGGAAGTTTACAGTTTCTTCAGATTTTCATACCTACTGATCACTAAACCTTTAATGCTAGTTTATCTCTGATTGTCTGTGTCTGAATACAGGTTTCACCACCTAAGGGCTTTGTACAGTGAAGACTGAGCCCAGGGGATGAGAACTCAGGCAGACTTTTTGAAAGTCTCTAGAAATATTTTTGTAACCGCAGAGAAAATACTCTTCAGGAGCTGACACCCCTTTGTTAATTAAGACTTTTCTTTCTGTTGGAGTTGTCAAACAGGAAAAAAAAAAAAAAAGCAAAGCTCTATTTTAATGCAATTCATAGGGCTTAGGGGGGAAATGAAGCTGAGGTTCAAGATGCCTGGCTAACCACAAGGCAAGTGAGAGCCTTGAGTAACTGTAAGCAAGCCATGAGTGTGGGAGATGTGCTCAGCGCTGATTCTTTGTCCTGACAGTTGTGCTGAGGTGCTGTGCACGTGTACTCTGTGTGTAAGTAATTTTAAAGCCATCAGTACTGAGGAGAGGGAAGGTCAAGTGGACTCAGGTCATCTTTTCTTTAGCTGGCTGGTTGGGGTTTTTTTGTCCCCATTGGGCTTTGTTTCTGTTGTTCATTGTCAAGAATAACTCAGAGGGAAGGGCATTTGGCTGGCACTGAGCACTGGCCATGCTGACTTTTTAAACTGGTAATGTCGGGCGGGGTGGTGGGAGCAGACAGCCCAGAGAGGGCTTCTGAACCTCTGCTGAGAGCTTGGCTTCACCCATTGACTGACCAGCAGCAGCATTTGGGAGCTAGAGAAGTGTATAAGACACAATTTACTTGCCCTTGAGGTAAAATTGTGTTTTTATGGACAGTGGCAAATTCTCTGAAACGAGGCAGCACTTTGGCTACTGAAGTGCCTGTTCGCTCTGGCTGTGCCGGAGCAAGTCTGCTGCTGTAGTCAGAGATTCTGAGAAGAAATGGTGAGGGAAATCTGCAAAGTCACTGTAATTTGGTGGAACAAAGTGGCATAAATGAGGGTGGTTTTTCTGCTGAGCATCATATGAGCTCACGGTAACAGACAGTTCCTGCTTTCAGATGCCTGCAGTCAGAGATCAGAGGAGAACAGGCCCGGAGTGAAACGGTGCTGCTGGAGCTGTACAGCAGGGCAGGGGTCTGGGAACCCTTGTGCTTCATGATCCAGTACACTCTCAGCTGCACAGGGCTGCATTTGCCTCTCTGTTCCACTTCCTTTTCAGTCAAAGCAAACCTCTAGGTCCCCTTTTCTCATAACAAAACTATTTCCTTAATACAAACCTGAAAGGAAGAAAAACACTTTACCAGAAAAGTTGGTAAAATAGCGCTCAGTATTTTTGGGGTTTGTAAAGTAAACATCTCTGTAATGAAGCAACACTTTCAGAACCTTGCTCTGTCCTGCTCCTTGAGAACAGGCTGCACTGAATGCAGGTGGGATCTGAAAAAGTGAAGGATTTTGCTCTAATTCTACTGTCACTGAAGTCAGAGCTACTGATTTCAGTGACAGCAGGTTTATGTCCATGCTAGTTCTCTTTGAGGAAAACAAATTAAATTCCAGTGCCCCAAAACTGACTCATGGTTTCAAAGACCAAATGGAATGGCTGATATGTCACAGAGTTGTGATGAATCCTTGGATTTTCTTCTCCACTCTGAAAAATCCTGTTCAGTGTTTAGTAAAACAGATATTCCAGTATAGAGGTATCACTTCTATTGCTAGAAAAGCTAAATTTTCTTGAGACATCTGATCACTGTTTTTCAGTTCACTAAATATGGGAACGGCCAAAGTGGAATACTGAATGCTTTTTAAATGTGTGTAGGAGAAAAAACTGTAATTCCATCAATGTCCAACATAAAATCAACCCAGTTCATACAGAAACAGAAAATGAAAAATCGTTAGTGGCAATTAAAAGGAATCAGTGTAGCTTCATTCCACACAAACCTTTTTATGAGTAATCTGGAAAAAAAAAAGCCCTATAGCATTTACCATATGGTTTTATTGCAATGAAATGTCAGCTTATTCTAGAGGCGGTGAAAGTCATCAAGGCTTCTGACATACATGTTTTGAGTGGAACTGGTTTTCATCCTCTTTTCAGCTTGCTCAAGGGTTGTTGGGGTAAGGTCTCAGCAGATCCCTCTGCCAGCTGGCCTTGCACCGAGTCCTGCATCTGCACCCGATGCTGTGTGAGATCTTGCCCAGATCAGACCCTCTTCTGCTCCGTTCATCCCTGCCTGCAGAGGGGAGGCAATAGTGCTGCACTAGAGGGGCACTTAGCATGAGTGCCAAGTGATGATATCATTTGAGTCTGAGCTACAAAATTGTTTGAGCAGTATTGCTCTGTCACTCCATGCCCGAGGCTTTCAACTAAACCCCTGCTTCAACGCTGAAACAAGGAATTCTGCTGTCTTGCCATGGCCAGTCAAGGCCCAGGTATGCAGAAAACATTGCTTTTTTTTATAGTTTTATTTTCCATCGGAAATTCCTTGTAGTGGAGAACACTAACTGGGCTTTGTTCCCTTATAGTGTAGTTGCCTGATATCTGATCTGTGTGCGAGGGCTTGTTTGTCCTCAGGCTGTGGGAATTAGGATTTTTAAAAGGCAAGAAGAGAGGGATTTAAATGGAGTGTCATATTGTGTTAGTATTGTGCTGTGCTGTAATTATTAAAGTCTGAATCTAAGCTGGGGGGAAGTTCACATTGTAGATATTTAATTTTGTCACCTCTTCATCTTACCAATAGCTTTGTCTCCTTTTTGCTCCCCTGCTGCTCCCTCTGCATCTGTAAACCTTGCAGAGCTTGCATGATTTCTCTGGCAATGCCACCCACCTCTGGTCTTAATCCCTGTTACTGTCTGGCTCTGGGTTCATATCTGGGTGGCTCTAATACGCTGCAGAAGGTGGCCAGCAACCATCCTTCTTCTTTATACCTCTGCAGCTCTAATCCTGCAGAAGTCCTTGCCTGTAAAGATAAAGGTACATTTATCCTCCTTAATGATGCAGCAAGTCTGGAGCTGTGAATCGGCGCTGAGTTATGTCAGCAGAACTGTCCGGTGACTAAAATGTTTTTGCTAATAAAGACCAAGTGGTACTGAAGGAATATCTGCACTTTACCTAACCTAGCCTGCTCATGTTCATTTGTAAATTATGTTAAAATCCAGAAAAAAGCAAAGAGCCAGCACAGAGTGCCACAGAATGATGTGAGCTGGTAGTGAGGGCAGGAAGCCCTTCAAACCAGAGGAGAGGGTCATAGTTTGCTTGGTTGGTTTTGAAGCTCTGGCCCCAGAGGACCTAGTCCTTGTTGTGCCAAATGGCCTGTTGGGAAGGCAGTGCTCTTCCCTGGGCAACACTCTGGGCTGTGGGATGGAGCACTGAGGCTGTTAATCTCATGGAATAAGAGGAGCTGTTCTTTCCTCCACAGTTTCTTTTTTTCTTTTTCTCTTCCTCAGTACTATTGTCCCTATGAGCTCCTTCCCTGATTTCTAGCCATTCAGAGCCTTCCTGGAGAACAGCCAGGATGCAACCTTTGCTAGGATATGGCTATTCTGGGTCAGATTAAAAGTGCATCTTAACACAGTGTCTCCAGTGCTGGTCATAAAGCAATAACTGAAACAAGTCAGGGGTGTCTGCTGCTTCCCCTTGAGGAAACTGTCCTGGTCTCTAGCAATTTCAGAGCAAGGGATTTCCTGAGTTAGATGCAGTTCCTACCATATTTTGTAATTCTCAGTGGGTTTTCCTTTGAATTTGCCCAGTCTGCCATCAGTGTGGCTGTCCCTTGGCAGAGCCTGCTGTAGGTGGCTGTTTCTATATTGCCCACAGTACAAAGGAGTTACTTACCGTTATTTATTTGGGATTTGGCTCCCAGTCCCTTCATCTGCTGCCCCTGCTCTGAGAATGGGCAAGATGGAGACCAGATGATCGTCCCCTGTCAACAGGAGGGCTGGATGAACACAATGAGAGTTGGTGGCAGTTTTTTTCTCTAGGATGATTTAGTTTGGGCAGACAGAGAGGTTATGAGGAAGTTTTGTTCAAAAGCAATGGCAAAAAATCGTTGTAAGTTCTGGCAGGAATCCGAAGGCGAAAATGAAAGACTCTGGAAAAGAAGACATTGGGGAGTAATAATATGATCATCTGGTTGTTGGAAATGCCCATCCCTGATTTAGGGAAAGAAAGCAGAAAGGTAGATTTAGCTGAAGTGAAGATGTGTGTAGTTGAGGTTAATAAAAGGTATGCTTTTTACCTGTTTATGTTGTTTGCAACAGAAATGTAGGTTATTGTGAGTTACTGCAACTGGTGGAAGGGAGTGCTGGCTGCTCCCCTACAAAGCCTTTGTTAAAATTTAAGACTTCCATTATGCAGTGGTATGAAAGAATAAAATTATTGTTGTATTAAATAAATATCATTGTAACAGGAGCCTCAATAAGAAAAAAAAAGCCACAGTTCAAAATAAAGATTTTTGAAGATTACTCATATTCCTGCCTTTTTTCCTTTCCTCTTAAAGCAGTTTTTTTTTCCCTGATGTTTATCTGCTCTTGCAGTTTGCTCCAGGCTTAACACAGCCAAGAATTAATGGGCTCAATAGGACTCAAGTTCCTAAAACTGATTAACCAAAGTCAATGAGATCTGAAGGCAAAGTCAGGCCTTTGTGTGCCCAAGCCACCTGTGCACAAACAGCTCTAGGTGGGCAGCCTCTGAGGGCCTTGCAGGTGGAGTTGTGTCCCATCCACAGTACACTAAGGGTTTGGGTTGAATTCTCTGCTTTTTGTATCAACTCATCTGCATGCATCGTGCTGCTGCTAAACCAACACACAGCAAAAAGGCAGCACTGGAGTAGAATTAATTTGGTAAACTTTGCTCGCTCAAATAAAGATTGGGTCTGATTTGTTTTGGGTGCTCTTTGCTCCTATCATCAAGCTAACTGTAATTGCAACTAATTTGTTCCTTTTTTTTTTTTCTTTTTTTTTCATGTTTCCCTGGTGTCTTCTGACCTGCCCTTGTTTCCCCATTGGATGTGGTTTAGGTAAGTGTACGTGCTCTAAAGGAGTTTTGTTTTGTTCTGGGATTTTTTTTTATCCCTCCCTCTCCCCTTCTGTGCATCACACAGCATTTTGGACTGTTTCTCCTGCAGTTAGGAAGCAGTTTTTGCCATCTGTCACATTATTGCTCCATGGGCTGAGCTGTGAGGCTGCACCCTGCAGGTCCCTTCAGCTCCAGGTTTGGGAAGGAAGGTGGCTCACAGGCTCTCTGTGACACTGCCATCCTTTGGCCTCCAGATCACCTGCCTTGGTGATTCCTCCCCAGGGAGGGGAGCTCCCTGCTGGGGCCGGGACAGTGTCTGGGTAGAACACTGTGCTGGTTTAAAAGTGAAGAGGCAGGAGAAATGAACCCAGCTCAGGAGAGATTCCCAGTCAGAGTTACGATTTACTGAAATGATTACAGTAATTACAATGACACAGAGAAAACTGGTTTTAACCCTCAAAGACTGAAGTATAACTCAGCACCCTGGAACAAGAACAGAACAGTTTGTTAGCCCCTGTGCTGAGCACCACGTGCCTCCCCTGGCTGCAAAGTAAGAGGAAAGGAAAAGCTGCTGGTCCAGATGATGGTGGCAGTCCTGTCGAGGGTGGCAGTTGCAGTCCTGTTGGAGTTCTGGTCCTCCTCCTCGAGGAGTGGGACCAGAAGTCCCAAAACCCCACGATTATATATGCTCAGGTTCAGGTGGGGATGTCCAGCGCCTCCCCCAGGGCAGGGAGTTTCACAGTTGGTGATTTAAGTCTGTGAGTTGTGGGGTATTTTTGGAGTCTTTAATGGTGTAGATGTTGCAGCTGCCTGTTATGCCAGTCCAGTACGGGCCACGAGGCAGAGATGCCCCCTCAGGCTGGGTGTGAAGGTGCAAATGCCACCCTGGAGGGGAGTTATCCCAGCTGAGTCACGGGTGTGAAGAAAAAGAAACACTCCTCGGAGAGTTCTTTAACACCCAGCTTGTAGCCTGAGGTGTCAGGTGTGCCCTGGGCAGCTGCTGCAAATGACCCATTATTAACAGTCCATCAGAAATGACACAGAGGGTGTAGAATACACAGTTTTGGTTATACCCACATAGTGATATACTAGTCCCAGCCCCTGTAACAACACTCAGAGTAATATGGAAGTGACACCACACAGGGCTGGCACACCTACAGCTCGTGAGAAAAGCCTTGTGATGTTACCTAAGTGACTGCTGAGTGAAAGACAGGTTCTTCTATCTCGAATTCCAGTGTTGTCATGTTTTCCCCTTTTTTTGGGGCCTACAATCCAAAGATACAGTTGTTAATATGGGACCTTCACATGTATTCAGACTCTACAGCACTTGCAAGCTCAATTGGAGCCAGAGATTTTTTTAAATTCTCCAACAATCTTAACTCTTAAAAATAAACAGTGGTTCGTGAAGACTTCCCTGGAGGGCTGCTTGAAAATCTCACCATTTTAGAAAGTGTATTCATATACTTTTGAAGAGAGAAATCCATATCACCATAAATGCAGCCAGAAATCATTCAGCTATTGAGCAGTAGGGCTACTATCATCTGATAATGACTCTAAAATATTATTATACATAGCCATTACATTTTAAATTCAAAATGAGGTATTTTTTGTTTTAAACCAGTCTAGACATAGAGAGTATGCTGGCATCTATTGAGGGTGTTAATGGATGTGACTGAGGCAAGTGAAGCACTTGCCATGGTGGGGGCACTGACTTAGGTACTTTTAATCTACTGGCAAGAGCAGCTTTAATTGTGATCACTATGTGAGTTTTTAATGGAATTTTTTTTGTAAGAAAAATACAGAATGTAGAGGCACTGGTATTACAGAAGAGCATTTTACTCTTGCAGGATGTAATAGAGTGGTTACCACCTTCCCTGAACCACAGTGGGTTTCCACTGATACAAACGAGGCACGATTTGAATTGCAGAATAAGGATGCATGAACTGACTTTGCTTCATGAGTATTTATGTGTGAGAAATATCGCTTTGCATGCAGCTATACAAAGCCTGCCTGCATAATGTGGGATCCCATATGCTGAAGTATAGAGGGCAGCCTACTTGGTAGATTTCTTATGTAGGAAACAGACACTTTGAGGATTTAACACTGAGATCTTCGTGGACAGCAGAGCTGGCCAGTCACCCTGCTAACTTCTTGAGGCTGCAGGGTGGGGAAGGAAGAACTGAAAGGGAAAATACCCCCCCAGGCCAGGCTCCTGATTGTAAATGTCTCTGTGAGCAAACCAGGACAGAGCAGCTTAGAATTCCTGTTGCAGAGATCCCAGCCCATGAGCAGTGGCTGCTCACAGACACAGATGGCCAGGCTGGAGCCAGCAAGGTGCTTTCTGTGCCGGCTGATGGGTGCCTGTGTGCCTGTCCCCACATTTTCTTGCATCATTAAACAAACAATATTTCATTACCTGGACTTTCTTGACAGCTCCAACTTATTACCTGTTCTTGTATGCTCTTTTGGAAAGCCTCTTTGTCTCTCAGAAGCTGCTTTGCAGGGAGGGAGTGGGGGTGACTGTGGTTTGGCTACTTGGGAGCGTGTGGAGAGAAGGGGGATCCAGCATAGCCAGCTTCTGTCATTTGAAACACTCTGGTCTGTGGCAGCCACACTGAATATCCATGGTGTACCAACAGCTCTAGGAGTCGTGTGAATAGAGTGGTTAGGAAGAGTAGAAAATACTCCAGGTTACTAAAGAATAGATATTCCCTTTTAGAAGAACTGAACCATCCTAGTGCTGCCTGTCCCTTGTGTGGAGTGTGGTGCCAGTCTGACCAGGATCAAGAGGTCATCAGCCATGCTGCTGATGTCAATGTCAGAGCAGCTGTGCCTAAACCCATCCTGGGGCCTCCTAGCCCTGCTCAGAGTTGGAGTGACAAAGAGAAGGCACATTTGGGCAGGAGACAGCCCTGAAGGGGGCTGTGCATCATTTGTACTGTAGTAGTTCTGAAAAGTCTTGATTACTTTAGCTGCTGTGTTGGGCTAGCTTCAAACCAAACCACGTGATTAATGACTGCCTCAGCTTAAACTTGTCGTCTCGTTCGAGGGGCAGACAAACAGGCAAGGGCTGGGATGGAGGAGGAGGGATAATGTGCAGACCATCCCCTGACAACAGCAGCAACTGCTGTCGGCTCAACCACTGCAGCTTCTGCGAGGGACTGGTGTTGCACGTTCTAGTGCTGGGGAAACATGACCCAAGAATGAATGGTCTGAAATTTCATGGAACTTGTGCTTATACTGGAAAAAGTGGTGAACTTGGGCACTGGAATAGGTTCCTAGAGGGGATGTGGGGGAATTTTCTTAGAGTTTATGGACCATGTGGGAAAATGTGCTATCAATAAAGTTTTAGGTAGAGATGAATCTGTCCTGTTAGCAGGGTCTCTTCAGGGTCTTTAAGCGCAGTTCTGGTGAACTTAATCAGTTGTGACCTGAATCCATCTCTTTGTTTTGGTTTGGTTTGAATTTTTGCAGAGCAAGGAGAAATGTCAAACATTTGCTTAGCATAAAACACCTTTCCAGGGTCTCCAAGACTCCAGCTTACCTGACAGAGTAGAAAGCAGGATTATGTTATTAGCATGTTACCTCCTCTTTAAAACCTTCCCATTGAATTTCCCCACTGTTGCACGACTCCTTCTGTGGATTAACATGACACAGAGTTGATAAGTGGTGCAAAGAAAACCAAGATTTCGGGACATGTATTTCACTTCAAGTGCCACATATTTAGTGTGAGAGACGGCTTGCTTTGCAATTAGGCAGCATGCTTATGTACTCTAATCTGCAGCAATTTTTGCTCTATTAATAACCTATTAGTAGCCTGCAGCGAATTCTCTGCACATCACCGCTTCACAAATTATTGAACTTCCTCTCACAAGTTTATATGAACTAAAACAAATTATAGCAAAAAGGGTGAGGAAGATTGCTGGTACAGAACAGGTGAAATCCGACCTCAAAATCACAAATTGAAAAATACAGATGCTGAGTGTGTCCTGTTTCAGGCTTTGGTACTTTCCACCTCCCTGTGCAGTCATGCAAAGAGCACACACTCCAGTTTGGGTCACCAGTGCCAGCAGCAGGCAGGTAAATCACAGCCCCAGGTATTGCTTGTCATTCCAGCTGCTCTGCAAATCTCATGGCCTTTGGAGCCCAGGTGCTGTTAAATACCTTGCCCTGGGTTTTATAAATGGTGTGCAAAAAAGAGGCAGAGCTGATGATACCTCTGCTGCTGATTGCACTGTCATTGTGGGTCATTAATCTCTGCCTAGCTCTGAGCCTTCCAAATGAGCACTCTGCCACTGCTCTGCACCTGCCACCGCTCTACCTGCACCTCTGCATCTGTGGGATCCAGGCTGGCTCTGCAGACCTGCAAGCTGGGGGAACAGAGGGCTCCTGAGCAGGGTCCATGAGTGTGTCTCTCCACCTGGGGACACGTTTAGCTGCTGGGTGATTGTCCAAAGTGATGGGTTTCTACACAGTGACTTTCTGTGATGAGCTGTTGTGTTTTTCAGCTGGAGCAGTCACTGATTTTTGTGCTGTGAAAGAGATTCTTAGGCTGACAGTCTGGGGCTTGCATGTTCAGATTGGTGTCTGGTCTAGGTACACAGGAAGACCTTTACTTGAAGCTGTGTGGTTACATCAGCTCTGCCTGAGCTGCTTCGGGCAGCAGCTTGGTCCTAGCAGCCCATGGTCCCCTGGGACTGTGCTGCTGACAGACCCTGTGGACTGGGTTGTTCTGGAATTTGGAAGACAGCCCAGGGCATCTTGTAGACCTGGCACAGATCCCACGAGCCGAGGGTGTTGCAGTCAGGCTCTGGGCTGTTCCTTGGGCGCTCTGGCCATGGAGGGTTTGGCAGCGACGCTCACGGGTTCCTGCAGAACGTGTTACCTGACCCTTGAAGGAATGCAGGCTTGCCCTCCAGCCTCTGTCTTGAGAAAGTCACAGGGGCAAGTTAGTGTGGTCCCATTTCCTCCAGGACACCTTGCCAGGCCTTGGTGGCTGCGCTGACTCTCCCACAAGGCCTGTGCTGGGAAGGGGGGAAGGAAGGATGCACACAGGATGGTTTTCCCATGGTGGCTGGGTTAGGTATTCCCATGTGAAACAAGTAGGGCAGGGCTGGTGAGTGCATACCCACAGCCCAGCTTGGAATTGACTGTGGGTGCAGAGAGTGATCAGAGGAAGGTAGTTTCTTGGAACAGAGTCAGCTGAAAATTTGAGCCAATGTCTCTTTTCAGTAGTTCCTTCTATGTTTCAGTATCACTACTTTCTATTAGTCCCCCTGTATATTTTATTTTCCTATAGCTTTTTTTTTCTGTTTTTAGAGAAAGAGCTCAATTTATTTTGAAGTGCTGAAATACCATTTGTTCAGTTTCTGTTCCTTTGAGCACCAGATTTGTCCTTCCTACACTCCCACGTAATCTTTTCTTCCTGTAGAGAGACGGCCTGAGTGTTTGAGGCAGGTCCAAATGCAAAATCAATAAAAGCTCATTGCTGTACATGTCATGGTATTAGAGCTCAGCAAGCGAGACTCTGGTGGGCAGGATCTTGCCTCCAGCCCCTTATCAGGCAGTGACCACGCTCTGGGCTTTGCAGGCAGGGCACAGAGGGAGAAGTGGTGTTCTGCTGGTGCTAAGCAGCGATGGAATTAACATTGCTCTGTAATTTAGATGTGCTACCAGCAAGTCACAATGCTCTCCTTTCCTCCTGAAAATCACACAGACCAGGCTTTGGAAATCTTTTCTGCAGGGATCTTACTCACTGGCTATGAGACAGGATATCTGAAGAGATTGTTCATTAATTATTACAGTTAATAATGAACATGTATGTTGCCTCTTGCCATCTCTCAGTACTGAGTACTTGGGATTTCTGGGTTCTTTTCTCCTTTAGCCTTCCAGTTTCTTTCAGAAAAGTAATGTGAAAGAGAGACTTGCTTGTATTAGGATTTTTTTTTCCATTCCTTAATTCTGTAGACGTTATTCTTGAGTCATCTATCACTCCTGAGAGATGAATTTTGAAGGTTGTGAACTTTGCAGCTTACTGGGAAATCCTCTTCTGTAGCCAACAGTCAGGATTTATTGTCTTTCCTGCAGTTCTTTCTGGAAGGGGAAAATTTGGTGGGCAGACTGGTTCTGGGCAATAAGAACAGCAAGTTTAAAAAATTAAAACAGACACAGAAGGCACTGTAGCATCAAGGCTTTATTTTAGATGAAGTAGTTTCTGTCTTTTATTTAATTTCTAATTCCCGAAATGCAAATGGATTTTTTACATATTCAATGAGGCTTTTGCATTTGGAGTCTGGGTTTTGATGTTTGGGACGTTCATCCCAAGAAATAGGCCAGTAACACCAGCTTCCAGCACCCACAGTGCCCGAGGCATTCCTCATACCAGCCTTTCAGACACTCGCTGCCCCAGCTCGAGATCTGTGGGGATAACCTGGTGCCTAGAAAATGGTGCATAAAGAATGAATGTCGATTACACAACAGGAGTTGAATAAATAGGGTAGGGGGAGGTGGTTTTATGACACCATCTGCCTCTCTGATCTGGAGCCTCAGTGTAAAACCGTGGCTCAAGCTCTTTACTCTAAGTTAACAAAAGCCTTTAAATAGGGTAACTAATGGGTCAAACGTATCTTCACTTGTAAGGTTAAGACCCACAAGTCATCATTTGTAAGAAAGTGAGGGGTGGATTGGTCGCTGGAGAGGAAAGACATTAAATTAAATGTGGTGAAGCAGTCACATGGGACCCCTTAATAGTTTCTGAGTACTATTTTTTCTTAATGAAATGCAGCTTAATGCAATCCCACCCTCCTAGCCTGACAAACATCGACTCTGGCCTGCTGAAGGTTGTCATGCCACTGCTGCCTTTTAAAGGATTCTGTGCTGCTTTCTTGTCACTTACAGCCCCTGGTTTTTGATGTAAACAAGGGAGTATGTCAGTGGGAAGCTGGGACTGTCAGGCCTTTCAGTTTTGCTTTTCACCTCGTTTCTTGCTTACAACAAAAAGTAAGATATATTTAAGTGGGGGTTGTACAGAGACCCAGCGATGCATTAAAGCCAGGCAGCAAAAGTGGGGGGGGGGGGGGGGGAAACATCTGTGGAATATGAAATATGAATGGGGATCTGAGCCTCTGGAGGTCACACTTGAGTAGGCAGCGTTGTATAAGGTGGATCCAGTGAGCCTCAGCCCTGGGTTCATCTGCTGGTCAGGACTCGGAGGACGCATTGCTTTTTTGGGAGCAGTGAGCAGAAGTGGGTCAAATGCAGGCACCTGATTCATATTAAGAGCCATTATAGCAAGGCTGAAAGAACTGGGATCTTAAACATGTCTTTTTAGCAAAACCAAAGGCCACAAACCATCCTTTTAATTTTTGAGTGTGTGTTTAAACACAGCCAGAGCAACACTGTCACTGACTATTACCCAGCAGCAGCATCCTCATGGATGAAAGGCTGGGCTCTCTCCTCTAATAGCTCGGGCTTGATTTCTCTTAGGAAGGGAGTTTAGTGTGTATTTCTGTAGCCTCCCATCCTTCACCATTCCTTGCTTTCTGTGCAGGAACTGTCATTTTTCCTGCTTTCAGTTTGGTGGGGAAGGAATGATCCTCCTCCTCCTCAGACCTAGGGATGAATTGGAGCAGAGACTCCTGTACACAGCTCATCCCAGAAGAACCTGCCCACCATGTGGAGAACAGTTACATGTTAGTTTTAATGTTTCTAGGTCTTGCAAATGTTGCAAAATAGTTTTCTCCAAGTTGGCTCTTTCTGTCGGTGCCTTCAGTGTCTGTTAATTGTGTGCTTGGTGGCTGTTCCTCCTGTTGCTTGGCTAATTGCTAAAAGATCCAAGTATATACATCTCCTCATCTTCTCTTCCTTGACACCACTGAAGCATGCTTGCTTCTGGAGGCTCTGTGGTATTCCTGGTCTCCAAGGCAGTGTCAGATGGAGCCACTGCTCTGCCTCATGGCTTTCTGCAGAGAGCTGGCAGAGGAATTGCCGTGTTCTTCAGGCAGAGCAGTCTGCTGTGTGTATCACACAGAGCACCCTGTTTGATAACCCAACAGGCAAGGAGGGGGCAGAGGGTGTATAATCACCATGCTTTGCTTCTTGGTGCCGAGTCACAGAATTGAAATGGCTTGTCAAATGTCTGCGGTTTTGAGAGTTTCTGCCTTTCTTTGTTTTTTTTTTCTCTCAGTCTTTTATTTCGCTGAGTGATTATTGTTTTGAGGTTAAAAAAACTGCTTTTAGTTCTGGCCAACAAGTTTTTAGCTTTTGTCTTCCTCTGAGAAGTATTTGGAGAGGAGACAGTATGTAATAGTGTTACTGAGATAGGAGCTGAGCTCAGTAGGAACACCAGGGATGTTGGTTGGAACTGAGAAGTGGCAGGAAAAGAAAACTAGAAGTGATAAACATAGACTGAAAGATTCATGGTTATCTGCTGAGTCCTCTAACGATAAATGTAGAGAGCACTTACAACCCTATGAGATGGATGGTGAGGTTTAAGATGCCTCTGTTGCCCTGCTGTGTGCTGCAGCTATTGCCTGGCTTTAGTTCTGGAGTGAACTGCTCAGTCTTCCCTTCCTTAAGGGCTTTGCTAATCAACGTAATCTGCTTTATGCAGCAGGACTGGCAGTCTAATTGATGTGTCTGTATAAAAGAAGACTGATAGTGGAACAGAATTTCATACCCTAGTTGGCATCTCAACAAAGAGGCGTGAGAGTGACCGGGCATGAAGTCAGAATTACCCTTGTACCCCACCATGGTGGTTCTCTCAAGGCAGGACCTTGTGATTGTGGGGGTGCTCACAGTGCCCAATCTACTCCTTCTGCAGGCAGCAAAGCTGGCCAAGCTGGCACTGTTTCAGCATAAAAACTGTCTGGGGAGACACAGAGGATGCTATACACAAGCACAATCCCTTTGGAAACTTCTCAGAAAGTTAAATCCCACGTGTTGAAAGACTCGGCATCTCCTGTGATGAGAAGACGTGTGTCAGTGTCTGAGCAGTGGCACGGTCAGCAGTGGCAGGCTCAGCACATGTGCAGCACTTCAGGTTTCATACAGGGCAGAATCAACGTGCTGAGGGCCTGTGCCTGGGAACCCAGCAGAGAGCAGCACAATTGGTTCAGAGCTCTTTGTAAAGGTGGTTCCCTAGGGACAGTTCCTCCCCCACCCCACCCCAAACTGCTGCTGTAAGGCTTTTGTCTCTTCTCCCACCTGCGAGAGTCCTTGCAACAGCTGCAGAATGTGGATTTCCATATCCCACCATCAGACTCAGCTGTGTCCTGGAGAGATCCATCTCCATATTTTTCCTCAGGGGAAGCTGATTCTTTGATTGCACATGCTGTCCCACCCAGGGTTGGCTCTAGCTAGGGACATTAGTAATAAATAGTGTCTCTAGAGGGGCATTTCAAGCTGGGACCACTCTGTTTGGTCCCATTTTGGCAACAGAAAGGTGAAAGGCCAAGGAGTTCATCCATTTAAGGATTCTCTTAGCAAAGATAATATATTGTGTAATTAATTAACTGCCCCCACAAGGTTTTCAGGGGTAACAAGCTGTGCTCAAAATTAAACTCCAGTATGCTGCACTCACACTGCAGCCTGCTTAAAGCAGGTGAAAGTCCTTGAGGTTATGGAGAGGGAATGATACTGTAATTCTGGCCTCTTCTTTCTGAGTGTCAGGGAAGTTGTGGGCTCAAGTGCGGTCATCACCGGGTACGTGTGCAAACCCCATCTTAAACCTTTGAACTTGTTTTAAGCTAATCCGTTTGTGCTTAATTTACAAACAGCTGGTCGATTTAAAGGGATTTTCATACTGGAGTAAACAAGAGGAACGTTTACACAGGGAGTAAACTATCCCGCTGTAAATTCCCTTTGCAATTGCTAGAGCTATTTGTTTGTATTAGATCTTAACTTCTTCGGTGCAAAGCTAATCCTTCTTGATCCTGTAGTGAAGTCATGATCCTGTGTTTGATGTCACCATCTGTTGCCATAGAAGCAACGGTGATGTTGCAAATTAAACTTTATGACTTCATGGCAAGATAAAAGCACACCTTCAGCTGCTTGCAAAAGGGGTTAGGAATATTTCCATGAAGCTTGTGGAAAATATGCCAGTTTACATTTTGTCTAAATACAGTTCTTGGAAAGTTTGTGAACAGGGAGGGCTTGGAATTATGTATTGTATGAAAGGGGAGGGGAAAGAATCCAGGGCTTGTATCAAATTTGAGCTTTAAAAAAAAAAAAAAAAAAAATCCCCTGGCAAGTAATTGATCCTTGGCAAGAGCCCTGCTGGTAAAAGGTTAGTATGGTTGCAAACAGGATTGAAATAGAAACAGTTTAAAGCTCAAAGCACTGTACAGATACCACCTCTTCTGTCTGTAGAGAAAAGCTCTCATGGTCTCACCTTGCTGTGTGCAACAGCCATTGATTATGGTAGTTGAAGTCATTGTCACATAAATATCTACTCAGGGGTTACAAAAACTTGAAAGAGAATATGATGTTCTTTCTTTTTTTTTTAAATTGCTTAGAAAGTTAAGCCTTGATCACACCTTTAGGTGTCTGACCCAATTGGAGAAAAATCTTCCTTGTCATAAATTGGAAGAGTGGTTTTTGTCTAAATGGCAGAAGAGGGAAGAAAGGTGTGAGTGATTCAGTGGTGCAGGGGGACACAGCTACAGCTACACCTGCACGGGGACCAGGCAAAGGTCCATGTGCTACTCGTAGCCCTCACTCTGCTCTTCTGCCAGGAGGAAGAGGCTGCTGAGAATGTGAGCCTAAATGCAGAAGTTTTTGTTTTCTTTTTTATGTACAGAAGAGAGGGAAAAGAGATGCCAACTGCTAAATTAGGGACTTACTTATTTTTAATTGGACCTTTCTCTTTCCTGCCATCAGTCATTTTCTTAAAATTGCTTAGCTATTTCCCCCTTAAAAATGGATATCCATCTTTAGTATCTTTCAATTCTGTATCTTTGAGTGACAAAGACTAAATCCTGTTGCTGGTGCAATCCAGAGTAATGTACTGATGTCAAAACCAACTAGACACAATGCAGTATCATGAGGAAGGTGAAAGTTGCCCAGTGAAATTCAGGGAGTTCTGTACCTACAGGCACCTGTTGTAGAAGCACAGCATTGATTCTGCTCGTCTGCCCTTAAAGAGGAGTCCTGTACCTACCAAATACCACACAGGCATATCTTCTCCTGCTTGCCCTCGTCTGTGTTTGAGGATGGTGGCTCCAAAAGGATGGTTTCCAGACCATCCCTTTTTAATTGTTAACATTAAAAAGAAGAGTCAGTTTGAAGTGGTTACAAATGAGGACTCGGGAGGTCACACGTGGGGTTTGTTTGCCTTTCTGTTGAAGGCTGAGCATCTTGGGGAGGAACCAGCTTGTGTTGTCCATCCTGTTCATGGCTGCACATCCCTTGCTCCTGCTGCTGTACTTCTGGTTAAATTACTTAGAGCACTGAGTTCACTTCTCTGATAAGCACACAGCTCTGATAAATGAGTTAAAGGATTACTTGAATCATATCTTTAAGGGAAGGCATGAATTCTGGATTCTTTTGCCACGTCTTTCCTCATCTCTGAAGATCTCCAAGGAACATGAAAGTAAAAAGTAACATCCAGAGACCCCCAGCAGAATTAGATTCACTTTAAACATGACACATGCTCTATATCCCTGGGGCAGGCACTTAATTTTGTAGTGTTTCAGACTTTTATGACATGATGATTGATTCTGTAGAGGTGAAGTTGCTTTAGTCATTAGCTAAAAAGCCTGATAAAGCTGCACAAAGATACTAAGGTGTTACCAATCACTGGTGTCTCTTTGTTCTCCCCCAACCTTTACCCCACATTTGAAAGGGAAGGAGCAAGACAGGCAGGAGGCTGTCTCACTTTCAGTCTGCCAGGCTTTTATTAGATCCTGGCTCTCATGTCAGGCCCTCTGCTGAAAGCCAGGTTTGCACCAGATGATTAATGGGGAGCAGCGAGCTCGGGCTGACAGGCTCTGCAGCCACAGCCTGAGCCCCCAGCCCAGCCAGCCAGGCCCCTGCTTGAGCCCAGGACTCTGCCCTGTCCTCCTGCCTGCCCTCCTGCCTGCCCTGCCTGCCCTGTCCTCCTGCCTGCCCTGCCTGCCCTTCGGCCTCGCTGCTCCCACCTTTGCAGGTGCATGGCAGCCTGCAGTTGGAAATTGGAAGAGTTTCAGGGTTTTAGGTTCCTTTTCTCCCTCTTTATGTTCCACTCCCTCTGGTGTGGGATTTAACTGGTTCTTGGAAATCTCTTCAGCATATGAATGGCAGCTCAAATCCTCCTGGGAATTGAGGGCTGTCCAATGCACACACAAATGATTCTTGCCTTGATTGCATGGGGTTCTCCAAATTTTTTTTAATTATGTGTTTTCTCTGAATCACAGAGGTATTTCTCTTGATTTCTAGTGCTTTGTCTTTTCCATCAGTGTCCTAGGGGTTGGATTTTGCATTCAGAATTCCCCTTCTTATCACTGCCATTTGCACTTGCAGACTGGGGGAAATCTTTTCAGTACAAGCTTCTTATTTGATTGTGGTTGGGAGTATTGTTCAGGCTATCACAGAGAGAAGAGAAATGTGTTTTGTGGATAGGATTTTCCAGCCAGAATAAGCTTGTATCCTTACGATACGGCCGATGATGAAAGGATAATGCAAGGTACGAGTGGATACAGAAGGATACAGAACTTACAGAAGGTGATCATCAGGGCATGCAGTTGAGAATAGTAAAACTGGGCTTGATTTATCCTACATGCATTACAAAGGAAACATTCCTGTTTTTTCAGCCTGCCAAGCAAAGCTGCTAAGAGCTTCAGACACCTCACTGTGGCAATACTATTGTAATGGACTTCATTTGGACAGGAGCGATTTATTTTTTTTTATTATTTTTTCCCTAGACTACTGTTTTGATTTTACTTTTCCATAATGTAAGAGCATGCTTGTCATTCTGAAAGTTAGGTCCTTTCTGTATCCAAGTGTGACAGAACAGATCTATAAGCATGTTGAAAGGACCTGTCATACTTACATTTTTTCTTACAGAGGCCTTTCCCTACATCAGCTCCACTGAAGGGTTCTTCAGTGGGGCACAGATATTGTACTAAACCCCAATTTAAAGCTGTTTTGACTAAGTTGTGTTAAGTTCATTAGGTTTTTTTTAGTTATTTTAATGAATGATGTATCATGTCTGAACATGAGGGTCTGCCAGGCCCTATATCCACCAGCAGACTGAAAGCCTGCAAAATAGCCCCAGGACAGGGAATTATAATTACCGTAGATGTGCTGCATCCTCAAAGACTTCCCGGAGTCAGAGGTGACACCTTCAGCTGTTCCTTCCATTAATTTTTCCAGTTTAATTTTCTTAGCACTTCCAGCGTTCTGTGAAAATGAGTTAAAATGAGTTTCACAGTCTTAACTGAATAACGGTGTGAAGAACCACTTCCCCAGCCGCCTGTGAACTGGCCACCTGCAAGTTCCCTTTGCCACCCCATTCCAGTCCCAGGTACAGGGGATCTCCAGGAACCTGCTGTGTGTCACAACATTCCATAGCCCTTGTCCACATACCTACTTATTTATTTCAGGCTGAAAGTGCAGGTTCAGGTGCATCCTTTTTCAGATGGTAAGAAAACACAATCTGTGTCTATACTTTAATCAGAGTTACTATTCCATGTTTGCTTTTCTGTTCTTAATTCCTATAACTGTCTTTGCTTTTTGACAGTTTTGAGCTGGCATTTTTATTCAGCAGTCTTGTTAACTCTTCGGGGCTGGGTTCTGAAATGACCAGTTTATAGCCCATCACAGCATATGTAGAGTTAGGATTACATTGTGTGTATTATTTAACATTTTTCTTCCTATTTGGGTTTCATCTGCCCTTTTATTCTAGTAAGGTCTTTCTACAGCTCCTTGAAATACTCTCTTTCCTGTCTTGATATTCTGGTACCTGTGAACTTGGTGTCCTTATTCATCTATGTTCATATCGACTGGGAATGTGTTGCCTGGGAGAGACCCCAGCACAGAGCCGTGTGCAGTGTTCTGTGTGCCTTTGTGCTCCTAAGAAAAGCCATCACTCTTACCCTGTGTCTGTGTTTAAAGCAGATATCCCACCTCTACACCCACTGAAGCTTCTTTTTTGAGACAGAATTGGTTCTGAATCTGCACTTTCCTCTTAGAAAAACACCAAGGTGACCAATGACAGAGGTGAGGGAGACTCTTGGAATTCACTGAATGGTTTGTGTTGGGAGGGACTTGAAGCTCATCTCCCAGCTCCCTGCCATGGACAGGGACACCTTCCACTATCCCAGGTTTCTCAAAGCCCCATCCAGGCCTTGGACACCTCCAGGGATGGGGCAGCAACAGCTTCTCTGGGCAACCTGTGCCAGGGCCTCCCCACCCTCACAGTGATGAAGTTATTCCTAATATCTAATCTAAATCTACCTTCTTTCAGTTTCAGAACGAGTTGTAAGATTTGTTTTCCAGGCATGGAGGCAGAGCAAGGGTTAACTTTGTTGCTCAAATGCTATTCTAAAGAAGCTTTTCAAATAGGGAAGTCTTTAGTTTATCAAGCATGAAAGCAAGTTTGAAGAAGTAGTGAAAAATACCTGTTTCTCCTACTGATGCTTTACAGGTGTAAAACTGCTGTTTGTACATCACATAAATCCATTTGCCATATAAGTAGATTGGAGAATGCCAGACTCTTGTTCCAAAATGCTCTACTAAATTTAATTTAAACACTCTAAGATAGACAATGTTCACTAAAGGTTCAATAGAAAAGTAAATACTTAGTGCTAAAAGTGTCAAGATTTTCTCAAGCTCCTCAAGGAGTTTCTGATCCTCTTCCTTTCACCCCCAGTACCCACACTCATACTGTCTGGTTGTGCAGAGCTGTTCAGAAATAAAGCTGATCAGTAGCTCATTGCTAAGAAATAACGCCAGTGTTCACTGTGGACTGTTTTCCAAGCCATTTTGCTCCTTCTGATTTCAACAAACATGACATTGATTCACAGAGTAGTTTGGATAAACAGTTTTGTAGAAATAGCCTGTCTGAATTATTTTCTCTCTGGAATTGGGAGTGAGTGTCTTACAAGTCAGGTGGTGGTGGTGCTGTGTTCTGATTGCATGATTTAAATTTCTAAAGGGAGGAAATGAACAACTGAGAATAGTGACCATTAAGGTAATAATAGAGATTCTTGTTCTTGCACAAACACCCTTTCAGCTCTGGAGAAAGCAGCCACTTCCCTAACATTTGTGGAAACAAAAAAATGGTTCAGTTGAACGTTCATGAATAATAATAAGGCATGAATATTATCTGTAACAGCTGTTGGGTGAGAGCTGGCATGTAAAGCAGTGTTTTCAAGGGTTCATTTCTTTGTTCAAAAGCACGAAGTTTTTGAAAAAATACACCCATCGAAATCATAAATCCCTGGTGTCCAACAGCAAAGACAAAAACTCGGAGGGCGTTGGAGGGTTTTGATGTTTCCTTCATTTATGCGCTGTCTGCAGCAACCCCAGGGAGCGGGCACGGCTGATGCCAGTGGCACACAGACCTCTGCACAGATTCCTTGTGTGAAGCCCTTAAATCAAGGAGGAAGCCTTGAAAAATATTTGCAGTTTCTGGCTGGTGGGCTGATTCTCAGAGAACAACTGCCAGCCCTTTGCACAACAGAGCAAAGGCCCTGTGAGTGTGAGGGAGAGCAGTAACTGGCTTGGTTGTAGTGCTGGTGAAACCACGGAGGCAAGAAATGTCTGAGCACTTCTGGATGGGATGTAAGTAATGATACAATCCTGTGAATCATCAGTGGGATTTTCCTTATCGGATTTGGGTTTAGTTTCTCACTGTATCAAGCGAGCACCATTTCAAAGGGGTCACGAGCGTAAGAAAGGGTGAACAAATGGGACTTAAAAGTGCCAGTTTCATTTAAGAGAACCTTGTATATCGAAAGCTGTGGTGAGTAATCATTTTGATTGCACGTCCATTCCAATGACCATCTACTCCCTTTAAAGACTGTTTCCTGGATGGCCCAAGGGAGGGCCCGGAGGATGCTCAACAGCCTCTTTGCCAGAGAAGGCAGGAGAGCAAGCAGGCCCCGGTGTAGTGTTCTGCCTGGGATGGAGTGATGCCTGACTCTCAAACCAAACCTGCTTTTGTGGTGGCTGTCAAGTGCACAGATCAGTAGGGTACTGTGAAGTTGAGAGAAGCTGAGAATTTGCAGATGGCTTATTTTCTGTTGGACTCAGCAAAAGAGTTTACCCCTTACCTTGTTTTTAGAGTAGGGGTGTAGTGATGTGTGCAGGGGTAACTGGTCTTGCTGGAAGGGTTCCTTAAAGATTGGCCAAAAGCAAATAATTTGGGAGAGAAAGGGAGGCTGATTTTTCCCTTCCACCCTGCCATTCATGACGTGGTGCAGTTCAAGCTTGTTACCTCCCCATGTAATCTGCTCATTTTCCCTTGTCGGAGGCACTCCCATCGCTGTGTTTACAGCGAGGGGATTAAGCTGGCAGCTCTCCAGTGATGCTGGAAACTGCCTCCATGAGCCCTGTTTCAGCTGAGGTTGTCAGCCCTGATTGATTTTCATGGTTGACAGCTTTTGAAATGCTTTCAGATTGTGATTTCTCACTGGGCCCGATGTGGGGGAGGTATTTTTATTATCATTATTAATAGTAGAAATAGTATTATCTGGATATTTATGCACATAGAGATTAGGGGCACAGGCTGGCATGAGCAGTTGGTGTCAAGCTCCATGTTGGCAAGGAATAATCTCATCAGGACTTGCATTGCAAAATGGAGCTAGTTCATGGTTTTTCCTGGGTAAATGGAAATTCACCATAAATTGTCATAGATTTTACTGTTTTTGTCATTGTGGCTTAATAATAAGCACACTGGAATTTGGGTTCTCCAGGACAATCCACTAGGTTTTGTAAGTTTTGAAATCGTATATCCTTAGTTCCGTGGAACAAAATCCCCCTGATTTCAAAGGTGAGTGTTTTAGTGATGTTTTGGAAGAGCTGTTTTTGAGCTGCTTCTGCTGAGCAAAGGGTCTGTAGGTAAGCAGGTTGCAGGGGGACTGTTGGGAAGGAGCAGCATGTGTGTGCTCGTTTTCAGGAGTGCCAGGGAATCACAGAGTGGGGTGACTTGAAAGGGACCGTAAAGTCCATCCAGTTCCCAAACCCCCGCCCTGGACAGAGACACCTTCCACTCATACCAGTCATATCTTCAGACACAGGGGTGCAGGTTTTTATTTGCCTTGGCTTTGCTCAGTTTTCACAACAAGCAGGTGTTTGTTACTGTCACATCACCTTAGGATGTCACTTGCTGTGACCTGTGTCTGTCCAGCTCCTTTTTCACAGCTTGCTGATGAGCTGCACTCTCGGTAGTCCCACCTCAGGAGCAGAGCCAGATGAGCATTTCCTAGACTGCAGCAGAGGAACAACTATCTGCTGAATCCTTAAACCTTCACCTTGACCCAGGTTTTTCCCATGCTATGAAAAATAAAAGGCAGAGCTCATTGAGGGCAGCACAGGAATAGCATTAAGGTTTATTTTCAGCATATGGAACATCTGTCAGTTTTGTAACATACCCTAATGCTTTGAAATTAGCTTTGTTCCCGTTAAGGATAACAAAAACAAAAAAACAAAGCACACACACAGAGAAAACCCAAGCAAAAGGATGTCTCTTAACAGTGTTGCTCTGAAAAACAGTCTGATCTTTGTGGAAAATACATTACTCATGGAAATAGGAAATCACAGTGGCTAACGAGAGGAAGTTTCAGAGTTGGATCAGGCTGCTTATCTTTGTTTAAAGGGATACCCCTTTAGCCAGAGGAAAAGGTCTTCTTAAGTTCAGGGCTGAAATATGCTGCTGCTGATGCAATATTTTTTTTCCTACAGTGTAAACATTGAGGAAAAATAATTCCATATGAACGCTGTAGTTTAGGACTGCAGTCTTGAGGATTTACACATGATAGGTGCCCTGTATCACCCCCTGAGGCACACTTGTGGTAAATCTATGACCTTTCTTCACTTCAGGGGATGTTTCCCATAGAGCCTGTGGACCAAGAATTCCTTCTGTAAGTCACTGTGTAAATATGTCCCAAAGAGCAGCAGCCCCTTCCTCCAAGCTTTTATTGGCCTCTGGGTACCCAGCTCAGCAGCAAGATCCTACCCATGGCCCTCAGGAGTGGTGCTGAAAAATCTGTGACAGGGCAAGGCAGGCAGAGACCTTGGCAGCTACTGAGTCTTAAAATACAGAGAAGAGCTGTGGCCTGGAATTCCTTCCTTTTTTCTTGCATATTTGGCTTCATTTGGCAGTGATTTGGCTGCATTTATGCAGTGAGTGTTTCTGTTGACATCACAGTGCACTTACAGGAGACTTCTTATGCGTAGAGAGTCACATTCGGGCTGCAAGTAGTTGCTTAATTTATAGGCCTACTAATCTGAGACCAATAGATCTCAAGTGGAGTATTCCATCTTCCTGCAAGGGATGGTTGTGCAAGGCAACCCAGTGGTAGAGCAAGGTGCTGCTATTACCAGTGCTTGCCTGTCAGGGACCAGTAATAGCTGCTGTCTCAAGACTATGTATTTCATTAAAAAAGTAGTTGTCTCTAGTGTGACATATGGTTAGAATCTGGGCAGTTCTTCCAAATGCCTGTGATAACCTTTAGGCAGTTCAAACATACAGGTTCTCATCTCACACTGGTTCTGGAATGCTTTCCTTATTTAAGGAGGAGAAGCAGAGGTGAGCATTATAACCCTACAGGACACACAGAGGAGGTGGACAGATTGCCAGAGTGAAAGCACACACTGTTTGCCCTCTTTGTGAGCCACAGAGGATTGCTTGCAGGTAGCTGGGTTATCCTTTTTCACGGGGTATATCAAGGGACTCTTGTTTTTTGTTCCTCATTGGGTTTCACCAGCTCCCTGTGGGGCTGGTCTGATGTGGGCCTTAGTCAAGGTATCCTGGAATTCTTGCACTTGAACATCAGTGCCAGCCTGCTAAGTGAGGTGGGTCAGGTTATGGTCACCTCTGTGAATGTGACATACACTTACTGACCTGTGGTTGAATGGGGTAATTCAACCTGCCACTTCTCTGACCTGGATTTTCCTTCTTTGTAGAGGTAGTACTAATTAATTAGTCACATCCCTCCTCTCTCCTTTTATACAGAGATAGTAAATTAATTATTACTCTTTGTGTCTTTTATTAATTGAAATAAATGCTTCATTTAAAAAGATCTTTTTAGTACTACTTGATTTTTCTAATAACTCCACATGTGGAATTGATCCCTTTTACCCTCCCCAATGAAGAAAGACAGGGTTTAGGTGTGCTAAATTCTTCTTAATCTCCATTGTTCCATGACATTTCATGTACTTTTCCCCTGAACTGTAGGATTGTACATGGAAAGGCAAAACCTGCTCTGCTTTTTGTTGCTGTAGAATCCCAGAATGGTTTAAGTGGGAAAGATCTCTAGGATCATCAAGTCCAGCCATTCCCCCAGCACTGCCAAAGTCCACCACTAAACCATGTCCCCAAGTGCCTCATCTACACATCTTTTGAGTCCCTCCAGGGATGGTGACTCCATCACTGCCCTGGGCAGCTTGTGCCAGTGCTTCATAACCCATTTGGGGAAAGAATGATACTGTATTGTTGATAGCATTTGTTTATATATGTTTCAGATCTTCACTAATTGAGCTCATTTTGTGGTTTGTAGGTGGTAAGATGCCATCAGACAGCAGTAAGCCTCTAGAGGACATGCCACTGACTTACCTAATAGAGCATTTTCAATTTCATTGCTATCAGTTTTAGTTGTGCTCACTCTGTCTCTGCAAACTGAGCACGGTGCTGCCCATCACAGTGTCCAGATCTCCTTTCTGGAAGGCTAATCCATCACAGCATAAGCCAGGAGTCACAGGACCTTGTGGGCATTTCAGTGCTTGTCTCTAGTAATGCATTTTTGAGAGGTCAGGGCTTGGTGAGTTTTGTTTAACCAGCTCTGCCTTAAGCTCCCTGTTTAATTTTTCACTTGGGAGTCAGTTGATGGAAGGTAAATGTAATCCCGCTCTGTTCCCTCTCACTTCCACATCTTCAGAGGCCTTGCAGAATGCTGTTGAACCCCGTGAGAGTTCTGTCCCTTACCTGGGAGAACACAGGGGTTGAGCCCAGCATCCTTTCTGTGCTATGGAGAGATCACCTGAGGGTTTTTCTCTTCTGTTTGTGCCTTTCATTGCTTCCCTGGTGAGAGGATCTTCTGATTCGTAGCTTTGTGTTATTTTAATGGCCTTTTAGCAGGGACTTCATGAACCTCTCATTGAAAATGTAGATAAATGATATCCTCTTGTGCTTATTTGTCTGCCATACAGTTAATACTGTTTAAAGCCAAATACTGTGGTATTAAGCCCAAAGAATGAGTTGCAGCTGTATAAAAGAAGCAGATGATGATGTAAACATTTATATTTGCTCGCAATCTAAAAACTGTGCTGCAGGTTGTTTATAAGACTGTCACAGAGATACTCTGTGCTCACCAACTGTAAGTATCACAGGAGCAGGAAACTAAAGAGAGAACTTCATCTTTGGACTCCACTTAAACTCCATCATGAACGTAAAAATGTCAGGGTCAGTTGGACCACTGTGAAGAACAGTGCTTGAAATGCAAGGCTTAAAATGAAAACCAAATGAAATTCAGTCTCTCTGCTTTGTCCTGATGTGGGTGGCTAATAAAGCACGTGTATGGATTTCTTTATGTAGGATAAAGTTGCATTTTTGATTCCTCCAAAGAACAGTTTTGGCAGCAATTATGCCTATCAAGAACCATTTGTGTTCCCCTGCTTGCTCAGGGGATATACTTAACAGGGAATGTGGAGAAATAAAGCTCCTGTAGTGATCTCTGCTGTCAGAGCAATTCATGTTCCGGTGGCAGTGCCAAATCTTATGTGTAAGTGTGTCTCTTCCACGTTTGTATCTTATCCAGACCCCAGCTAAGTGGGGTTCCAGTGCTCCCCTGGAGTCAGCATGTCCTGAGCTACCCCAGCTGACTGAAAGTCTGTGCAGCAGATTCTGTGTTTTAGCAGGGTTTGTTCTGCTCTCTGCTTGCCTTCTGTAGGTCTTTATCGTGTAATATCTTGTATTATTCTAATTAGCTCTACCTTCTGCAAAGGATCCTCTCTGATAAACTAGTCACACTTCAGTGGTTGCCAGAGGGCGGGTTGTGATGATGGAGCTCAAATGTTCCTTCAGGTAAAGGAAATCTACCTTGTAGTGGACTCAAATTCAACTATTGTGTTTAACCATCAAAAGACTATTGCACCTGCATGGTGGGGCACGTTGTAGAAGAATTTCTTTGTGCAGGTTGCTGGTTCTCCACAGGCTTTGGCTTCAGTTAGTCACTGTACTTGAAGGATGTATTTTCTGGTTTGGCTTGGCCTGAGGAAGCTGGAAGATGACACTGCTCTGTTTTTGAGGGAAAGAACATGTAAAGGTGAATGTGGTGCATGCACTGCCAGGGCTTTGGTCCTAAGTGAGCAGCACAACCACAGTCAACAGCCAGAGTTCACGAAGGATCACTCTTGCCAGAGAAATCCTGTTGTTTCACATAGTAATTAAAAAATTAGTGGCTGAGAAGAATGCAACTTCAAGGCTAACATGAGATGCACAAGGAGAAGAGTGATTTATAGAGCTAGAACAGGAAAGCAAGGAAGATGGAAGCTTGAGAGGATATAGCAGGAGGAAGGAAGGGAAACAGCCTGACAATGAAATCGATTAATTTCTTTAATAGTTCTCCCATAGGATGCATAAAGCTCAGCTGATGCAAATAATGTTTACTGTACTGCAGGGAACAGAATTGTAACCGAATAGACGCAGACAGTATCAACTCATTTAGCCTGTTTAACATGTAACTGTTGTTTTGCACAGCTTTGGGTGTATTCTCACAAGAAATTTTGCTGGCTAACTTTTAAATTGGCAAAAATTGACCAAAATATGGGAGCTGTTTTCCTCTTTCTTGATCGCAGCCTGTGTGATCTGCCCTGCTGAAACAAACACACACTTAACTTGAGGGGGTGACAATTTTCACACGCTACATTCTGCGTTACTCTGTCTATCCCATGTGCAGAGGGACAGGAAAGGCTCAGGATGGTTACCCAGAGTGCTAAGCACATCTTTAACCCAAGATGATGCTCCGGTCCTGACCAGAGCATATATCAGTCCTGAAGAAATCTTAGAAGGAGTTGCTACAGAGCTTACAGAAGGAACAAAACCAGCAGCTGCCTGGCCTGGCTTTGAACTTGGCGAGTCCAGACCTTCCATTCCCGACAGACTCCAGCCAGGTGCAGTGCTAACCTGCCTCGAGGTGCTCCCTGTTACAACATGAGGATATGGCTGCGAGGCCTGCACTGAGAAGTGTATCCCTATTTCTTTCATCCCATGGCTGCCCTTGGAGAGCTGCATTTGCGTTATGGGATAGGCAAGATGGAATGTTTTTGCTGTAGGATATAGCTGAACACCTAACCCTTAAGACACTGCTGATGTTGTGTTTTAAAAGTCTGAGGGACACTTTCTAATATGCCTTTTTCTTTTGTAAATGCAGATCTTCAGTTTCTAGGTAGCTGGATATGCTAAAATACACTGCTTCGCTGCCATGCTTTGTGTTTTCCTCTAGTAATAGAAACTTTTCAAGATCATAAACTTTGTTATGTTGGCTTTTGTTACTTATTTTTCTCAGAATATTTAGTGTCACCTACAACAGTAGGTTAATAATAAAATGCATGTTTGATTTCTATGTCAAAATCACAACTATATCAAACACAAGACAAGGAACTTTATATAAATTGACATACTTCTCTTAGGGCAAGTGTCCATTTTGTATGTGAGAGAGACAACAAAGAACAAGATCAGAAGCAGAGTGTATTAAAGCAACAGTTAGATTTAATTGGAAAGACAAAATCTCATCCAGCCAAAAGGCTGCTGTCTTGTTTTGAAAACCTAACCCAGAGGGGTTCTGTTTTGCTTTGGGTTTGTTTGGGTTTTTTGTTTGTTTGGGTTTTTTTTCAAAATAATCACCCATTTCCTATATTTTAAACAGTTAAATGTTACCTCTTTTCTGAGAATTAGATGAACTTGTGTTTGCCAGGAGGTTGGAGCATGAACTCTGTTACTGCTCTTCGGTCAGGGCACAATTAACAGCCAGGCTGCAGACTTGGTTACTCAACTTCTGAGCTGATATTGCGGGGATTTATTTTTACGACTGAGAAACAGACAGATGAGTTGTTAGATTAGTCTGCATTCACTCAAATGCCTTTTTTTAGACAACTGAGAGACAATATATTGAAATAGCAGCAGTGATGAAAGTCTAAGGGTATAAGAGTTTCACAGACAGATGATATCTTTTGTTGCGCTGCCTGATACGCATGGGAAAGCAGGACGAGCTTTTGATGACAGTTATTTAATCGGCTGAAATATCAAAGCACATTCTCTTATCTGTACATTGTGGGGATCGTGTTTTCTAGGACATTCATGATGATTCAGTAGTTCTTTAAATACCCCTTTTAAAGTGTGTTTAAATCACCCAGTGGGAGTCTGCTACAGGAAGGTGAGTGTCAAGAACACTCACCAAGTCTGCTTGGGAGACAGGAAGGTTTCTTCGGAGTGTGTTTTTTGAGCACTGGCAGAACTAGTTGAAATTCAGCAGCCCCTTCCTATGCCAGGCACTGCAGTGAGGTGCTCATTTCAAGTTGATGAATGGACTCAATGAGAGCAATTCTGGGATCGTGTACAGGGGAAAGAAACTGCTCCCTCCAGGAAGAGCTCTCCTGCCTGCCCTCGGATGTTGGGCCTTTGTTTTAATGGCAAGCTCTAGGAGTCAGCTGCTGAATGCATTTCCCTGGTGTGGCAACAGGATGTATGGGATATTCCCATCTAGAGAATTCACTTGGTTGTACTTCTGTATTTTTATGAGGGCTTTCTACTGCTAGATCTATGGCAGAGAAGAGGCAGGAATGTTTAACATTTGATAAAATGATGGCACAATTAGCAGCAATTTGTAATGTGCCTTTTCTTCTTTTCAAATTTAGTTACTCCTAGGAACAACACCGAATGTTTGAGATCCCTGAAGTGCATATCTATAAAACTGTATGATATTTAAGCAGTACTATGTTTCATTGCATACAATAAGTTTTCTTTTAGTTTCTGTGTTTGAAGGGCATAGAAACACTGGATGCCAGAAAATCCTGTTTGAGCTAAGAAATTCAGCTGACTTATGACTGAGATGAGAATTACAATAGGAAGATTGTTATTGGCTTGGAGCAGGACAGTCTAACTTTGCTCAAATCCCAAAGTTCCTTATCCTTCACGCAGTATTTTAAAGGAACAGCAGCCACTTGGAACTGGTCTGTCTCAAATCTCTTGTACACCTTCTCTTGGTTACTGTTTGTGCACCTGTTTCCCTGGTGCGTTAACTTCTGTGCAAACAGCAAAGTGGATGGGTTATAAAAACCACAAACTGTTCAATGCATAATACCCAGAATTAACAGGTGTGTAATGAGCCAGTTTCCGTGGAAGTTTCTTTTACCATCTCGAACTGGTGCTCCAGTGGGGCTTCACTGGATCTCTGCATTTTTACTTCAAAAGAAATTAGGTAAGCAGGGGAAAAGTACACGAGTTCCGCCCTTGGTCTTTCATTTACAGTGATCCAAGTGAGTTGCTGTGACTTTTAAAAAAAATTAAAACCCCATCATTCTCTCCAAACTAACATGTGCTTTCATCTATGTGCTGTTTCACCAAATGGTTTCATTGTTGTGGTACCCCATTGTTCTTTCTCCTCAATGTTGGTTTATATCCCTGTACCTCCAAAAAACACAGGGTACCTGTCCAACCCTGCTTGCTTGCATGTGGTAGAGGTAGAATGGGGGCAGAAAGGCTGCTTGCCAGCCTAAGCCCTTATGGAAAACAGAGGCTGGCAAGAGCTGCTGAGCTATTCCCACTGGTAATAGTGGCAGTAGAAGGTAAGGTCCCTCTCACTGCTGTCAAACAAAAATGAAAATGCTCTAGTGAACTCCTTTTTTTCATCTCACACAAAAGTCACTTCAGCCTGGTGAAGTGGATTTTTTGCCAAAGGGTCTTTCTCAAGACCTTTCTCTCATGCTTCTGGCAGTTGAGGCCTTGGAGGGGACTTTATTTAAAGCCTTTGACTTTGAGGCTGGGCTGTAAGTCACAGGAGCTCTTCTAGCGTCTGTGTGCATCAGACAGCTCTGAAACAGGGACCCTTTGGGGATGTCAGAAAAAATATCAGTAAATCTCAGCTAGACAGAGTTGCATTTTCTAAATCAAACCAGCATATGCAAAATGGACTGCATCAGATAAAATTCCTTGGGTTAGGATGCCTGAGCCAGACTTACCATAAGCTGTGTGATTTCCTGGGCAGAATCCGTCTTCTCCAGCCTGGTGTCACAGTAGTTCCTCTTCATCCTCAGTTCTCTTAAATCTTGCACAAGGAGGCTTTTATTGTCTCCTTCAAAGTAGGCTCTTTCATTTAAATTGCCTCATTTGATTCCTGATGTGCTGGTCAGGAAGCTTCCTGCAAATACCATTTGTTTCTTAGTCTTCCAACTTGGAAAAGGAGTTTCAGAAAAGCTGGGAAGAATAAGGCACGTAAAACCAGGCAAATCAAACATTCTCTGTTTTTGCTATCACACTGATCATGCTTAGAGACTTTTCTAATGTTGTCACAGCAGGCAGAACTTACATAATTGCGTTTCTGTCACACAAGTTGTAGGAAAATAGTTGGAGCAGTTGAGTGTGCTGGGTGAGAGAACCAAGAGCGGCTCTTTGCAGTGGCCCTTGTGGTCAGGTACGGCACTGTCCTGTCTGCACAGTCTGGTCAGGCACTGTGCAGTCACTGAGCTGAGGTCCCTCCAGGCCAACTGGAGATCTGTGTCCTGGCTGTCCTTGTTAAGAGGTGTTCACTGCACAGGTTGTGAATGTAGTCCATGGAAGCAGAATGGTGCCCCCCAGAGTGTGCCTCAGATTTTAGGCATCCGGCCAGCTTCCGAGTCAGTCGCCTCAGGTAAATGTCTAAAACCAGAGTGGGACAGTTCTGGCTTCTTTTCTCTCTCTTTGTGAGAAATGCTCTTTTATATATTTGTTTTGGTTTGCTTATACGGGGATGTAATTCCATGCTTTGTTTTCTTTTCAGTAACAAAACAAATGTAGAAATAAGAAAGCATTAGAAGGCCATAGTTCTTATTAAACAATATTTTCAGATTTCAACACTGTCCCAGATTCCTTTCAATTTCCAAAAAGTAGGCTTATCATAAGAACAACTCCCCCATCTGCCTTCCCCTTGCCCTTCTGTTTGGTTATTCTTTTCCCAGTAGTTCAGTACTTTCCTGGAATAAGAGTAATGATTTTGGTGTCAGCAACAATTATGTTATTTCCTTTTTAAATACTATACATGACCCTATCTTTCACGTTCACAGTTTCCGTGAAAGAGAATATGGAGTTGGAACCAAGTTTGGGTTATAGAGTGGGGAGGGAGGTTTTCCCTTGGGCCAATTCTGTGCTTTTTCTAAATTAAATTTAATCTTATCAAATTAATTAAGGATGGTTTCTCTTAAACATGATCTGATCCAGCTGCTTAATGGAAAGACTTAATGGAAAGTTTTTTTAGACTAAAGGAAAGCAAACTATTCCTGTCGTCTTTCCTCCTGGTCCTCTGCCATGAAATGAACACCAGGATGGCCTGGGTTGTAAGAGACATGAACAGGGGGACACCGGACCTTTTGTACCACTGTGCTGAGAAATCACATCTAAGAGACTTTGTAGATGTTACATGTTCAGAACACTGAACAAGGTAGGGCAACCTGCTCAATCTTGCCCTGTGTGCTGGCATTTATTGCCAGGTACAGCTGCCTGGGGAGGACAGTAACAGGGAGTTGCTGTCAGAGAGCTATGGGTACCCAGTCATGAGTCTTAGTAAAAAGAAGGATCTCCACATCATGAAATGTGTCATAGCACCTGGGACAGATGTCCTTGAGCATTAAATATGGTCAGGTTTCAGGGTTGCTTTGTGGCCCACTGTTGTAAAACAGAAGCCCTGATTTAGGGCACTGCAATTCAGGGCCTAGATTTTGGTGCTTCTGTGCTGTGGCATTGTAGTCCTTGTACTTATGAGGGGAGGGGAAAAGGTTTTTTCCCCCTTACTTTCCCTACAAGGTAAGGAGAAAAACAGGAGTAGGACAGCTATCACACTGTATTAGGAAAACAACCTTTAACCTCCTGGCTAAAGCCCTTGAGGTTTAAAAGGAAGTTGTATCTGATAGGCTACAGGCAGGATTTCAGGTGTGATTCATCCCTGCCTCTGGAATACCCTCCTGCCCAGGCCTGCCAAAAAGGCAGCATTATTATCTGATGTATCTGAACCTGCTTGTAGTCCCCCTTGGCTGTTCAGTGTTTATCATCCTGAGCTGTAAATGATTCCCCCAACACTGTTTTTAACTAAGTTTCCAAGCAAGCAGGGTTTATGTGACTTGAATCCCCCACCAAAGTATCTGCAGTAGAGGAGTCTGACAAATTCCAGCCATGGAGGAGTAGTCATCTTAAAGAGAGGAGGGTCTACAGGGTTTATTGAATGTAGGCAACAATGTAGAGGAGATAGGCAATAGTCTCAGAGGGGTAATGGCTACAGCTTCTCTTTATACAATAGAGAATCAACACCACATTTAATTAAAATCTACTACTACTTCTAGTTTTCCAATACGAGGAGTAACTACTTTCTCTTTGCATCTTATGTTCAACAAAACAATGCAAGAAGGTTGAAATATGTGGATTCTTTCATTACTTTTAGAAAAATTAACTGCAGTCTTTTTGCCTGCCCCATTCCCTGCTAGCCTTACCATTGGACTGAATGGAAATCACACACAAAGGTTGGTCCTAGACTGTTATGGTTTGCACTGTTATTTAATTCACCATTCTCCTGTCTGTTCAGTATTTATTTTAGTATAGAGGAGGTACAAGATGGGCTCCCCCAGCATTGAAATGTACATGGGTTTATTTGGGGTTTTTACAGCTGTTCTCAGTTCTAGAAGCAGTATCTGAATTAGCTGTCCCTTTAAACCATGGTCAGTGGTTTGAAAATAGGGGTGGAGTGCTTGCCGGAGAGGGGAGAAAGGAAGACACTGGCATCTGCTGCCTGTTAAGTCCATTAATTGAAAAGAAAATACTGCTGGTGCCAGAACGTAGAGCCCTGCTTCTAATTAAGCCTAGGGAAGCAGTGGGCTGGCTTTAATTGAGAACAGCATCTTCCTTAATGGTGCCAGCAGCTAAAAAACACAAATGGATTCCAAGCATGAAGCGCATGGGAGACAGTGGTGACTCTTTATTTGTGGGGTCAGTCCTTGTGCCACACTTGGAAACCTGCAGCATAGCCCAAACCTGGAGGAGGAATTGGGTCCCAGTCACCAGCAAAGTCATGTAAACTTTCCTAGGTCTGAGCACAGGGTGTTTACAGCACAAATTAGCAGTAGTCATTCATAGTGTGTCCTTTCAGAAACAGTTAAAGGAGCAAGTATTTCCTGGGAGCTTTGGTGGCGGGAGGAAGAGCTGCCATGCCTTACTTTGCTCGTGGCAGTGTGGTTCCAATTAGCATGGCCTTCCTACTCGAAATGCTTTGTGCCCAGGTCACCCACGGGCTCAGGCCTCTGCTGCGTGCACCACATTTCAATCCCAGATCCCTCAGTTGTTCCCACCTACCCGACCCGCATGGGAAACCATAACAACAGTCTTCCTTCTGAAATGCTCGGCCATTAGCAGCTCTGTGCTGAAAAAGGTCCTAAACCACTTTTAGCCTGGTTTCTAAAGGGAATGAGGTGTATATGATTGTATCATCTAATTTCATGCTTGTCACTCCTGTTGTAAAAGCTTTTGAATCCACTGGGCAATTTCATCTGGAAAGTTCACTAAAAATAGGTGGCCAGGCAAAGCAAAGAGACACAAATTAATTCCCTGCTTGAGGGGAGGGTTAAGGGTAAGCTCAGCTACATTATTAGACATTAATGAATCCACGTGGGACACATGTCTCTGCTTCCAGAGGAGCTCTGAGTAGAGCTCCCACTGTTGTTAGACATGGGATAATCAAACCCCAAGCCCTGGGAAATCATCCTTTATAAGCCCCGCTGCTCGCTTGCTTTCTTTGATAGATAAAGGTTTGCCTGGTCAACTCTGGAAAATATTTCTTTATTTTTCCAGAGCAGGAGGTTCATCCTTTGCCCAGCAATCTGTTCCCCCTTCCCCATGGAGAAACTGTAACACTGAGGCTTATCCATCATTTTGAAGCCGCTTTTTGATCCATATTCGCTGCCTTCCAGCACAGACACCAGTGTCCTTTGCAGTGGATGTATTGGATGTATCCTGGGCCCTTTCTAGGGGATTTGAGCCTGGTTTTTTTGCAGAGCCTGGCTCTTTATCTTGTCTATCTAGCCATAGACAAAACCAAGGCTCATGGCTCCAGGAGCAGCTGCTTCTGTCCATTTTATCAGCCAAAGTGTCCTCCATCACACCAAACTGCAGGTATTGAACAGAAGCCAGAGGTGGGGACGCAGAAATATCTCAGGTCTGTCTGTTGCCTCACAGTTGCCGGGCTGGTTACCATCTTGAGGAACACTCTGAAATCTGAGGTGCTCCTGGAACTACAGAATTAATGAGGTTTTGTACCTCAAGTGATAGGTGGCACTTACTCTCTGAAGGGAAAACACTGGCCTCCCAGTCCTCCCTGGGATAAGTGGGAGCTCACAGTGCCAGCTGCTTGTACCTGAGTGCCTGAAACCAGCCTGTGCTCATGAAACTATTCCCAGCAAAAGCACCTTTCCACAGAAGGGGTTTTAAAGAGGGCTTACACCCCAGTAGTTTCACAAGTGCAATTTGGAAGGGCACTGAATAGTATTTACCTCATCTGGAAGGCAGGAAGAAATCAGCAGGGAATTTGCTATCAGTCTAGGATTTTTATACAATATTCCTACAGCTTAAAGACTGATTTAGCTTTGGCTTTAGTCCAGATAGTTTAGTAGCCTGGCTCATCTGACTCAGGCTATAATAACCTGGCTATGTTTTTAAGCTGCTGCTGGGAGCTTAATTATGGATTTAAACGTGGCTTATGTTTTCATGGTAGTGGTCACTAAGTCCTATATTCATCTTGTAAGCCTTTTGTCACAGTAACTGCTGGGTTTTTCTCTTGATTGTGATGCTCAATTGTATTGTTTCTTAAAACTTCTTCCTGTAGAAATCCAGCCTGTGTTTTGTTTTGTGGTGTCTTTTCTCCCTTTGGCATCTGCAGCAGGATGAGCTTCTACATCCAAGTTATTCATATGTAGATAGTGGCAAAATAGTGAACGGTTAATTGGCTGAAAAATATGATTAAGGTGAGGGGAATCAATATTATTTACAAATGGTAGTTGCATGTTGCAAACAGTTTCAGACAAAAAAATGAGCTCTTTGGTGAAGACAGGCTGAGAGAGTCAGGATTGTTCAGCCTGGAGAAGAGAAGGCTCCAAGAGAGTGGAGAGGGACTTTGGACAAGCACCTGGAGTGACAGGAGAAAGGCTTTAAAGTGACAGAGGGCAGGGTTAGATGGGATATTAGGAAGAAATTCTTCCCTGTGAGGGTGGGGAGGCCCTGGCACAGGTTGTCCAGAGAAGCTGTGGCTGCCCCATCCCTGGAAGTGTTCAAAGCCAGGTTGGATGGGGCTTGGAGCAACCTGGGACAGTGGAAGGTGTTCCTGCCCATGGTGGGGGAGGAGCAGGAGGGGGGGAACTGGATGAGCTTTAAGGTCCTTTCCAACCCAAACCATTTGATGATTCTTTGACTTTAAAAAAAAAAAAAAAATCTTTTATGTAGCTCAAAGGTTACATTTTCTTTGACTTCAGCCTATGCTCTGCAGACTAGGGATGCTCTCCAGAGCCAAGGCCCAGGATGCCTCAGGGTTTCTGCATTTCTCAAGGCTGCAATGTTCTCCTACCCTGTGACTTCTCCCACAATGTCTCTTGAGATTTTGTGGTTTATGTGGTTGTGCTGTTGCAATTTGCGCTTGGGCAATGATCTCTAAGCACAGTTCCAGTTCCTGAACTAATGTCTTTGACCTTCCAGGCAGAACAACAGATTGAACTTTATAAACTGACCTGTGTTCACGACTCAGTAATTCTTAACTCTTCTGGGACCACCTCCTGGCAGGCTGGTATCCAGTCTGGGGCCTGCTGACCTGTGTCACTGCTTCTGAAGACAGTCAGGAGGCAGACTGGCTGGCATCAAATAAGCCTTGTTTCCATGTGCCAGAGGATGCAGCTCCCAAATCTGAACCCATGCAGAGCCTAGGATGTGGAGCAGCCCTGCCCCATGCCAGCCAAGGGAGGCAGGCGCCTGCCCACGGCCGGGCGGGCGCTGAGCAGGAGCACAGTAAGAGATCACTGCCTTTCTCAGAGGTGAGCTGCTCCCAGCAGTCACTGCTGTGCCTGCCCCTGAAAGAGGGAAGCTCCAAACTGCCGCTGGAGTTTTCGGGAGTCAGGAGTGCTGCCACTCACAGAGACGATTTGCCTCTGTGCGAGAGAGAAATGACACCAGCACGGTTTGTGTTTTTCCTTCACACAAAGGAAGCTGCCTGGCCTGTGACACTGGATGGCTGCTGACCCTCAGCCAGTGGATAGGCACTGAACCTGAGGTCAGGACATCTGAGGGGTTCCACAGGTTTTGCCCCGGCCTGCTTTTGAGCCCTTGGGCAGGCTGCTTTACCCTGTGGCTCAGTTTGCCATCATTCTTTGTCTCTGACATTTAACTGATAAGCTGTCAAAGACTGCCTCTCACTGTGTATGTGTGTGTGGTACCTGCCTACACCGAGCACTGTTCGTGGCCTGGCTGCTGCTGTCCCACACAGTGATGGGCTGGAACTGATGAGTATCTTTTGTTCCCCTTGACTCAAGTGAGATTTGACCCCGTTCCCTGTGCCTGGGACCCGCTCACACTGTTCCAGGCTGCAGGTTCATCCTCCACGTTGGGACTTTCCTGTGCTCTGTGGTTCTGGGTGAAAGAATAACCTGGTAGTTTGAAGGGTCATTCTCAAGTAAAACTGCCCAAATAATATTTTTTTTTTTTCACTGATGTGCAGAACTGGAATATTCTTAGTAAAGTGATTGGAAGTTTCTAATGAAATTGATCTGACATCAAAAATGAAATGAGGAAAAAAATCCCAGGTTTCCATAAGAAAAGGAGTAATTAGTTAAATAGTTAAGCAAATCAAAATTAAATTCATACCTCCAGTAATACTGACTTTTAATTTCCACTGTTGTTCCCTAAACACACACATATTCAGAAAGTCTTCAAAGGGAGAAAACAAGCATGACCGACCAGCATTTGGTAGAGAAGCTTTTACTTAGCACTGTTTATTTTGATGTGAAAGAAAATAGGAAGTGGGTAAGTGGGCAGCACTGAGGTGTCTGTATTAGTCCTTTCCTACTTACCTGTCAAGCTTGTTTCTAATTGATTATTTCTTCCTCCTGTTTCTGTCCTGCCAACTTTTCTTTGTCTGTTGGGAGCCCCTCACCATTGCTGTGGGATGCCTGGCAAATAGAACAGTGCTTTGGAGAGCTTTTACCTTCTGCTAAAGCAGAGTTTCTAAGGTGCTGTTTAAAAACATGGCCTGCATTCATTTGGGGCTGTGACTGGTGGTCTAGAAAGCAAGCACAGGTAGCAGCTCTTCTGTGTTTGGTATGTTAGACTGGACAACAACATCCTTTTCAATTGCTTCCCATGTATTTCTGGCTGACCTCTAGCAGGGCTTTCTCTTAAGACAGGCCATGGTGAGGAATTGAAAATCTGCTACGAGGCAGCACCTTCATCATCTGTTCCCGTTTCCCCTCTCCTGCCCAGGGCTGAACACAGCTCTGCTCCTCAGTCCCTCCCCGTGCTCCCAGTAACACACCTGAGCCGTGTGTTCGGAGCCTCCCTGGCTGCAGTGACTGTTCCCCCATTAGCACAAATGCCAAATCTCCCAGCCCTCCAGTGGGTTTTTAATGGAGCCCTCTGAAAGCGAGTGCTTTATTTTGGGGGCTCTGCTAGACAATAGGCTCTCTGGATTCTCCTCCGGGGGACAAGCTTGTCAATCAAATTGTCACAGACAATAATTACCCCCTGCTTTATTCGCTCTGTCTGCCTTCAGAACAGTCAATTAGAGCTATTGATACAGACAAGCCATTCTCACCAAGTTAGTTTTCAGCCTAATTAAAAGGAACCTGTCAGTGCCTTTCCCTGTAACCCTCGGGCTTCTAATGGCTTCCCTTTGTGTACAGTGCAGGAACTGAAACTCGGCCTCACTTCTTGGAGACAGGGGCTTAGTTAAAGTGCAGGCTTTCATCTCAGCCTTTCTCTCCATTATGCTGGGAGGGAGGCAGGGAGAGGAGGATTTTCTAGGAGACAGAGCCCTGTCTGCCTGGTTCTGTCCAGTATTTTTAAAATCCATCATGTGCAAAGGGAAAAAAAAATCCTCTGAACTTCAGACTCCTTGAAAGCACTCTGATGTCAAATAAGTGTTAATTCTCTCTGAGTATAGAGACCTTTAAACAGAGAAGTAAGGGCCCTCTTCAGGGATGAAAAACATGGCTTTTTCCTACCAAAATATTTTGTTCTGCCTTTTTTTTCCCCCCTTAAAATTACTAGAACACACAAAAAGATATGCCAAAAATCCCTTAATCTTCAGGATACTGCTGATCTGAAGTGTATTAAGGAAAGTAAATACTTTGACCAGGTTTTCATTGTGCTGTAAGAAAGAGACTGCCACACTCCACAATTTAAACTCATTTCAACAAATTGTGTCCTCAGCCATAAAATAAACTCTCTGTCCAAACTCTGGGGGGAGATTCTGCCGTGAGTTTAAACCTTCTGAGATCCAGTGTATGGGATCTAGTTTGTGGGGAGGCAGTGGGCAAGATCTTCAGGCCCCTGCTCCTACAGCACCAAGTTGTATGTGTTATATAAACCTGCTGCTGTAACTGATGATTCCTTTTCTGAATTAATGGTGCATTTTTTATGTTTTCTATTCCATGTTTTCGCTGCTGTTGGATCTTCTTTTCTTCTTCTCTTCATTCATGAACTGAAACGTACAGGTAAGTGTAAAACCTCTTTTAACAAATACCCTTTATGAATATTTCTTTCTTCTTTGTGCCTTTCCCCCAGTTGTCTGTGATGTTACAAGTGACTTCTGAGGAGTGTGTTTCACAGAGAGAAAAACAGCAGTGAGAAAGATGTGCTATGATCCCCACTGCTCTATAAATACATGTTCCCAAACAATGAGCCATTTCACAAAAAGAAAAGAGAATCCAAGCCCAAGTTTCCCATTTAACCTAGAAACAGTATAAAGTGAGGCAACAGAGGTCTCTTGCCAATGAAATTGCTAACTTTGTGCCAGTGTTATAATGAAAAGCACTGGAAATCAGCACTCTGTGTGAAGCAACTCTCTGCTTTCCTTCAGTGAGACCTCCACAGATAGTCACAAAATAACCTCCAAGGCTAATTCAAAATGGGAGTGAGATTTTAAACATAAGAAAACCTACCTGTACATTTAATGAGTGTAATTTTGAACTCAAAGCTCTCTGCACACTCCCATAAGGTGTTTGCTGACAAGTTTGCTGTAACAGGTAAGACTATTGTAACTCAAAACCTGTCCCAAATCCTTTCCACCAACCCACCTTTAATTACCAAGTACATAAAAGGGAATAAGTAATATTTAATTTCTGGAGTCTTGGAAAACTTTTCTTCCATCTTTGAAGATGTGTGAAGAGCCAGGAGGGTCTGTGAGATCTGAAAAAGGAGCTTTCAGAGAGGCGTTTGAAGCCTGCACCTGAGTGCAGGAGACATCCCGAACTTCTCCCACCCTCTGTGTGACCTGAGCTCCATGTTTTCTCATGGAGCTTTAGAACTTGCTCTGGAGCTCCCTAGTAATGACTGCTTTGTTTGGAAGGTGTTGCAGTTATCTCCCACACCACTGTTCTTGCCAATGCTGCAATTTATTGTGACAGCAATTTGTAGGCAACTGCTGAAAATTCAGTTTTGTTCCCAAGCTTGTGTTTTCTGCCCCCTTCCTCCCCTAAATATCTGTGACTCTCCAGATGTTGCAAAGGCAGAGTAGCTGTCTTTGTGCTGCTACTCACTCACCAGTCGTAATTTTGTCTGAATTGGATAAAATCTTGTTTGAAATGTGTTTGCTTTCACACATGTAGTTAATGCAGTACCGCAAAATGACACAATAGCCAAAACACTCAGAAATTGCCATTGTTTGAGAAACTGGTTTGCCTCATAAGTGAAACTGCAGAGCAAAGGGTAATTACAAGTATAAAAGCACTCCTGTAAACGGCGTGGTTTGGAAGCTGTGTGCGTGTTACAGTCTGAAAATATGAAATGTAACAAAATCCCATCGATATTGCACGTGCCACAAAGGGAGCACACAAATACCTGAGCTGGAGGTCTGAACTGCTCTATGACAGCAGAGCTGGAAGTGATCCAGCTCGTGTGCACACGTGCATAGGTGACCTTGATACACTTGCACAAGTATATATTGACCTTAAATTGTGTTCATGCGGGGTGTTACCCTTTTTGAAAGAAACAGGATAAGGATAAGAACAGCTGTGCTGGAGCAGGAGGATAACCCATCTAATCTCATAGCCCCGGGAAGACTAAAACAGGGCAAGCATATGTGATACTTCCACTTAATAGTTCTCCAGCTTCCAATTATTTTCAGTTTAGTGTCTTCCTGAGCATCACAGAAGTAGGACACTGAGAGTATAAAAATTAAACTTAGCAGGCAAATATGGGACAGAATATGGAGTTTCTGACCTAAGTTTTTAAACACTGCTTACAGCAACATGTTACTTTCTTCCCCAAGTCCCACATTCTTTCAGGTTTCCATCACTGCTCTCCCTGTGCTCACCCACTGATGCTGGCTTTCTCCCAGAGGGTAAATAAATACTGTGCATGGGTTTACTGGTTCCTTTGATGTAGCTCTCCTAAAACTATTTCAGTGTAAGTGATAGTTATCAAATGAAATTGTAGTTGGTGCTGGCCAATTCAAAGCTGCGGTTCTGTACCTGGGGAATAAGGAGGTTTTTCTCCTGCTCATCTCAAAGGCACTACACAGGGCTGTGTGAGAAGTCATTGCCTTCCTTCTGCATGTTGTTCTCACATTCTCTTCCAGTCTTGCCATTTGGGAATGCTCTTTCTGGGTTTGTTTAGTTACAGGGAACAGTTGGAATCTGTGTCTGTGCCAAAGGCTTCGTGGCTGTGGGGGGGCTTATGTGGCATTAGAAGTAAATCTCTTAGGAGCATCTACCTAAGATGTCCTTTCCAGTGCATGTGAGCCCTGGTTTAATCTTCCAGTGCCAGTGGTGTTCTCGAGCCCACAGCCAGCACAAAGAGCTGGCCTTTCCTTTCCTTGCGGAAGAGCAGTCGTTGGTCATCGCTGTGGGATGACTTACTGAAACAGTGCTTTAGTGAGGGTGTTCACTTGAGTTACAACATGTGGTATTTTGAAATGCGGCTGAAGGCAGGCAACATGCACACCTCGAGGAGTGGAGCTGGATGTGTTTGTGGTAATTATGGAAAACCCGGGAAGTGAAACCACGGGATTTGCTCTCCTGGAGGAGGCTTCTCTCACGTGCAGCTTTGCCTGCCTTGTACCAAGTCACAGTGGCAATTTGAGGGCTTATACGGTAGGGGGTTTGTTGAGGTTTTTTTTTCAAATTCTTCTTGAAAATGAGGCATTCCAATGCAGTATTTGAGGAGTGTATCCTTGAAAAGACAGTGTTCACTCAAGGGTCCTTCAGAGAAGCAGTAAAGGTAAGACTTACTGAAGTGCAGGAAAGAGAAAGTAGCAGAATTACTAACTCTGACAAACTGTGTGTGTATTTGTGTGCACAGGAATTTGGAAGGTAGCACATTTGAAAAGAACAGCACTCCAGTTTACTTTTGGTTGATGTCAGAGCAAGAATTCGTTGCTGGGGGTTGAATGAGATGTAAACTGTCAATTTGCCAGCTGTACATGTGGAAGATTTCCAGAAATTTTGTCTACCATTTTTGGCAAACTGTGCCCTTGGGGTATTGTCAGCTGTGACTGAGAGGCTTAAATACATATGAGTTCTGTTTAGAAGGAACAGTCCCTATTTATAACAAAATTTTCCATTAAAAAATCCAAACATGTTATACTTTTGCTTTACTAGAAATCCACTGACTCTCAGATAGTTTTAAGGACCTTGACATTTTCCCTGTCCTCCTTTTCTTCAGTTCCTGAACACTCCTCAGTCTCTGGTGTTTTAACACACCTTATATTGAAACACCTCAAAATGTAACAAACTTCCTGACTTAGAAGTCACTGAGGAGCTACAGATCCACAATTTGTAGTTTACTAAACCTGGGTATGTCTGAAAGCTCAGCTGAACATTGTGTATATTCTCAAGTGAACTAAGTGCAATCAGCTTAAGTTTCTGGAATGATATGAGGGGAGAAGGGGAAGCGTATATCCATTGCAGAAAACCCTTCTCTTGTGTTTACTCAAAGTGGCCTTTGAATCACTGCTTTCACTGCAACTGGGATAGGAGCAAGGCATCTTGGTAAAAGTTGCTTAGTAGTTGTGTTATTTTCCTTTTTTTCTGTTGCTTGTAGCATCCTGAAAATATAATCCCTGAGGCCAAGGTATTCCTGCTCAAAGGTGGCCTGTGTGAGAAGGAGGACTGCCATGGGTCATCAGTTTGGGTGCAAGTCTGGAGTGGAAGGGAGTTGACATTCTGTTGTGATAACTGGAAAGCAATTCTGGAGATTTCTTTTGATATATTATCACGTTGTTCAGCCCAATAATACACATGCACCATGTCCAGCAGAAGATAGGTTGTAATAGGTATTTGAGAAATGCAAGCGTGTAGTTAAATATTCTACCATAGCACACACTCAAGTGGGAATGTAGTTAATGTCATCCCTTAGCATAAATATTTTTCTTCTTTGGAACATTAATTATACAACAGTAACTCTTGCTTAATATGTTTTGGTTTATAGCCTTGCACTCAAAGTACTAACATAACAAAAAAGATTTACTTCTGTAAATTGAATTGCCTTATCCCTTACATGAAATTGTCGAAAATTTATGGACAGTGTTACTCCTACTTTTCTTCATTTCTCATGGCATTGTAAACAGATACAGAGCTGTGATTTTGATCACAGTGAGGTAAGAAAGGCTAAACTGGTTTCATGCTGTTGTATCACCTCTGTATTTCCTGTTCCCTGCTTTTATTCTGGCACTTAACTTGGCTGCACACTGCAGAAATAAAAGAACACTCAGGAGGACGAGGCATGGGGGCTTTTAAAGCTTGTGATGATACAGGGTAAAGGGAAAAAGAAATGGTTTGTTAAGGTGTTTGAAGGGCAGAGCAGGCTTTCTTGCAAAACTTGCTTCCCTGGAGACCCCAGTGGCTCAGTGGGAAGCCAGGTGTGCCAGTAAGTGACCTTTGCTATGCAGCCTGTAGAGAAAGATGTCTTGTGAACAGTTTGCTTTGGTCCTTTTATCCTGATGATGGTGGGAGGAAGAGGAGTTGCAAATACCTCCTCAGTCTGGATACTTGAACATGTTTCAGACAAACAACGTGTTGGGGAAATGGCCTGTGTTGCGTGAGGGTTTTGTTTTTCCTATTCTGCTCTTTATTAAGTACTTTATTAGATTAAAGAAAAAAAACCCAAAAGTTACTGCTATGGGTCCAATTGCCATTGCTGTTTCTGGAGACTCTAATCCCTGCAAAGAACAGCACTTGCATCCCACTGGTGGGGAGGCTGGTGGGTGTCTGCCCAGGGAGGTGGTGCATTCACCGTCCCTTGAGGTGTTTAAGAAGAGGCTGGATGTGGCACTTGGTGCCAAGGTCTAGTAGCAAGGTGGTGTTGGGTCAAAGGTTGGACTCGATGATCTCAGAGGTCTTTTCCAACCCAGTTGATTCTGTGATTTTTTGTGGTTCCGTGAGCAGTGTAAGGCTTTGGAACGAAACAGTGAGCTCAGCATCTCTTACCCTTTCTCACCAGGATAACTCCCGTGACATCAGCTGAGATAAACCATACTAACCTGTAGAAAATCACACCAGGTACTTACAATTCTCAAGGGCTTATTATATTCTGATAGTGCATCTCCAGCCCTTGCCTTCTTCCCCTGAAGAGAGTGTTTCTGAGCAGGTGCCAGACAAGTCAGGAGATGAAAGACTCTCCTGCCCCTGAGATATTACAGGGCAGGAGGGCTGTCAGGAGGTTGGAGAATCCTCTTGCCAAGCACTGACCCACTCTCAAAATATGTGCCCAGATCTGATGTTACCAATCTACACCTTTGTAGTCTTTTATTTCCCAGTTCCCTGTAAAACATCTCTTTCATTTCCTATTACAACCGTCATTATCAGGAAAATTGTACCCAGCTACAGTGCTGCAATTTTCCCAGGCTCTTACAGCCAGAGGTTGACAGGAATGTGACTGGTTTGTCTTGCTGCAGCCCCAGATATAGTTTTCTCTTATTTTCCTCTTACTACTCTACAGTGAATTGAGTATTTTCCTGTCTTAGGGTGTTGTTTCATCTTTCTAACCTAATATAAATAAGTAATTTAGTGCAGAAAAGGATTTGATTAGCACATATAAACTAGCAAAGATTTATGTGTTTAAAGATGCTGAAACCAATCTCACTGTGGTTCTTAGAAGCAAATGTGACTGTCAGTGCAGCTGAGTCCTTATTACTTAGTTTATTTTACAATAATTGGATCCATAGATAAGGAATGAAACTTATAAAAAAACAAAATATGTGAAACTCATCCACTGAGTCACCTTGTTGAATTTTACTGCATAGTTGTTCTGTAAAGACTGGTAATTATACATTTCTCAGGATGAGAGAAGTAAAGATGCAGCATGTCTGTGTGCTACAGAAATCTATTCTGTTCACATAATGATTTAATGGTGCCATTGACCAACATGAAAATTGATTGTTGGACTTTCTGCACTTGAGTTTCATTTTTTTCTGAGGAGTGGCTTAACTAGTAAAAAATATGGGAGAGGTGAGTTATTTTATTATAAAGTCTTTAGGAAAGGTGGAATTTGGTGGTCCTACTTGGCAGCGGTTTTTTTGCATAGATATTTGTCTGATTTATGCCTAAACCTATTAGACCTGTTGTTTTCCTGAGCTATTTCACTGAATCCTCAGCCTTACTGATAAGGTCAAATAGTTGGTTGTGGAGGGCCAGTTCAGTTCTTTAAGGGACGCCTGACTTAAGCCTCTTACAGAAAGACTCTAACCAAGCATAAGCCACATCTGTTTCTCTCAGCAGTTACCTGCTGGAGGGCAATAATAAAGGCAGCTCATGGAATACTTAGTTGGGGTTTTGTTGCAAAGGCTAAATAAAATTACTTTCATGAAGTATCTGCAACAGAATTTTAATTAACTCGAGTCACTTTTAGGAAAATTGTGACATATCTGCTGACAGCAGGAGGAAGTCCTCTTGAAGGCATCTAGATCTAGTATGTCCAAAAATGTCTCAAAAATTATAAAAGAGAAAGGTAGTTAGAAAATCAAACCAATGGCAAATAGTGTGAGACATCCTGCAGGGTTTGTAGTGTAAGGCTGCAGTTGGAATTAGCAATAGCTGTTAAACCTGAGTATGAAGCCACGGTTTCATTTCAGATTACATCTTCTGCTTTGGCATTTAAAAAGTTAATCATGAGGCATCAGTGCTCCACAACCTTTATTACCATTAGGATGGGACACAAATTGATGGATAGCAAGGAAATCCAAGTTTTTAGTCCCAGGTTTCAGCTAGAGGGTTCAAAAGTCACTTAGGCAGGAGCACAGCATACTTGAGAGCAAGCAATTGAACTGACAGGGGTCACAGTTCCCCTGTGCCCTCCTCAAACTGCAGTCCCAACCCCATGTGGGCACCCGCTGGTGTAGCTGTGTCGGACTGTAAGCTCTGCTTGCAGCATTTTCATTTACCCTGGGCAGTCACCATGGCTGTGGGATGTACCTCACAGTGCAGGAAGGGTCTTGGGAGCTTTGTCCTTTGTGGATTTCATATTTATTGCCAGGACCAAAAAGCTTGACAAACTTGGGTTTGAAAATACCACAGCATTTCTGCTGCAGCCATCCTGAAAGAGCTGGCAGCCTTGTTTTTAAGAATGTGTTCTTGGATGGAGAAGAGTAGACAGAATTGCTTCTGGTTCCTTGATTTATTTATTTTTTTAATCATATTGGCTTGATAGCCTTATCTCAGCAGCCGTTTCCGAGATGGGCTCTGTGCCAGCTTTGCAGCCTTGTCAGCTGCATCAATCACACAGGTCACAGCCGTCAGCGACTCAGCCAGCATTAAAATCAAGAACTTTCCTCAATAAGCACATTCACCTTTTTGTAAGAACAGATGGCAGGGACTAATCCCGTGGTCATTGATGGCAGTGAGTGTGCTGTGTCACCTTCACAGGCTCTGTGGTGTTCGCCTCAGGTGACTGCCTGCCACCACCACTGCACAGGTACAGTTATTGCTGGCCCACCCCAGCCTGCCAGAGACACAGCTCGTGGGTCCTTTGAGGGGAAACCAGAAAGTTGCAATTAGGAGCTCACTCCTATTAACGAGTGGTTTTCGTCAAGTGGGTTCTTGAGGGTTTTTTTCCCCGATTTTCCTTGCCTCTGTGTGTTGTCACTAAAGGTAAATGGTGTGTTAAAAGGCAGCAGATAAGCAGTTGTGCTCTGGTGGGAGAGAAGTGGTGTATTAATCTGTTTGTAAACTGCCCAGCAGAGTAAGGATATGGTGCTAATAACATTAGTATTACAAGGAAGGAGCTGTCTGTAAGGAAGCGAAAGGTACAGTGTGAAGGGCCTCATTATGGAGCTGTAGCTTTAGGGGGCTTGGGGGCATGGCTCAAAACTGTTCCGACTGCTGTGGAATCATTGCACCTGCTGATCTTGGAAACCAAAGCGTCTTGGGCTTGTCCAGCACAGGGATGAGAGACTGTTTGGCAGTCTCAGGTATTGTAGACAAAAAATGAGGAGTCCAGGCTGTGGAGTTGCTGTACGTTAAACACTAGAGATCAAATTAACTTCAATAATTAATTCATTCCTGTCACCACTGCCAAGGTGCAAGTTGTGCAGAAGATACCTCAAAGTCCTCTGTTCTGTTACCTTGAGAAATTTTTTAATGACTTTCCATTTGTCAGCTGATACTTAGATTACTATCTGAGAAAGATGTCTGAATAATTCTCCACCTTATGCATGGTACTCCTGCTGTTACACCAACACTAGGAATAACAACCACAGTCCAGACAAGACGTGGTGCTGCTAGTTGGGTGCACGAGGAGATTGTCTGCAGAACCCACCACCAGTGCAAACCAGCAGAAAAATAAACCCGAGGCCAGAGGAGAAATACAGAGCTGGAGAGTGAGGGGGTGTGCTTGGCACGTAGCAGGTCAGTAAAGGGTTTGGGAAAATCAGGTCTACAGACTCCAGCTTCCAGGGAGGTAATAAAACATTAGAGCCTGCTGTTATAGCTCCTGACTGGCTGTAAGGAATTGAATCATACATCTTCATTTCAAGTTCAGCAGGCAGAGTGCTGGCTCCTTTACAGGATTTGAAGAAGAGGAGACTGCTGGAACATGCAGTTATTTGCTTAAGGTGACAGACATGCCTGGGTCCTGGAGGACAGTGGTAGTTGAAAACTGGCAACCACAGACCTGTCTGTGTTATGTAGAGGCATGTGCCTGGGGTAATGAAACCAGGAAAAACTGTGTGAGAGTTTGGAACAGTGCCTGTCCTCTCTGCCAACCCATCTCTCCATGATGCTGCTGATGTGGCATCTTGTGGCTGTTCCAAACAGGAACACTAACTGGTGGTCTTGAAACTGGATTACATGGAGGCAGACATGTCCTTTGGTCTCCTCTCTAGCAGTTAAAAACTTTTAGGACAGGATTGCTGAATTTCTATCCATGTCTGCTTAGGCAGAAGGTCAGCAGTTCTAGTTCTCTCGGGCCAGTGACACTTTAGGAGCTGGTTTCTGAGGCAGCTTTTCTCTTTACAGTGTATTTTCTTTCCAGATTACAAGTGGTGTGAAATAGGGAATATTCTGCAGGAGTGCAGAGTGCCTATGTGAGGGAAACCACTGAATTTCTGATAACCTTGCAGTCTGGTTTGACTACTCCGTTCACCTTCGAAATAAGGTCTGATTCGGGAATAGGAACTGATCTAGTTTTTCCCAGAATTTTCTTGTATCTTTATGAGCTAAACCGTCTAACCTTTTTTTGTGTGAATTTTTTTAAGTTGTCACAGAGTGCTGCAGCTGCCCTTTTGTTTTTCTGTTTCTCTAACCCCAAATATACTGCTCTGCTGATCTTTAAAGTTACCTAAGAGTGATTGAAAGTCTAAAATCTAACAGAACTAACTTTTTTTAAGCAGTGGAAGCCCAAGCATATTCCCCCTCCTCCCTCTTCTGCCCCACTTCTCTGTCTTTCACTAAGCTTTACCCATTGTTTAGTCCTTTCCTTTTTGATTGTCAGGTAGTAAATTCAGCATGAAGAGTGTCTGGGATGTACAGAATACACCCCTCTTGGCATGGCAGGGGCTCTGCTGGGGTAGGAGGGCAGTGGGTCGGCCTCCTCTTGAGCCCCAGGCAGCTGTCAGTCTGGGCTGGAACGGATGGCAATTATGCACACAAGAACTGCAGCACCTTCTCCTGCAGAACTTGAAGTCCCTGGTGGACTTAGGGAAGGTATGTGTATTCTGCCAGAGCCCCAGGCAAAATATTTAACTTTCTTCTCTTCACAAAGATGTTTATTTCTAAATGAACACTCCTCTGCTTTCGCCTGTGCTGTGTCTCTTACTCCTGCCCTGGCATTTCGGTGAGTGCAGGTAGGGGAAGTGATCACAGAGTGAAAGCACAGTGATGTGTGGTGGGCTTTTCAGACCTGTGCTGACTAGTTCTGAATAAATGCCTCTTGTTACTAGCATTTTGTGTAAATGGGAAGGAAAAAGTATAGGGAAATGTGTGTGTGTGTGTCTGTGATTTTAAGTTATTTGGCTCTAACACCTAAAACGGTCAGTTAGAACAAGGTAAAGGAGGTACCAGAGGTTTGTGAGGTCTTCTTGACGCACTGCCACTTGGAAATGTAGCAGGCCATCTTCTCAAACACTTTATTGATGGTTACAGCCATAAAGTGCCACCACTCAAAGACTCTGAAATCACACCTTTTTCATACACATGTGCTTTCCCAAGTGCAGTTTATTGGGGATACTCCATAAAACATTTTGATTTATCTTAATTTCACCTGATTTTATTGAATTGTGAAGAGCTGTTAGTCTCTCATTTAGACTGCCACACAGCATTTAAACTCATTAATTGACAATTACCTAACAGGCTCTCTTGCTGGGCTGAAGCCTGAAAAGCCCATTTGAACCTTTACAAACGTTAGCACATTTAATGAGCTAACAATG
>JAWWES010000011.1:22030185-22163671 GCA_035583135.1 Lophotriccus pileatus | reverse complement strand
GTTTAAAGCCCTGGGCCCCTCTGGCGGTCAGCAGGGTGTCCCGTGCCGGCCAAAGTCCCCAGTGGGTGGCTGTCAGTGGCAGTTCGGTCGGTTAGGCAGAAATTTATTAGTGTTATATTTTCCCCCATTTTTCTGTTAGAGCAGCGGGGAGAAAGTGACAGCTGTATTAGGGGCTGAAATGCCTCCAAAGGGATCAGAAGACATCTGCAGGGAGGGCTTCTGACAAAAACTCCTTTCAGTATGTCTTAGCAGCAGCTTCCAAAGATACCACAGCAAAGAAAAGAAGGGAAGGTTTACTGCTTCTAGAGGGCTCAGGCTCCTGCCTTTTTATTTCTCAGTTTATTTCTCTGTCTCTTTATTCCTTTCCAGCCTTTCACAACACAGGCATCCTTCCCATTAGCACCCTGTGCCTGGGAGAATAACTGCTTGCTGCCCTCCGACAGACAGCATACTCCTCTCTTGCTCTTTGTCTCATTCCCAAATCACAAAAAGTAGAGGTTTTGAGGAAAAACGTCTGGGAGTCACATCCAAAGGCAGATCCTCCAGCAAAGCAGTGCTGAGTTCCTCTGCCACCGGCGCTATCAGGCCTGGCAGAAATATTTGAAGCAGTCAAAAATGGCTTTGTACTTTTTAATCTCTCTGTCCCTAAGCATCCTTCCTCCCCTCACATCACATCCTGTTCAGCTGTGGAGCCTGGGGGTGAGGGGGGAGAAAGAAGTAAAAAGAAGGCAGCAATTTCTTTTATCATTAACCCATTCAGCTGCAAATCCCCCTCCCCAAAGAAAATCCACGCTCTGATTTGTGTATGCAATCAGCTGTGTTCTTCAGCTCTGTAGTGCCTTTCTTATTAACCACTTCTCTCAGAGGAACTCTTTGGGAAATCAAATTGCTCGGAGATTAAACAGAAGAAGTCAGCCTTCCATGTCAAGATAGTGCCTGTTTTGTGAGGGAGGCAACGTTAGCTGCTCTTCTCGTTCCCACTGCCCCTTTCCCACCTGCTGCCCCGTGGAGATGGGCTTGGACACAGCAGAGTGGGGCTGTGCCAAGGACCCTTTTGTCTTGGTGGGCTCAATCCTTCATTACCTTGACAGGTTGGACTGTCTGGGATTCTGTTTTTGTTGTTTGTCTGTTTGTTTTTTCCCCAGGCTCACTGTGCTAAATGAAAGGAATAGTATTTTGAAATAAAAAAAAAAAAAAAAAGGAAGGTTAATATGACTTTTTTACATGTGTGGAAGTTACAGATATAATATATAAAGGAAGGTATAATATCATCTATAGCACCTTTCTTTCTGATTGCAAATAAGCAATTGCCGAGCATCAAAAGAAATCCAACAAAGGAGCATTTTCATGTTCATTAATCCTGGATATCATTGCTTTGGGTATGTTGCTTCATTTTCTGACATGCTGTTTTAAATCTGTGCTTATTAAAGTGGCATTTGAAGCTGTAAGTGAAAATTTGCAATCCAGGGATTCCCAGCTGGAGGCTCCTGTGTCGGTTACAGCTGGACCGACACTGAGTGCTTTGCTGAGTACAAGCACAAAAGGCCAATTTTCCCATAAAGAGTCGGGAAAGTGGAAGAAATTACTTTTCAGATTCTATCATCTGTAAGCAGTGGTACCAAATACTGTCATTTGGAAAAAAAAAAAAAACCTAAACAGGTAATTTTGTGTAGTCTCATTTACTGTAAGGAAGATAAGAAATTTCGAAGCGCTTGCCAGGGGGTTACTGAAAAACAGCACTATTGTTTAATAATTTCACGTTCAAACTCCAAAACAAAACTCAAATGGATGTCATTGTGTGCATAATCAGTATCCAGGGACATCTCATTCCTTCATGATAGTTTGTTTTCCGTTGACTGTGATGACAAGAAGAAATTTTGCAGTAGCATTTGTTCACTCTTGTTTATAAATGGAGAATAAATCCACATTATAGTAACAGCAAAACTTGCTCCCCAGGGCAAATTGTTCACACTCCAGAAGGTGCTGGAGTTTTATTGTGATTCTCTCCTCCCTGTTTCTGTGGGCCTCAATTTTGTGCTTTAATAATTGAAAACTTGAAAGGCCACAAAAGTTTTTGGAAAACTTACAAGTACGAGGTAAAGCGGCATTAAAGACGAATGGAAAAGGACACTGAGAGCTGGTCTACTTGGCATTTGACCAGTTTCCTTTTAACAACACATAACACACCTGATATAAGAATTAACTGAGGCTGCAGGTGGAGCCTGGGAAGGAGGTGCCATCGTCTCATTTCTGCTGTTTACAGTGAAACTTGAAGAGTCCACGGTTTCAAGTTACTTAATGGAAGTATCAGATTGGAAGTGTGGCCTTAAGATAAAAGCAGATACCTGCCTGTTTTAGAGATAGCTGAAATCACTTGTTTTAAATATTTTAAAGGGTTTTGTTTGCATTTTGATTTAATGCATAAACCCATGAAAATCCTTATGAAATTGAAATAGTATCATGAAAATTGAATCAGGAGGGGGATATATGAGTAATGCAGCTATTCCCTTGATTGTCACCGGGTATTGATTCTTTAGATACCTTTAAAATCCACCATTAACCCTTCTCACAGAGGCTTCTGCTTCTTGGGCTGTCCTTTGGCTAATCAGGATCCTGCTCCCTCCCTGTGCAGGTTGGATTTGTGTTGCCCTGAGCTTGTGATGCTGTTTGTGATGGCTTTTAAGGTCCCTGAATGTAGTGGGAAGCAGGGAAAGGGAGGACAGCACTCATCTGGGATAGGGTGACTGGAGGGAACAGCTAGTGTCTGAAAGAAGAGGTTTAGCCACAGCTGCTTTTGTTGGAGTGCTAAAACTGGAGCTGCACCCAGCAAACTGAAAGCTCAGCAACCTGTGTGTGTCAGCAGAATCTCTGCTCGGAAGTGTAAATTCCCAGGAACATAAATTATGAGTATTCTGCTTCCACTGTTTTCTCTCCCAGCAATTGAATAACCCGTGCCTTGGGGTCAGAACCACAAGAGTGGTGTCCCTGCCCTGGTTTTCTCTGTAATCCTCAAATGCAAGCAGTTCTGGCCCAGAAACTCAAGCCACATGTGGAGAGTGTGACCACAAGGAAGAATCTTTGGTTTCAAAACTAGGAGGATAAAGACAGGAACCACAGAGAATCTCGCTGCACACACACAGCCTCACTCCTGGATGATTGGTTGCTCATTAAAAAGACAGTGATCAAGAAGTGCTCCATTTTGTAACAAATGTGGGAATTGCCTGCAACTCCCCTGCCACCTGCCACGCTCCCAACTGCTGCTCTCACTCAGAGATCAAGGAATGAACAAATAAAAAACACAAACCACCTTCCCTTGATGAGACACGAGCTCTAATGTTGCAGCACCAATCGTAACAGAAAGTTTTGGCCATAATGATCGAAAGATTTAAGAGAAAAAAGGATGGTAGGGGTAGTTAGCATGTTTTGTGGGACTAACTGATAGAGCTGCAGAGTGGCCAGGCTTTCATCAGGTCAGGGGAAGTTGGGGGGACAAAACTGTGCTGCTGTTGTCTTTGCTGTAGCTGTTCCTGCATGATCCAGGAGCACAGGGTTTGCAGTTATCAGTCAGGCACGTGGAATGAGTCCCTTCAAAACCTGGGCCTTAGAACAGCCTTGAACACAAACACACACAGACACACGCACGGGATGATGAGCACTTGCATGAATTCTCCCTGGAGCGTGATAAGCAGCCATGGGGGTGGTTCTGCTCCAGGAGGGATATCATTAAAAGAAGGGGGGGCAAAATCATGGAAATCATATGCATATAAACTGACTTGACATCAGTTAAACATGAATGTCACTATTTTAGTAGCTTTTGGTTGGTCCTTCTGTGTAATACACACCATTTCTTAAAACGGGGAAACACGAGCTTCACCTTTGTTTCAATAGCATCCAAGAAAGATAATGATTGTGATTGTTGACAAGGGGTAGGAAAGAGGAGAAGAAGGGAATTGCCATGAGGATTGTTATAAATAGAACTTTGCTACAGCAATGCTTTTAGTGGAGAGTGTTCTCGCAGACAGGCTTGTAACGAAGAGGGAGCAGATTTATTGTGCAGGACTGTCAGCCTTTCTCTGAAAGATTTGTTGATGCTGTGCCAGTATGTTCAGTTTAATTCTCTTGTGCTTCTGCCTAAGAATTCCCCCTCTATGCTTTTTGCCTAAGATTTTCTTTATTTGTAATTCCTTCTTTCTACTGCAGTAAAAGGAACAGCACTGTTTATTGGAGACAGAGTCTGCAGTTTAATTTAGGGGAATGGGTCACCTACCTTACAGGGATGCTTTCTTGCCTTTGATTTGTGAAGCTCATCTGAAGTAGTCTTGGTGTGCTCCACGCTGCCATGTGCTCGTGGAAGTGGAAATGGAGGAACAGGGACAGAGAAACAAAGAAAATATTCTCTTTTTTAAAATAGTTTTGATTAATTATTTAGTGTAGCTAAGGCTGAAACAACAATGAATCCCCGTTATTGTCTGTAACTTCAAACTTCACGCGACAGATTTCTTTTCCTTCTCCATCCCCCCAAAGACTCATTTTTAATTTCTGTGGATGTGTTCTTTCTCTGGGAGGCAGCCAGACAATGCTCCTTGCTGCCAGAGTCAGCAGTAAGGTTCAGGCAAGTCAGCCCTGTTGGCTTTGGGCACTCTCTCAAAATCAGGTATCAAACAGAAGCAGCAAATTTCATTTTATTTTATTGGATTTGTTCTTTCATAAGTTGCATCTACATCAGGCCCTGAATCTTTCTGAATTTAATGAGCATATTTTAATGTTCTTTTGTCAAAAAGAACTCAAACCTAGACATACTCATGCTGCTGTTTCTTTCTTTTTTTTCCCAGTGGAAAGAAAAGGCTGCAAGTCTTCTCTAGACAGCCCAAAGGTGGGCAGAACCTGCATACTGACCTCCCGTTAGCCTCATCCCAGCAGTCAGAGCTGAGGAGAGCCAAGAGAGCAGAATCCCCTGGGCATGTCATGCACCCAGCAGATTCATCCCAGAATCATCCCCAAGGAACAACTCCTTTCTCCATTTTAATCATGAAATGATTCATGACTGTGGCCAGTATGTTTGTAGCAATTGGTGAGGCCACTTGTGTTTCCTATCACAGGCTGTCTTTGGTCACCAGGCACATCAAGACAATTGCATTTAGAAAATGGGATGGATGGCAGCTGTTCAAATATTCCTTGAAAAGATGCTATTATATGTCTCAACTATAAATCTCACCAATATCCTAGTGCCCCTGTTAGAGGCAAATACCCTGCACTTGTTGGCTAGAACATAATGGTTAACTGTTGCAGCCTTTCCTCTTCTGGGAAAAGTACCTGATGGAGTGGGCAGGTTTCTTCATGGTGGTGGTCCTGCCACAACCAGGCTCTTGTGGGTTGCTGAGTGTCAGAGCAAGGACCCTCTGATGGCAGCACCAAAGGTGTGAGAAGTGACAGGAGAGCATCAAATTCAGAGATGCCTGTAAGTAGGAAAAGGGATGTGCTGGGCACTGCCCATTTTAGGGGAGTATTTTTATAAGTTCAGGAGTAGCGAAGTTGCTTTTCTTAGTTTGGTTTTTTTTCCCCCTCTAGTCTGTTTCTAAATGGAAAAATCTGAAGGGATGTGAGTGGCTGTAATGCTTGCTGTGTTAGGCTGGTTGTCGTGGGGGGAGGCAGCCGTGTGCTGTCTCAGGGTACAGGGCAGGAAAGGCAGAGTTCCCCCCAGAGCAGACACTCCTGTCAGTCAGAATGCATGGCTGAGCAGGATGAACCTTCCCTCCTCCCTCCTGCTGGCAAACACCAGAGAGGGTCCCATTGTTGCAAGACCTGTTATCAGAACAGACATGCTACAGTGGCATATTTAATCCACGGGAAGCTTCAGCAGCACTGGGTGTATTGATCACAGCAGCCTCATCAAAGAAGGGCTGATGAATGAACATATGGGTAACGCTTAAAAGGAGGCTGCTGCTTGGAGCTGGAAGCATTGTATGTGGATCAGGTTTGTAGGTTTGAGCTCATTAGTTTCTCAGGCCTATCATAAGATGTCACAAATATAATTGTATTTGACATCTCATCAAAAAGGACAGAAGCCACTTCTTACCCTGACGTTGAGTCACCTTGACAGTCCAGTGGCCCATAACATCTGACCTGTAATCTCAGCAGAGTTACAGCAGTAAGTGGGATCAAATCTAGTCAAACCTTCTCAAGGCTGCTCCAGGAACGTACAGGAGTGTCTCGGGGGGGAAAGTCTGTCTTTCCTTGAGTTACCATTGCATGAAGATGCTGACAGCAGCACTGTGTGTGCTCTGCAATTAGAAGCTCCTCCAGATCCAGCCATGTCTCAGCTGTAAGCACTTCTGTCTTTGAAAGACTTTGGCAAAGGGTTTCTAGTGTAGTCAGTCAAAACCAAAGAATGGGTGTATGTAGAGATAGAAGTCATGGTTGGAAGCAAATTCCTACCAGGCCTGTTGGGAGCTGCAGTAGGAGGCTTTTTTAATCAAACTGTCTCCTGCCTGCAGGAAGGAGGGATGTGGTGCCTTGGTGCAGGTGTGCTGAGAGCTTCCTTTTGCAGGTTGCTCTGAGGCATTTGAGGCAAAGAGCACTCCTTTTTCTCAGAGGCTTCGATGCTCTGCAAGAGACAGCATTAGAGTTGCCATCTACACTGCAGCAAGTCGATTATCACAGCTATATTTCCCCTCCCGTGTCTTTTTTTAGGAATACCATCTGTTTAGTCATTAGCCCCATCAGCTCTCATTAATTGAGTCATGTCTCATTTAGGTTGCTGTATTAGCTTCTCATTGTTCCCCAGATAGGGCTTTTTTACAGATGCCTTGCTTCCTGTTGAGCTCTGTCCAAAGTCAGGTGTCAGCTGGAGAGCAAGGATGGGATCCAAACCCAGGCTGTCTTTCCAAGCCTCGTGCCAAACTCCCAGCCTGTTCCTTCAGGGCACTAAATGCCAACTTGTCTGCACTGGCCCAGCTTTGGAGAGTCATGGGGAATATGGAATGGCCCTGACTAAGGAGAGTAAGCCTTCTGTCTTTTTTCCCCTTTGATTTCTCTGCTTTTCATCATCTCTGCTACAGCTAATAGGGTTTTTTCCTCCCTCCCAATGGCACAGTGGGTGCATCTGAGTATCAAAACCCTGCTGCAGAACAGATATTAAGAACAAATCACCTAGAAGGAAATGATGGGTTGCATTTCAATTAGCACACTTTGGCTACACAGAATTAGTCCTGTCACAGAACTTTATCAAGAAAGCCTTCAGAAATTCAAGGGGAAAAAAGGAGCCCTCCTGTGTAGTTGAATTTCAACATTGAAGGGCTGAGGGTTTGTTGTAAAATCTTCTGTTTAACTCAGTTATTCCAGGCTTCTGGGTTTTTACCATTAGTTTTATTGAGCTTGCTGAGTTGATTTTTATTGTTTGAAAGGTAGAAGGATTAGTTACAGCAAAGCCCTTTGAATGATTCCTTATCCTTAAAAGAGCCCAATTGGAGTGGGAGAATGTGTTAGAAACTCCCCAGCTCGCTGCAGAAGGGATTATTGTTGTGACTACAAAATGTAGGTGTGAGTTTGAGAAAGCTGCCTGAGAGCAGGATTAGGAAGGTGTTGAAGTAATCAAGGCTCCTCAGAGTGATTTACAAAGAAATGAATTAATTAGAGAAAATGGTGAGTTCACAGTTTTCTTGAATGACCTGCCTGGCTTGTATGCTCCGGGGCCTTCAGACAATGTATGATCCCTAAACATTTCAAGCACTTTGCCAAAAGAGCCAGAACAAAACCTGAAGCTGCTGCCAGAGAAGTGTTCCTTTTCGCAGATATTTGGATGAAGACCTCTTATTTCTATGTGGTTTTCCTAACTTGGTTAGCTCCCAAATAATTAAATGTTAATAATAAATTCTTCTCCTGCTCCTGTCATTCCCATGTTCACCTGCTTTCGTTTTCATGTTGCTGCAATGAGGTACCTACAGCTTCTTCCCGGGGCTTCTCTTAACTTGGTGCCTGGTGAGTGCTTAGCAGGCTGGGCAAGTTATTTCTTCTCCCTGCACTGACTACTTTAGTTATCACAAGCTCTGTGTGTTGCATGTATTTTATTGCCTGTCTTGTCCTCCTCCAGCCCCTTTTGATTCCAAGGGAAAATTAAATACTGGAAGGCAATTTTCTTCACCCAGAAATTGTGTAAATTATCTACATGTGAAAAAAAATGTGTGATTTACTGGCTCCAATCCCTGTGACAGCTTTGTATATTGTATTGTAAGTACATAAAAAATTAAGGTTCATCACTCAAATGGTTTAAGCTCTAAATAAGAACAAAGTTGAAGTTTGTAGGATAAGATATAATTGCCTTAAAATCAAGAATTAAAAAAAAATAATTAAATTTCACCCAGTTCTTTCTTAAATGCTGTGACCTTGATGTTTCATATCTTTATTTATGCTTTTCTTATCCTGGAAAAAGGTCTACAAAACACCTACGATGAACTGAGGTGTGGCATGATGAAGCTGCAAAGGTATTGATTTCTTTATAGGGAGAGCTTGAGCTGGCTCCCATCAAGCCATCTTGCTTCCCACTTACTTGTAAATGCATTCTGGTTCACCAAGGTGCCAAGATGTCCATAATCTCTCCATATCTCCTTGTCGTTTTGCAAATCAAAAGAATGCATTAATAGTGATGAATACACTGAAGTCAAATTGAACAGCACCTGTGATTGTACTGTCTGGGAGAAGAAAAGAGCTCAGGGATTACCAGGGCCTTCCTTCCTTGGCTGCTGCTGCCTGTGGAGGCCTGACATGCTGGGATCTGCTGCACTGAGCAGGATTTGCCTGTGTAACCAGCTTGTGTTAACCCTTCCTTGTGCCCCAGAAACACGGAGTCCTTGAGGTTGGAAAAGACCTCTGAGGTGGCCTGGCTTGTTCTTTCCCAGGCTGCTGGGCTAAAGCAGAGGGATGAGCGGGGTTATCCCTGGAGCCAACGAGCTTGTGCTCCTTAGGAGGTTTAAAATCAGCTTGTCATAGTGAGCCAAATACAGACATTTTTCTGATTATCATCTGAGGGAAGAGAATGAGTGGGGATAGTTGTTTGCCTGTAAGTATCGTTTCTAGGAGCTGAGAGGCTTAGAGGATTAATCTTCCTTCTGGGATGTGGATCAGGCTGAAGTGCAGGGCAGGATGATTATTAAGACTGAAATTCTCTGTCAATTTGTTGGCAGAGATAGTTCCTCTGCATCAGGACAATGGTGGCAGAAGCATCTCGTCTCAGGGGCCGTAAGGGAAGAGCCTGTCTGAGCTAAGCCTGACAACAGCAGGCAGCTTTTTGCAGGGGAGGGAGGCCAGGTTTGCAACACTGCATTTCTGCAAGTCTTTGTGCTGTAAGAATTACTTTCTTTTTTCCTGCAGGGGTTTTCACAAGGACTGTGAGCATTGCAGAGAGCAGCACTCCTCAATGGCCTGTTTCTGCTGTTCTTTTGAGGGCTCAACAGTCCTTTTTCTGTCCCTCCAAGGCTGGAAGTGTTTCTTTGTTTTCCCCTTGAACACCAGAAGGTCTTTTTCTGTCATATTCAGAGTGGTGGTTGCACTCAAGCTGTGCTGAGTGCTGCCTTGATGCCAAGCAGTTTCCCAGCAAGGAGTGCAGCTCTGGAGACTCCCTTCTTTCTCAGCCTTCACCAGTCCTTGCCTCCAGCTCCTTCTTCCCCTTGAGGAGTAATCCTTTGGTCACTGTACATTCCTGATGTCATAAATGCGGAGAGCACCTGACATTATATTTATTTTTGCCATATTCTTTTCTCTCTGGGTCAGGAAGACACCGGGATGTGGGCTTGTCTGAGCTGTGTGGCACTTACATTGGCTTCAGTCCTGCTGCACATTCCCACTGCAGCACGGCACAGGAGCCCAGGCAGCAGCAAACTCTCACTGTGCTGGGTGCTGGACAACCACAGCAGAAAGATATCCAGCATTTTTGGTCCTTTGGAGTTTCTACCTGGAGTGTAAGATCAGCAGTTGCAGTTGGAGGTTGGCATGCAAGGACACAAGAAGGCAATAGCAGTCATTGCTATATTCTTGTAGTAGATTTTTAATTGGAAGGCTGTTTACAATAGAAGACAGGTAAAACTGAGACCTCTTTGTTCTGTAATCTTTAAACAGTGCCCTTTTGATTTTGTTTGGTTTGTGTTGAAGTGTATGTTAATTTAGTTTTGAAGTAAGTGATATGTTAAGTTCTCACTTAGGAACCTGTATCTGAACTACTCTTAAGAAATGTGAATTTGCACTGTGCCCTGCTGTAGAAAGAGTGGCCAGTTTGGGCTCTGATAGTCACAGAAACTTGTGGGCAGGTGTGTTTGCACCCCGAGGCAGAAAATAGCTTTCTGAATGCAAGTTTTTGTCATAATATTTGGTTTAAATATAGCCCCAGGAAACAGTTTCTGGAAAGGTCTTCTCTAAATGTGGCCTGTCTGAGCATGCTTGTCTTCTCTCTTGGAGTGTGTTTTGTACTTGGGCTTCTCCTTTGGGCCAGCCTGAGTTCAGATACTGAAGCACATGGTCAAATGATTCCCAATGTGCAGAGACATCTTTACCCTGCTTGAATACGTTATTTGAATTTTGGTGCAGGTTTTATTTTTAAAAGCTTGGAAAAAAGGTAACAACAGCTCACTTGGCCATTTCTTTTAATCTGCAGTTCAGTTTTTTCCATTGGGCATTGTGGGAAAGAGATGTGTGTGCCTGACCTTGGATCAGTCCTTCCTACAAAGCTTTCCAGTCAGGAGACTTAATCCTCCTTTTCATGCCTCACCTCTGCACAATCAGGGCCAACCTTTGAGCAGAGCATAATTACGAAGCGTGGCAGGCTGGGCAGATGGCAGGGGAAGTGCATGTGAGGTATTTCGGTTACTTCTGGGGAGCAACCCCCATCAGTTAAAAGGTGATGGGTATAATTTGAGCCATGCCTTCAGAGCTTTGAAGGGGCAGTAGCTGGGACTGTGTCCATGCCTCAAGGCTTTCCACGGTTTCAGTTGCCTTTTAAAAGGCGCTTTTTGAGAACTCATTGGCGCCAGAGCTGAGAAACAGCCAGATGGCACTGAAAGGGTCAAGTGAGGGCCTTGCCTGCAGCTCCAGGGCATCCTGCTCGGGCTGTGGTTTGTGTTCCTGTTTGAACTGACAGGTTTTTAATCCTGGGCTACTTCTATTTTAATGTCTTATTAAATTCTGGAGACGTGCGCGGAATCACCTAAACGAGTAAATCCTAGAAATCCATTCCTTAGACGCACCAGGAGCTCTGGGTGTCCGTGGGCCTCATTCCCCACCACCCCTCTGCTGGCTCTTCCAGCGCCTCTCACGCTCCCAGCACAAGGAGACCCTTGAGAATTCCCACACTGCTTGAGGACCGACCAGCCCTGTCACAGGGGCTGCGAGCAGATTAGAAAATACACCCTAGTCGGGAGTGCTGGGAATGGGGGCGAGCTCACAAACAGCTGCCTGGTCAGCTGCAATAACTGTTTCCAGGCAGAAAAAGCCAACCACAAGCTGGGGAAGATGACACAGCTCAAGGTGCGAGATTCATGCCTGCTCATGCCCTTGAACAGAATGCACTGCCCTGCTATAAATTTTGATTAAGCCTTCCTGAGGCAAAGAGTTGTTGAAACATATATCAGTGTGCTGTAACCTGGCAAAGCCCCCAGGGCAGCGCATTGGACCTGAAGCACAGCATGATTAAAATATTAGGCTGACACATATGTAATATCTGAAAAGTTTTCTGCCACAGCCATTAAGCCCCTTGACGTTGTGCTTTGGAATGTGGTCACAAGTCATAAAAATGTCTGAACAGGCAAGAGGGGTTGGTAGTGTCATAAATAATACCGGCACAGATCTCCAAACATGCGTGAGCGCGGAGAGAAAAGGAGAAATAAGGAGCAGAACAGGATGACACAGTGAGATTTATTAACCTTAGCAGATGTAAGATTTAAGATTGGAAATTTCCTGACAAAAAGCAAACAGTATATTCTAAGGTCTCCTAAAATAAAAACAGGGAAGTCTCCTTTTAGTGCTTGGTATGTCACTGGCTAATGTTTATTTTTAGTTGCGGCTATAGTAAAAGACACAAAAAGAATTGAGCTATGCTAGTTTAGTTTAGTTTACTTCAGTTTGACACAGGGTATTGTCACTCTGCCTGATCAACAGTGCGTGCTAGGCAAGGGAAATTTCGATTCCAGGAGCAGTGACTTCAGTGGAAGTTAATGTTTTTTTCCTGTGTGCTGAAGGAGATGCAATGAAACACTGCCATTTTCAGCAGAAGCTGCCAGTGGCACCATTAGAGGATGTTGTGTGAGGAAAAAAACCTTGTCCCAGAATATTGTTTTTTGCACAGAAGCAGAACCCTGGTTTCTTCTAGAGTTGTGGCCTGTGGAGTGTTTTTTTGGTGTGGCAAGATTTGGAAAGCTGTAACTGAAACTGGCATTGATAACAAGTCCCTCTCATGCAGAAGGTTTGGTGTCTGCCGGAAAAATGCCTTTCCCACTGCTGTTGCTATAGTCCTCTCTGGTGTCTGCTCCTGTCTAGAGATGGCAACAGCTCTGCTATCAATGAACAGTAAATGCTCTAAGAGAAGCTGGGAGCTGTTTTTACTGTGTCTGTTGTTGCTGCCACGTTGCTGTGCACGATCCTGTAGTAATCAAATTGTTCTTATTAGAGCCCCATATTCTTCCACTTGCTGAAAAAGGTGCTCTAAAGACCCAGCTGGATTGAGTGGTGCCTGGGAGAACCAGCAGTGTTGGCACACCTTTCCTTCAGCACCATTCAAAGCCAGGTTAGGGGAGTGTGCTGAAATAGGAAGGAACATCGTGCTGTGGAGCTGGAGAGCTGCCAGGGTGGCTGGTGCTGAGGCTGCACTCGCTGTATGTGCAGGGACACCTGCCCAAGAGCCAGGATGAAATCATCACCTTGCCTCCTTTGGGCACTCTCTGTGTTACACTTGGGGCTGTGCCCAACTTCCCAAGTGTCAGGTGGTGCTTACATGGCTGCTTCAGTTTGCAGGGCTGTAAAGAGCCATCCACAGACAAAGAGAGGTTTGTGGACTTTGTGCGTGTTCTTGTTTATTCAGTGTGACCTCAATCTCTCTGTATCTTCCTGTGCTCTGTTACATATATGCATATATATATGCATATATGTTTGGAGACCAATATCTCATTGATGGAGTCAGCCTGCAGTGATTTAATCCATTTATATGAAACAATGTGAAAGGATAGTCCATGAAATCCCTTGCCATGATACTGCTATTTTACATACTTGAAAATACTGTAACAGCCTTGGATGAAATGCAAAATAATGTTGACATTTGGCAATAAATTTTATGTTCTCAGCTACAGGCCAGGCCTTCTGCACACAGGGATGGACACAGAGCCATCCTGCAGAGCAAAGAAGACCAGTACAAAAGGCAGGGGTCCCATAGTAATGCAGACCTTTTAGTAGGGTTTTGGATGCTCTCTATGGACATAAGTTTTATACTTTACAAACTGACGCTTCTAGAAGAAGTAGGTCAGAGGGAGCTGGAAATGGTCACAGGAGAGAAGCTTTCGAAATGTTGAACTCTTCACCTCCAAATAAACTGGTTTAACCACAGGGTAACACAGTCAGGCGGGTTCACTTACCCACAGAACCACAACACCAGGCTAAAGGTAGGGCTGATCCATCTGAAGACAAGGTGATAACATTAAGAATGTCCCTTTGTACTTCAGGCAGCACTACTTTAGTCTGTAAGATGGTAAGAGAGGATGTTTCTCTGACACAGAAATCTTTTTGCAGGAGGTGGGTCTCAGCTGCACCTGTAATTAGACCCTTTCTACCTGAGCAACTTATTTTCTTAAACGTAGGTTATAATTATTTATAACAGGCCAACCAATGGTTAATATTCCTTAAAGTCTGGTGTTTCCTTCCTTTCTGCAAAGTTTATGAATACAGTGCTGCACATATCGCCTGGTGCAGAATTCCTAATACATTATTCATTATTCATTCGCTGTATTTTTGCTATGTTTTCTGCAGAGTTCATTTTGTCTTTCTTTGAAGTACTTGTTTTCACTGTGCCTGGCTCCTTGCGCTGTCCTGGTCTTGGCTCAGGTCATGGTGCGGCTCAGGAGGTTAAATCACTGCACTCTTTGCTGGTGCAGAGTGTCAGATCCCAGCAGGTCCTGGGGGTGCATTGCAGCACCCATTAGAGTGTACACTGAACACCATCCTGGAACGTGTAGATTAGATATACCAGCAGACAAGGAAAAGTAACACTGGATTTCGGGGAGATTAGGGACTTTTTTCCATGGCAGCACTGCTAAAAGCTGCCTCCCCACATCCCTGTCTGTGAGCTGGAGGAAACAAAGCCGAGCTTTTTAGCTCTGTCTCTGGAATAGAAATGGACATCAGAAGGCGCCTGTATAAAAACCCAACCGATACACAATTGCAAACTGGGATAATCTCTTTAGCCTGGTTTCCTGCAGTAAGCTCAGCTCTCTGAATCACCATTGAGAGCCTCAGAAAGCACCCCCGGAGCTGGGCTGCGGGAAACTCGCTTTTCCTGACTTCCAGGCCGCGTTTCTTTTTTTGTTTTGGTTTGGTTTTATTCTTATTCTTTTCTCCCCATGCCTCCCGTCTTTGCCTCTTTCTCTATTTTTTGTCCATGCAAACATTATAAAAGGCCTAAAAGTGGATAAGTGTCTGCTTCTGGTGTATGTAAAAGGGAGTGCCACGCAGAGAATCCCCCAAGACAGCTGCTTTGGTTCCAGGCCAAGCCGGCATTAGTGCTAGAGGGATTTAATTATCATATATTAATATATAAACATAGAATATACGATGCATTTATCTCCTGAAGTTATTGAACTTTGTTTATAATTATTATTCTTTGCATTTGTTTACTTTCACCTGAGGATCTCGATATACTGTGCCTGCCTTTAGGTGTGTGCAAGATGCTGTGTGAGGACCTTTAGAAAACCTCTGGGAACACAGGGGTTGATGTGTGCACACAGGGTACAGCCGTGAACGTGGGACACAGCTCTGGAGTCCTGAATTACACCACTGCACGAGAGCAGCAGGGAGAGAGGGCTCTGCTGGGGTGCAAGAGCAGCATCTTTTAATTTCAGAATGCAAGATAGAAGAGATACTAAGCTGTCATTGGAGAAACAGTTTATGGAATGTCCTTGTTCTTAACTGCAGATTTCCTTTTGGTTTTGCTCCGTTATCTGGATGTTTTCCTTGCGTGCACTCAGAGACTTCCCAGCTCTCTCAGTTTTCTCCTTTTTGTTACCTAATTACGAAAATTGATTTCATAATACAGCAAATAGACACAAAGTATATTTAGTGAATGTGAGTCACAGGGACAGTTTTTAGTCCTGGAACAAACTACTAGTGATGGGCCAGTTCTCTGAACTGCAAGTAACTAGAAGAATCCCAGTTTTCCTGGTTTTCTATTGAGCATTTCCTGAACTTTCTTCCATACAACTGGCAGAGTGTACAGACCTCGCTCAGCCCAAGGGTGTATTAAAGGCCCATGAATCTCACAGATGTTCACAAATGGCAAGAGCTCTGCCTTCACCTACCCTGTGGCAACACATGGCTCATTCCCTGTGCTGTCAGCAGCCTTTCCAAAGTGCTGCCCTAAAGCTGTGAGGGGGAAGAAGGGGAAGGCTCCCTTGAGCACTCCCTCCTTGCTTATATACTATTTCTTTGCTGCACCATTTCCACATTCTCTCACAGATCCATCAGTAAGGATGTTTAGGAAAAGATGAGTTTCACAATCACAGGGTCAAAGACAAAATAATTTCTTCGGGCAGCGTGTGGATGAGGTGGGCTGCTCCCTCTCCAGCAGGGAAGCCACCTCCCTCTTCTTCTGGGAAAGAGAAGCAAATTTTTAGCAGCCAGATTTCACCAGGTTCAGTGAGTTCACCAATGTCTGGCTACAGCAGCAGCCAAAAAGGAATGCAAACTCCATCATCTCCTCACTTCTTCCCAGCTCTGGCCCTAGTCAGGGTTGCAAGCCCAGCAGCTGGTCGGTCTGCTCAGGGCAGGAGCAGAGTGTCCTGCCTGCTCCACATCCTTGCTGTGCTGCAAGGATAGGGAGCAGGGGGAGCCAGGGACCACCCAGGCCAGCCTTGGTCAGTTTATAAATGTATGTTCTCACCTGCAGCCGCTGAGACTACATTTATGGCAGTTTTGGATGAATCTACTGCGGTGTGTGAACTGGTTGGGAACACAGATGTTTAATCACTAAGATCCATTGCAGTGCTCTTTCATGGGAAAGAAGTGCATTCAAACCCTGCCCCTGCCCCATCCCACCACCCTTCGCTGCTGGGGATGCACGTTCAGAACCTCTGAGCTGACATGAGGACTAATGACGTGCTGTCAGAGGGGCAGGCGTGCTGGTTGTCTGTCTGCCGCTCCCCACTCCGTGCCTTTCTTTTTCTTTGCACCGGCTGTGCTGTGTGATTGGATCTCAGTGAGTGGGTTTGCCTCACTGACCTGGTGCAAATTGCACCCTGACTTGGTGTGCTTTCAGACATGAAAGCTTGATGTGCTTGTGTGGCTCAGGAGACGTCAGATGGGTGCCAGAGCAGGGCCAAAGGAGAGCGCAAGACCTCATGTCCCAGAATGGTGAGGGGACAGCGGTGTGGCTCCTGCTGGCAGCAGCATGTGGTTCAGGTGGCTCAGCTCCTCATCAGACCACGTTCACAGGGGCCATGCTGCCATCCAGTGCTGCTGGGGAAAAATGTAGTTAATCCCAAGATCCGTGGGCAGAAGGTGTGTGTCTCCGAGTCATTACTAAGGCAGTGATGGCACCACTGGGGACCGAGTGCTGTTGTACTCATACCTGTGGGTCTGTGAATATTCAGTACTCAGCTCAGGCACCTTCAGGCCATTTAGGATTTCTGTGGGCTTTCAGCAGTAGCTGACACTTCTCAAAGTTCCTAACATGCCAAAAGTGTGTTTGCAGTAAGCTGTGCTTATATCTGAGCAAGACTGACTATTTTGGAGGTTTCGGTGTTTGTGAAATTCAGCTTGAGTGTAAGGGAAATTCCATCTCCTGAATGCTGTATTTTTTATAGTATTAGGAAAACAAAACCCAAAGTAGTTGAGAATTCAGCCCCATGTGTTTCCCAGCTCCCACTAACTGTGTGAGGAAAACAGTTGTCCACACAGTATCTTCTAGGGGGTCATGGTTGCAAATGGATGGCATTATTATGGGAGTCTTTTCATTAAAAGCCAAGAGGACGGGATCTCTCTCCATCACCACCCCAAAGCTCTGCTTCCCCTAAAGAAAGAAAACCCAGGACCCCAGGCAAGTCAATTAAGCATTGTATGGACCTGTCAGACAGATAAGAAAGGGACTCTTTGGCCGCAGTGAGGCCAAAAGAGGGGAATGAATCCCAGAAAGTCTCTTGAGCAGATAATAAATAGCCTTTATCTGGGAGGTGTGTCTGTGTGTGTTTTTTGAGGAGATGCGATGTCAACCTCCCAGACTTGCCTTCTTTGTTGGGCGGACATTCACTTTAATTAAAAGCCTCCAAGAGAATGTTAATTGGCTTGGTTTGGGGGGGAATCATTACTTCATCCTCTTTCTCCATCCAAGCCCATGCACACACACATGCAGGAATACACATGCTTTCTTTTACAGCAGGGAGAAGCAGCAGCAGCTGGTTCCTGGCGAGGTCTCCCTTTCCCAGTGTGCCTGTTTGCGTGTCCCTGTTTGGCCAAGGAACAACAAATCCGTGTGGGGCTTTATTTCCTTCTTACGCAGGAGCAGCGAGGGGAAGATCTGCCAGCTCCTTCCAAGGGTTCTGCTCCCCGTGGACCCACCTGAGAGCCCCACACAGCCAGGCCTTTGCAGGGCAGGGCAGCAGCTCCCCCAGGATATGGCTTTATGTAAAGTGGAGCGAGACCCACTTGGCTAATGAGCATCCTCTGGCTTTGTTCCTTTGAGCATTGTTTTCCATTAGCTTCTTTTTTTTTTTTTTCTTCTGAATTAGATCATTTTGTCCCACATTTCAGTGGGAAGCATCAAGTGAACTTGCAGAGACATGACAGGGTTCTCTATTCCAGAAAACTTTTGCTTAGTTTTTATCCTTTTTTTTTCAGCTTGTCCAAGGTGAGTAAAAACAACCTTACCCAGCTTATATGCTGGACCTGTACATTATTACAGCACAGACTAACCTCTCCCCATCCTCTGTGTTTTCTTTCCTGGTGTCACTCGGAGCAGGGAGGGCAGTTTCTCAGGAGTACCCTTTGGAAACAGCAGTGATTGATTGTCCTGCTCTCGTATAACGTGAATCGTGGTTCCAAAGTCCAATGCTTTTTAATTCCCAAGCTGTGATCTGGTTAGGTACCAGTCATCCTTGTTACTGTAGCTTTTCCTAAAGCTGTGTAGTTTCAAAATACTGTGGGTTCTTTTTTTTTCCCCTCTGTGTCTCAAACATTATCTATTTTGACAGTTTGTAGAAACAAACTCCAAAATACACATAATAGCTGAAACAAAAAAACCCCAGTGCCTCCCAACCTCACTGTCATCTTCTTCTAATGAAAGCTCTGCTTTTCTTCCCTTGCTATAAGTATAAAGCAGAGGAGTTGAAGTGCACAGCAAACTCCTACCTTGAACTACTGCTGTTAATGGGTTTAATATTATTAGCACACTGAGGAATGAGGAGTTTGGGGAAGGACATTTAAGCAATAATAGAAATCGTTTCTGCCAGGGCTGGGATCTAGATGAGAGGCACAGGGGGAAAATCACGAGGCATCCCCGCTGGCTGCCAGCTGTTAGTAACAAACACCACTGAAACCAAAAAGGTAAGAACAAATGCAAAGCCAAATTTGGAAGGAAATGTCTGGCATCCTACTCTGGAGCTCCATAGGCAGGTTGAGGTTCCAGCACCTTCACTTTGGTGAAAACTTCCAAATAGGCACGCACACAGAGGCTGTACATGTATGTATATGAACATAAGGTCTAAGAACATACAAGTAGGAAATTATAACTCAGTTTTATCTAGCATTTTCTAAAATGTCCTTGGGTTTGTAGGTGCTTAAGCACAGTGGTGTGCATTCATACTGATTCACTCTTAATTGGCGCTAATGTGCAACTTCAGATCATCAGAACAACAGCACAGCATCAAACTTCAGGCTTTTTATATTGTTAACAGAGAGAGAGGCTTCTGTTTGACGAGCTTTGTGTCACCTTCCAGGGGAGTCTTTCTCTCCTTTGACTGGCTGGGAAGGCTGTACTCCCAGCACAGGCAATTAGAATAAATAGCAAAATTTGGATGCTGTGCATGCAGTAAAACAGGGGTACCTGTGTTTCAAGGGCTAAGGTCTCTGCAAAGCCGAGGAGAAAAATGAAGCCTGTTCATTTCCTCAGAATTATATTCAAAAGGAGTGAAAACATGCCAGGCTCTTGGGGGAAGTAACACAGCTGCCCTGTATTGCATTCTGGAATGTCTTTTAAAAGTGACCTTTTCAAAGGATGTTCTTGTGCTGGAGGCTTGTACCCATTTTTGCTCCTAGGTATTCAAGCATGAGTGTGATTCTACTTGATAATTGAAAGAGTAGAGCTTTTGAATTCCTGACAAGGACATGCCTTCTGAAAAATGCTTGTTAACTGTTGGAATTTTAAACTAAATATTAGAGTTTTTAAGGAACCTAAATTGAAAGGTCTTCTCTGTTGTGCAGCTCTCATTCTCTTCATTCTCATGCTGTCTTCATTTTTGGCATGACCTTTCAGAGTAAGCAAGACATAAATCTGTATTATACATACAAAGCAGGGGGGAAACTTAGCAAAACCACAAAATCTCAGAACCCCCTATCATTTCAGCTTTGTTCATTCATCCTACAAAGTACAAACCCCGTGTGGTTTCTTTGGAACTTCTCAAGGTAAGGCAGAGAACACTCTTGTAATTCGTGCAAGATCCCCTCATGCTATTGGCTGATCGTACAACAAGTCCATGGATGGCAAGATTGAAAGTCTTGTCAGTCTCTAGAAGAGCTGCAGGTTTGAACAGATTGCACAGATCTGGTCCCCAGCTGATTCATGCTGTCTTGCTGCCAAATCTCCTCTTCACAGGCCACCTTTTATCCCATCCCTTATTTTAGCTGTAGTTGAGTCCCTATTAGCCCCTGATATAAACCATTAAACAAGGAGGTGGTGTCAGCATACAGTTAATTTTCACAGAACACTGGAATTAAGCAGCCACATGGCAATGGCTAACACTACTCACCCAGGATTTTAGCCAGTTCTCCTTTAGTGCCTGTATGAGCTGCAATAAACAGTGCAGTGATAATGCATCAGAGATAGTTGAGTGAAATCCAGAGGTAGCATCTTAAAATGCCATGTGACCTGTTTGCAGAAGAACTTTAAAATTTGTGATGGCTTTCACTCCGGTCTGGGCATTCAAAACAGTCACATATTTGGACAAAATAAAAGGAATCCTGTAAGTGGGCATAACAATAATTTAAACCATTTTTCAGGCTGACAAACAGATTAAGGGAAAGCAAAAACAATGTAAGTAACTAGACCTGGGCCCACTTTTCTGAAATAAGCAGTAACCCCAGTCCCACACAGTCCCATATGTGTTGGAGTCAAGCAGGCAGCTCAAAGTGTGTTTTTGCAAGATCAGGCACTTTGAGTTCAGGCTATTTCTCAAGTTCCATTAGTCAGTACTCTAGTGCAGAAACAGCACTGAAGGCAAGTTAAAGGACCTTTTTAAATTATTAGATATAGGAGGTCTGCATAAATGTAATTTTGAAAACGAATTACCTTGAAAACCACAAATTACTGCTTTGTCTACTCTGGGTATGTTTTTGTGTTGTGAAACTGTCTTAGAGATTTCCGGTTTCCTTCTTTTTTTTTTATCAATATGAGCATTTATTTCCAAAAGCCTTGCAAATCACATCACTTCAGTTGTTTAACAGCAAGGGTCTGCTGATGCACAGCTACTGAAGTGCATTAGGTTGCTAATCTCTTGCCCAGTAAAACCTGAGATGAAGTCCTAGCTTGTTAGTCAAGTCGGCTGGAATGTTTAGTTCTTTCCTAGAAGCATCCCAAAACAAGGCTGGGTGTGGGACAGGCAGCATCACCCGAGCAAGGGATGTCTGGGGTGAGAAGAGCAGGGAAGAGCTGGTGATTGCTTTGGAGCTACACTGAGGGATGCTACACAAGGGAGTTTGCAGGCAGCCAGGAGAGCTGTGCTGCTCCTGGCCTGAAGTCAGCCCGTTTACATCATTAAAAAGAAGAAGGGAGGCAGCTCAGTGGCCTACAATAGCTGATTTGTTGTTCTGGTGGAGCTGTTGGGTATTCCTGGCAGGACAAAACAAAGCAGTCTGTAAAATGAATCCTTCTGCCTACGGGAAGTGTCAGTGTGGGCAGGGAGGAACACTTGCAGAGTGCCGGCGGATTGCCTGGAACGTGCTTATAGAGAGTGGGAATGTCCAGGAACTGAGCTAGGAGACAGGCAATTTGTCATCTATTTATGCTTTTAAAAGTATATTTTTGTAAAATACGGGAGTTAACAGAAGATGATCCTAATGACTCCAGTCTGCCATTTTCTCCCTCTGTTCCTTTTAGGAGAGCCCATCAAACACCAATAATTCTAATCTTTTACAAGTACCTAATGGCTTCCTGCCAAGAAAGGTTTTAAGAAATAAATAGGAGCTCTTAATGCAGTGAATTTCAGTTTTGCCTAATCTGTGCAAATTGATGAATTAAATCCCTTTGCATCTCAAACCCACTTTGGTGATTTGCATGGTGATTATTTCAGTTTTCATAAATTTTCCCCAGTCATTTCCTGTCATTTCTCGAGAACAGACATCTAATCTCTGCAGAAATGGCCCTGTGAAACCGTCGCGTGGTGTTTCAAACTTGTCCCTGTGCATTCAGCTGTTGCACAGCCATAGATAATGTGTGTGGATACGAGCAGGGCACTGGAAAGCTCAGCTGGCCCCGCTGAATGCGCCTGTAAGGTCTGGGTGTGCGTCCTCTGCAGGGAGCAGGGGCAGATTTGGAGCTGCAGTGAACGTGATTCGATGAGCAGCCATTGGGTTTGGCTGCCTTGCATTTGTACAGACTGAAGTGGAGCTGGTTGTTGTGTGTGAGTCCTATATTTGGTACCTGTACAACGTGTTTTAGTAACCTACATTTTATATGTAAGATGCAAGACCATACATTATATATAGGACCATGCTGCTGGCATGGAGCACATTGAAGCAACAGCTGAACAGGTGAGCCAAGAAAGATTCTTCTGTGTTCTGTTCCTGTTCCTTGGAGTGCTTTTAAGTCAAGTTTAATGCCTGCTTTGCTCAGGCATTAGTTGAAAAGCACTCACTAAAATGCAGATTTTCTGCATTCAGGGCCCTTCAAACAGAAGTTTTGTCGTGTTAAGTCTGTCCTTCTCATACAGCCTCTCTCAGTACAGCATGAGCTGGAGAATATTCCTTAATCTTAGAGCTTGTGTTGTGCTCAGTTTGGCACATATTGGCACGAAAAGGAGATATTCCTAATGCATCTGATGTTTTGGAATACGATGCTCACAGCATCCTGTGGCAGTAGATTATCTGTTCTGGCCTCAGGAGTTACAGTCATTCACTTGTATTGTCAGAAAAGTTTGACTAGTCTAAGATGGAGACTCTCTTCTGCAAAAATAGCTGTCAGAAGCACCAGCTATGGAATTATTTTTATGGTATCCTTAGCCTTAATGCTTTTCTTTTCCATTGTCTTTCTCATCTACTGTTTTCACGCTTATCTGGAATGACTCTTGTTTATAGAAGCACTATATGGGGGGTTTGTGGATAAATGGTTATAGATACAAATGTAGCTGTGGGTATACATCATATATGTATTTCTCTCTGTGTGTTTATGCACTTTACATGTTTGTATGAATTAGGAAATGCTTTAATCCCAGTTTTCTGGCAAATAGAGCATTCCAAGAAGTTAATGGTAGTTGCAAGGATGAATGAAAACTCAGTGTCAGAGGCAAGGTTGGAGTCAGGCTTACACATTCTCTCTGCTTTCATCAGATTGACCTAGAAAGGACAGGAGGTCATCTACTCCACTCTGCTGCCCCCAGGCAGGACCTATTCAAAATAAACTGCTCCTCACAGATCTTTAGCTAACTTCTTCTTAAAACCTCTGACAGTGCAGGTTCCTGAGGTCCTGCCAGTGGTCACTTTGGCTGTGCAGGGCAAGGCAGCACCCAGCAACAGGACAGACTGTTGTGGACCAATATCCAGCCAGCAGCCAAAGTGGGAGCGTGGGTTGGGTGGATGACTGGCTTTGGTATGTAGCCCTGGAGCTTTAATAGACTTTCTGTGTTGAGACGCACTGTGATACTCTGTGTTGTGGTATTTCCAAGTCTTCTCTGCTTAACAGAGTCCCTTGGGTATTTGTTTAAGAATTCTGAGGCTGCTTTTTTAATCTGGAAAAGGAAATGTATAGGATAATGCTGTAGTATAATGCTATAGTATGGCAGGGTGAGAGCAGAGTTTGCTGGAAGTTCTGCCCATGTTCAGGGGAAGTGCAGCTGAACTGCAAGGAGGAGAGAGACACAGTTCTTCTGACTGGGAAAATCCCAAAGCATTGTGAAAAAGCAGAGGCTGGAGTTTCTATGATGTTTTTGAAGTTATCTTCTTTTGGTTAGTAAGTTGGAGCTACACGAGGTCTATTTTATGCATATATGTCTATAATTCCCTTGCTGGTCCCTTGTCGGGGCCGGAGCCTGACTGACTCTACCCCATGGCACTGCACACCCCAAGAGTGCAGCAGAGGCAGTGTCACTCTGTCAGCTCCCAACTCTCCAGTTATGCAGGCTGGGATATTTCACTCATTCTTTTCTTAATATATAAAATGAGGGGAAAAAACAGTGCTATTCCACGAGGATGTGAGGATCAAATTAGGGCACGTTTTGAAAATTGGTGGCTTTGCTGGCTACCAGTTCCTTTCCTGCCCTCTCCTTTCTCCCTGTCTTCCAGAGCTGCTGGCTCCAGGGTTGCATGCTGAACTGGATTGGGAGAGCAGTCAGGGCTCCCTTCTCTGCCGGATTATTTTTAACTTGGCTCAGTGGCTTGGTGGAGCCTAGCATTCAGCTCCATGAAGCAGTTGTTCTGACACTGCTGGAGTGAGCGCTTTGGGGGTGGAAAAGAGCCAGGCAGGGCAGGGAGGGATGGCAGGAGCTGCTTCAGTTGACCCTGCTGCCAGAAGGAATGCAGATCACTCTTCCACCTGAATGCAGTGCAGCCGAGAAGCGCTGCCCGCAGAACGCCGGTGCACGGGCTCCCTCTTCACTGTTCAGACTCGTTCCTGAGAGAAGGAGAATAGTTCTCCCTGCAGCCCCCAAGCAGAGCGTTTCCTCTTTGCCACGAAGAAAGCCTTTTAAGAACATCAGCTGAGCTATTACAGTGATGAGAATGCATGTAGGTCAAAGTGGTCATTAATTTGCATGTCCTCATTCCTCTGCGTCTCTCCTGCCTTCGCCAGTTACTGTCCACCAAGTTGTGTCGGGGTTTGTTTTTTAATGTAGATATTTGTTGCCTAGGGACTGGATTAGGAGTGCCCCAGTTTATGTCGGGTTCTGATCAGTCTCTAGGTAGAAGCATCTATCAGGGCTGGACACGAGGCTGTGACCTTGGAAGGAGAGCGTGGCTGTTCATTATCTTTCCCCTGAGCTGAGTCTCCCTCCCCACGTGTCTAATCCTAGAGTTTGCGTAGCTTCCATAGAAGAGATTCCATTTGGCCTTTGAAGTCACCTCAAAAATATTTATAGAGGACAAGTCAACTCTTTCATACAGTGGGTGTTGCATGTGTTCAGAATCAAAGTGTAAATTATATCTTTCTAAATGCCTGCACCTACCCTTGAGTGTCAGAGCTGCTCTGGAAATACATACCGGTCGTGAAGCTTTTTATTACCATTATGAAGGAACTAAATGTCAATTTAGAGTAAGATCTTTGTAAGCCTTATATATGAGGAGGCTTTTTCCACCTGTGATGTCCTTGCCAATGTTTATAATACCACAGTATCCAGCAATTATACTGAAAGATTGAAGTCTACCCATAAGTAATTTGCAGCGCTGAATTTATTTACACCAGTCAGTAGAGGTGTCCTGAATATTGCTAAGGAGGAGAATGTTGTGTACAGGGGCATTTTGAACTGGGCTTCTCAATTTGCAAGAAAGAAATGCAAGTTAATGATACATCCCCACTGCCAATCTTTGCAGTATTTTAAAGCTCACCCTTCCCTATGGTGACAACCCACCAGTCCAAGACAAAGAGGAAAGAGGTTACAAAAATGTGACTTTGGCGACCTTGGAAAAGGTATTATGTCTCTGTATATGAGATCCATCAGAGTGTTGTGCAGTCTATTCCCAGCAAAGCATGAAACTTGCAGTCTGAACATGAGGACTATTTTATCTTTCATAGGCAATTACATAGAAGTGGCTCTTCAGCTGGGGCTTTTTATTGGCACAGCCTGAATTTCCACTCTCATCGTGGTTTTGGTAATCAAAGCTGTACCCCTGAAGCGTGATTTGAGAGAGTGCACATTAGGGGTGGGCGAGACCCCAGAGAAGCACTCGGCCCTGAGCTGGGAATGGGCTGTTGGGATGCAGGCCCATGTTCCTACAGAGCTGCTACACAGGAGTTTTGTGCAGGATAAATGCAACTTGTAGGGAACATTCTCATGCTTCCTGTCCTGATTATTATCCAGATTCATAATTAGCTTAGTGCAGCTTCTAACTTGATAGCAGAGTGGATTTTCTTGTGGTTGAAACAGCGCTCTGTCCTTCTGTCAGTGCATCTGACTGCAAGCTATTGCTCAGTGTCATTTGAGAGATTTCCCCAGTTTAGCTGCTTGGAAGCACTTCTTTAGGAGGCTGCAGGATTTCACAGAGCCATTTGTCTGGCATTTCTCAAACAGTTTGCTTCCTGTTGATAGTAAGCCGATGTAAAAATGCCAGAGTTGTAATAAACTGTGTCCACTCGTGCCCTGCAGATTGGCTTTAGATTTGTCTAAAAGTCACTGAGGTTGTGCACCAAGTACATATTTTTCCCTACTCTTTTTATTATTTTATAGAGCAAAGGGCAAAGCCAGACTGAAGGTCAGTTTATTTCTTCCAGCAGAAAGGTGGCGTGTCCTTTTTGTGTTTGCCAATGTTTAGTTAGGGGATAAATAGACAAGAGGACTGGCTTGCCCAAAAGGCAGTCGGATCCTACAGAGCTATTTTGGCCAGGGGGCAAGCAGCACACTGCTCCTGCCTGCTGGCATTTGCCAAGGACATAAACATGGGAAGTAATAAACTTGTCTCAAGGGTCTGTCTGTAAGTGCCTAAGGCTGGAAAATGCAAAAATTGTACATATGAGCATAGATTAGAGCTTTTCTTGACTTCTCTGGCCAAATGGTTTTGTAAGGCCGACAAGGCAGCTACGGGGAAAACTGGCCTGAGAGAACAAACAGCAGTGCTGTGCCTGGAGCTGGTCCTGGAGGTGAGCAAGGGAGTGATGCTCCTCGCGCAAAAGTTTGACTCCACCCTTTAGAGTTTACTTTGAAGTTCACAGATAGGGATGCAAATGTGCAGGAGAATATTGAATTGAAACAGGGTTGAATCACAGGTTGCCCACTCAGTTTTTCTTTCAGGAGAACGGGGTGAAATACCTACAGTAAATATACAGGTAATAACCAGAACCTCCTGGTGAATCCCTGGGCACTAGAATTGTGCACCTTGAGTACACACACAGGAGCCACCCATAAAATCAGAAGCAAAATAACCCAAAGTGCTGGAGGGCTTCGTGGAGGGAGAGGCTGTATCAGCTGGTCTGGGGCCTCAGGCAGAAGTTTCTGACGTGTTCAGCAATGCTTTTGCTGTGCCGTGTTGGATGTTAAGGTGAGATGGTCCCCAAGCAAGCGATGCCTTCACTGTGTGTTTGTGCCCTGCATCCCAGCTGAAGCACCTGGGCCTGGAGGAGGCCATGCAGCGATTATCGAGGAGGTGGTTACACTGCTGCATTCCCATTTTCCTGGGGGGATAAATATATTGTGGTGGTGGAAGATAAAAATAGTCCTCAGTCCCAGACTTGGCAAGCATCCCTGTGTGTGGTAAGCATTCTGCGTTGAGGATAAATAATGAAACCATTTATGCTCCTTTCTTGGTAACAGTCTAATACCAGAAGGCCCTGCCGACGTTGCAGTCTGGCAGTGAAGGCCAGAGCCAAAGCCAAGTCCCAAATGTTTTCCGTGGATGGTGCTGAGCGGAGCAGGGCCGCTGTGTTAGCCAGTCCTCAGGTTCTCCACAGCTCCTGCCGTGAAAGAATCATGAAGGAGCCTTGGTCCTTCAGAATGCCGAGGCAGGGGGTCCTGAGACAGAACACTGGGAAAAGGGGAGTTCTGCAGAGGGTGGGGGACAGCCTCATTGGGTCAAGCCACATCCAGCTTTTCCTGGTGGTAGTTAGAAATGCTGCTCAGGGATGGCCTGGAGTGTGTCAGGATACCTGCTCCTGAAATCCTTCCAGCCTCCAAGAGTAGTTTTGGTCCTTCTTTTTACTCCTGTTTTCCAGGGGGGAAGATGACTTTTTGTAGATTCTTGTGCAGTCCTCCCTTATTTACAAAGAAAACATTGGAGCCTTATCAATATTTCATGGAAACAAGACAGGAAGGCTTTGAATTTTGCATACTGGTTGGGCTAAAAGGGCAACATTATGATGCATTTTAATACGTGCATTTTGAGTTTCTTTTAACGAAAAATATCAAGTAAGCAAGTTAAAAGGGTGCCAGGGCTACTTCTGAAGCTTGCAAGATAGATAAAAGCAAATAATTTAAAACATTTCATTAAAAATGAACTCAGAAGTTTTTTGAAGCTCAACATTTTGTTCTGCAAGCTCAGCATATTCATTAACCTCCCACAGAAGATTGCTGAACAGCTGGATCCAATTTCTGAAAAGATAATCATAAAGAAATTAGATTAATAGTCTTCAAGTGGAGCAGTTGGGGATCAGCTCTTTTATATGTAGCATGTTGTTAGCTGGTTTCCATGTGAAGATGGTTACTACAGTCCCAAAAGGAATGAGGCCATATCTCAGCGATACAGATATCAGTTCTCCTGGACTGTGAACACAGCAAGGCACAGATAAGCAAGATTGCTGCTGGCTCCTGCTTCTCCTTTTGTATCTCCCTCTTCTGAACACATCCCCCCCATGACATATATGCCTATTTGCTGCAAGGGAATCGCTGCCCTTTCAAAATCAAAGGCAGGACGTTTCTGACATATCAATCAGTGCAAAAAGGCTCCTGCTGGCCCACAGGAAGATTAAGTGCCTTTGTCTGGTGCTTTATTGTAATACAGAGAGGTGAATGTAAAGGATGCCCCTCCAAAGGCACAGCCACAAATGAAGTACCGTTCGGCACTGGCTTTGCTCTCCCTGGTTTACCTGATAAAACTCTGTTGGAGTTCAGCAGTAGCTGAACTGGGCCAGGGCACATCTGGGTTTTTTTGTGGAAACCCAAAAACCTCTCTGGCCCCAGCTCCCACGGCACATCTTTCCAGCAAACAGCTCCTGTAGGGATATGCATTTCCCTGCACAGCCCACTGCTGCTCTCACATCCCTGTACTCAGTCTAAACAAGGGGAAGACAGCTGTGCCTCATGCTCTCAGCCTTTCCCTGGCAGTCTCCAAATAATGCACCCTCACTGAAAAAGTGCCATAGTTTTACCTGCATCCAGCAAATTCATTCAGAGGAAGCAAATATAGGGCCCGTATCAGTGATGTCCCCACTCTGTTCATGTTCTAGTAGCTTTCTCTCAGGGACAAGCCAACTAAATTGTAATTGTAAGGCAGGAATTGAAGCACATTCATTTTGCACAGGGATTGGCACATCCTGCAGCCACCTGCTTGCTCTCTGCTTTGCTTCTTAGTTTGCTCATTCCCTGACCTATGAGTTTATTCCCATTCATTCAAATAAATGAAGAATAACCTGGCAAACCTTAGGGCTTGATTTTCCTGACTAGAAACAACTTGCAGTTGTTTGCAGTGGTATTCCCAGGAGGTTTACCAGCAATCTTTTTTTTAAAAAGTCCATCATCACCAGCTTTCACTCATCTTTCTGTGCTCTACAATTAGCAAAATGATACTCTAGTTCTTACCTACCCACGTTCAGTCATTCCCTGGGCAAATGTACAATGACTGCACAGGTTTTAGGGATGAACTGCTCCATTACACCTTTAGGTGACATCCTGTTGATGTCTTGGCTGCCAGATGCTCCAAGGTCTCATCCAAGTGGCTGGGTTTGATAGGGGACAGCCCGGAGTGCCCACCAGTGTTGGTGTGTGCCAGTCCTTGGGCCAGGGCTGTGGAACACCAGCTCCAGCACTGCCCACCACCTGTGCACGAGCACAGGCACATTCTCCCAGTTCAGTGCTCCATCCTTGGCAGCAAATGGCTTAAGCACATGCCTGAAGTTAAAGATCTGCTTAAAGTCTTCCTACCCCAATTGGGAAATGGTCTGGGCTCAGCTCAAGTGCTTCTCTGAGTCAGGGTTGAGAGAATTCACCTTTTTTTGTGTCTCCTACTGGTCCCATGCCAAAAGATCCCTCATTTTGAGGAAAATGTGGAGCAGAATAAGCCATGCCTGACTTTTGTCAGTGCTGGCAGCCAGCCAGATCTCTAAAAGTGTTAGTTTTTTTCTTTGCAGCCTGAAAGGAGTATTTGAATAGACTGACAGAGCTAGGTAAAGAGGCAGAAGGGTTGTTTGTTTTCCTTTTTACTCAAACTTTCAATATGTGCTTAAAAGGTGACACTCTTGTCTGGTATTTTCAGTTTAGACAGAAAGTGGTTGTTTCTTGGGTTGAAAAATTGAATTCCAGAAAGAAATAATGCTTCTGGCAGAGCAGCCTGCATTCCAGGGCATGATTTCATCTGGTAACTAGTCCAAGAGAGTCAATATTGGCTGATATGACCATGACTGCATGTATTTCTCATTAATTTTCATCAAAACTTGCCAGAAAATCCATGTTTTGGTGCCAGCAGATCACTCTTCCTTTCCATATATTTTTACTGTCATCATTCACTAACCCCAAAAGTCTCTCTGAGGAAAAGAGAGAACTGTAATGCAGCACATTCATCTCCTCTCAGCGCCTGCTGCAGAGGGACAGAAAGAGGCAGATGGGAGCCCTTTAGCAAAAAATGGGAAGTTCTTCAGGAAAGTGGCTTTGGGAGTCCTTTGCAAGACCAGTATTTGCTGGTACATAAGAAAACATGATTCTAACTGAGGCATCTCCTGTAGGCTTCTGAAACACGCCGGGCTGTGAGAGCTGGACAGCAGACTGCTGACCTTTGTTAAACACCGTGTGCTACAGACAGCAGCCAGGTCAGGTGCCACATTTGGAAGAGCTGGGCTGACAGAGCTGATATTGCTTTCCCACTCTGCAAAGACATTTTCATCCCTGCAGTGCATGCCAGAGTCTGCAGGCCAGGCATTGGAGTGAAAACCTCTGTGGAGTTATTTCAGCAAAGGTAGATGCCTCTCCTCCCTCTCCAAAATCCTCAGCACAGAGATTTTTCAGTCTGAGGGTACTTTTCCTGCCTTCTTTACGGAAAGAAGAGGCCCTGGAAGTGTATGTTGAGGCTGGGCTGGAGCTCTGGGGGTGGGTGAGTGTTTCAGCACTGGCAGCTGCATTGACTGAGGACCCAGCTCAGAGAAACTTTACTGCAGGTTACAGCTCAGCTTTGAACAGTCACTGTGTCCTACCAGGGTAGTTCTTCTTTCTTCTTTTGTGAAGTAAACAGCTGTGAGTGATCCATAATCAAAATTATATTCACAAGCGTTTTACAGAGGGGCAGATGGGAGATAAATATGTATATGTTTGTTTAATTATTGACAACACTGAGTTCACCTGCAAAAAGTAGACCTTTTTTTCACTATATATTGTACACAGAGGGGAGTCATGTCCAATGAACCAAGCTGGAATAGTTCAAATCTGCATAAGAATCAGGAACTAGTATGTGTTATCATAGCATTATTTCTGATTGGAGGCTTTTTAAATAGTACCATTGTAGAGTTTTTCCTTATATCTCGGCTGCTGAAATTGCATTCTTACCTTGGACACCCCCTATAGTGAGGAAGGAATGTTTTTAAGACTTGGGACTTACTGTACCATAAAGGCTGTGTCTGTAGGTGGAGGGTCCCAACTCGTTCCACAGTTGGCCTGGCACTGTTGTAGATGGGTGTGCAAAGAGGAGGTAGAGGGGGAAATGGATCTGCCTAAATTCTCACTGAAATCTGTATGGTAGAGTAACGGGAGGGAAAAACCTCCAGTCACTGCTGATGCACCCCCGTTTCCAGGGTGTGGGTAGGCCCGTTATCCAGCTGATCAGATTTGACCTATTCCCCACTCTGTTAAATTAAGAGCTAAATGGCAAAGCTCCTAATGCCAAATCTCTTATCAGCAGCGTTGCTGTCATCACCTGTGCTGCAGACTCAGCTCCACAGGCACCCTCTGTGAGGCCAGTGGGCAGCAGAGGCAGGAGCAGGAGGGCAGGCAAACTTTGGGGGATGCTCTTCTGCCCCTCTGCCCTCCAGCTGCACACTTTGCTCTGTCTTTGCGTAGGTTTCTGTCCTTTAGGATTTCAGAGGCAGGGCCACAGAAGAAGGCTAAAGCATTTGTGAATCGTGGAGCTCCAACTGTTGAAGAAAGATTCTCCAAAGAGAAAGTTGCATGGCATCCTGCAGACCCAGGCAATTTGTTTGGTGTTTAAAAAAGCAAGCCCTCTTCTCCCCCATTTTCTCCCTGACATTTCCACTTAGCAACGGAAGACAGAGTTACATCAAACCAAGTGATTGTTGTGATTTATGTGGCACCTGGATGGACTGGGTGCTTTGCAAGACATGTAAAGTACCAGCTTCAACTGCTTCCAGCCTAAGGAGATGCATGAGATGTGACAAGCCCTGTAGCCCGGAGGATGTGCTGCGGGGACGTTCCAGGTGGGGAAAGAGGGGTAGCTGGAAAGTAGTTCAGTGCTGTCAGGAATTCCTGTCTGCCAGGAATGAATCCCTGGAGAGGGGGTTCATTGCAGCTGTCTGCAGCAGCCCAAGCCTGCAGGTGGGAAGAACAAAAGTAGGTGAAAGCCCACTTCTTTTTGCTCAGGTGTGATGCAGAGTGGCTTGGCCTGACTCTCAGTGATGGTGCTGAACCCAGCACAGCACTGCACGGCTCTCAAACCCCTGTCGATTTTATTTCAAAATACAGTTCCTTATTCTGCTACACATTGGCAAAGCCACATCAGTCCCACCGCGCTGGCTCCAGCCCCAAATTCCTGTCAGTGCTTTCTACTTACTTCTTTTAGCTTTTCTTGAAAGTGTATTGTGTGGCAGAACTCCCTGTGATGGTGGCTTTTGTCGGAGCCCTGGTGAGCAAAGGTCAGGCATCGCGGTAGGTCAGGTTTGCGTTTGATCTTTGCTGCACCAGTGCTACCCTTGGGCTGAAACCTGTCTTGAAGACAGTGTCTGTCTATTTTTCAAAATATAAGGGGTTTGTAGGACCAGCTTTGCTATTTGTATATTGCAGCAGCATTCATTTAGCTTGTCTAATGATGGGCTCTACCAAAATACCAGAATTGGAAGAGATCTCAAGTGAACAGTCTCAGGAAGGGGCCAGAATATGTGTGCAAGACTCACCAAATCAGTGAACGTGAGGCTCAAACTGAGCATTAGCCCTGTTGGCTCCATATCCCTGGTAGTGCTTTTTTTCCCCGTTTATTTGTGATCATTCTGAAACTAATTTGGAAGGTAATGATTTAATACTGTCAGAAAGCACACAGAAGGGGAGGAAAGGCCTCCCTAATTGTGTTTTGACATTTTTTGACATCAGCAATTCTTTTGAAGGAAAGAGAAAAAAAGAAACAAAACAAAATCCGTTCAATCAAGATTTTTCTGCTTTTTGTTCTCTTTGGCTGAGAAAAATCAGGTTGCAGAGGAGCTGGTGCTGCAGAACCAAAGCTTGCCTCCCGAGCAGCAGTTTTTGTGAACTGCATTTCCATCTAAAAGCAGTTTCACAGAATTTGCTCTCCTGTAAAATGAGTGTTTGCTTTGTAAGTGATACAGCACTTCAGCTTTCCCAGAACCTCCGAGCTTTGGAGCTTTGCAGCGTCTCAGTGACTTCACAGACCTGAAGGCTTGCTTAACACCTGGGCCTGTCTGAATGCTCTGTGCCCAGGGTTTGCATCACTGGGTAAATAACTTGGTGGCTGGAATAGCACAGCTGTGGTTTGTAGGGATAAAATCCCTGGCTGAAAGAGGCTGCTGGATCGGCTCTTGAGGGGAGCTGCAGCAACACTCGTACAGCTGCTTCAGAATGGAAGGCTGTTGTTTCTCTTATTAGCATTTAAGATAATTTCACTGATATTTTCTGAATATCAAACCCAAACTGTGCCAGTAAGGTCCCCAACTGATGACAGAATTTATCAAGTGTGTATTCTCCCACACTTGGAAAGCATTCCCTGGAGTTTAACAGTGACTTCCCACAGGAGACACGTAAGGCCAATAGCAGGTCTAACACCTAGAGCAGGATTCATTTTTAAATCCCATTTTGTTGGGCTTTCTGTTGTTTCTTCTTTGATTTTGAAAGAAAAATAGAGCATTTCCAACCTTTTCTTAGAAATACCCACCAAACCTTTGGACCAATATTATATTCCAGCCCTGTAACAGAGGAAATCCTGTTTTGCTGGCATGAGGCACTGCAGAAAGTGACAGAAATGGTTAAATCCCAAATCTGTGTGAGGAGTATGCTTTGTTCTCCCTCCTGCTGCCCTGCTGGAGTTGGTGGTCTGATGTCAGTATCTTTAGGGAAGGATCCAAAGCCACAGTCTCTCTTTCCTCCATATCAGTGGGTACCTCTGAGCTCCTTACAGGGAAGCATTACAGAAGCCTCTGAGTCAGCCACAGGGACATCTTGGTGGATGCCACCACACAGTCAGTTCTTCTCATCCTCCTCCAGCATGCCTAAAGGGCTCTCAGCACAGATTTCTTTCCTGTAGCTGTTCAGGATATTTTTTTCCTGCTGCCTGGTAAGCTTCAACACTACTTCTTTCTTGGATTTGGCAGGTAAATGAGAGCACAAGCTTCCAAAGCTTTTTTTTATGGATTACATTAACATGTCTAAATTTCCAAATGACTAATAAAACCTGAAATCTCCTGGGAGACCCAGAGGTTTTCCCTAGGATTAGCCTCAAGTGAAAGGGACATTACTGTTTGAATATTTCCTGAGTACATTCTAGATACCTTTTAAAATTTTGATTGAAAGCTAAGTGTACAAGTTGAAGGGCCTTTCTGTTTAGTTGTCAAGAAAGTAAGTTGAAAGGAATGAGTGACTGAATTTGAGTGAAAGACTTTGCTAATAAGCTGTGAGTGATTTTCTGAAGCCCAGGAACTACAGTCACACCCTATTTCCCCCCCCCCTCCCATGTCTGTGGCAAAGCATCCCGATCCTGCCAGTCAAAATCAATGAGCATATTTTGCACATTAATTTTCCAGTGAAACAGATCATGTGAATGAAGTTGTTCAGCCACGTGGCTGTTTGCAGAGCAGTGTCTGCATCACATGTGTCACACCTGAGTTTCCAAACGTGCATAAATTATTTAAGTGGCTTGAGTTTGTCCATCCCTTGAGTTTGTCTCTGAATGTACCATGGAGTGAAGAATCCACTATCTGAAAAAACTGGATTAATGAGCAGCATAACACAATTTCTTAATCATTTTGCGGTTCCTTAAAAACAAAAGCTTTAAGTGCAGACAGTGCACTCCGAAGTCATTGCTTTGCTCTGGTTAAGGCAGAACTTTAAAGCTGCCTCCTGTCTGACTGACATGAAACAGTGAGAACTCTGTCACTCACGGGAGAACTTCCTTCTGAAGTGTGAGTGGCTTTGTTGTTTGGTTTTTTGGAGGTTGTTTTCTCGTTGCTGGTTTTTAATGGTAGTCCTTTCATTTCTTTCATGTTGAAGGGTTTGTACATCCCCAGTGCTTTGCTGGCAGTCCCGCTGGTCTGTGAGGAGCTCTCTTCAGGAATGAGCAGCTTCCTCTTTGTTGAATACAAACAGACAGTGCTTCAGTGCACTGATGGTGGGGGGATATTCCAGGAAAAGGGGCTGGGGTAGGCTTCTTGTGTGATTATCGAGCAGGGAACTTCTCTTACTCTCCTGTTCAGACCTTAAGAACAATTTGCCATTTGTAAGATTCCAGAAATTATTGTCCTGGGAGAGACAAAGCTCTCACTTGTACGGCTGGCGTGCCAGGGCACATCGAAGCACTCTTCTCCTGCAGGCACATTCTTAAGCATTCTCCTTTCCCTGCCCAAAGCCAGCAACCACGATCCATCCTGCTGTAATTTCCCAGACCTCTCTTTCATACTTCCAGCCCTGAATGAGATGTCTCATGGAGCAATCCAGCCTTTGAAGGATGGCACGCAGAAGCTTAGGAATAAGTCCAGTTCTGCTGCCATGCCTCTCTTCACAAAATGAGGGACTGCAAAAGGCGCTGTGATTCAGAGCTGTATCAACAGCCAGATGTAGGAACTTTAAAGAAAGGCATTCTGCAGATTGATCACACCAGTGCTATTACTATCAGTGGTGTGTGAAGTGTCAGCTGCAGATGTGTTGAATTATTCATTGTTTCATAAATACAGTGAGGTTTCTAAGGGCAAGGTTTTTAAGATCCATTTGAAAAGTGAAATGAAAGCCCCTGTAATTAAAAATCATTATTAAACTTCATTTATTTAACTTCATTTCAACTTTCCCTATGTGATTATTATTAAAGTTATTATATTTATTGATTTTCCTACTCCCTTCCCTTTCTCTGCCAGCTAATGAGAAAAAAGTGGTTTTGAATTAAGCAAATAATCTTGCTCTCTGTAGACAGTTGTTCTATGCTCTTATGTTGACCCCTGGAAAGAGATTTACTGAGTGATGCTCTTATTTTTGCTGATAGGAGACATTGTGCCTGTTAGCACAGGGTAAAAGGAAATAAATTAAAAGGAAATCTGAGTTTTGATGTGCTTGCATCTTAGACCCTTAAAGCAGTCTGCAGCTTTGGAATGACTGGAATCTGCCCTAGGCTCAGCAGGGAGTGAAGTGCAGCAGACAGAGAGCAGTGCTTTCTTGTTTAAGAGCAAGCACTGGAGACAGAGTGCATGTCCAATTCCATACAAACCACATTATCTTCAGCTCATCTCTAGTAACAGTATTTCCATCAGTACCATGCCATTTGAGATAAAAAAAAGTTCCAAATCCCTTTGATACCTCAGCTCTCTTTGTGGCCCTGCTGCAGTCCTCTGGGGATCAGGGCTGTGGTATAAATACCTGCCCTGGCTCGGGTGGCAGGACCAGAGCAATGCAGTGATGATGCTTAAAATAGCCTGAACTGAGCTCCGTCATGGCAAGTCGGGGATGATCCACGCAGCAGCAAGGATGCTCTGAGAGCAGCACGCCTGTCCCAAGGGCTCCCGGCTCCCTGGTCTCCTCTAGCCTCTGCCAGCCATCATCACAAGGGTGGCTGGGTGGTCACAGCACCAGGTCTCAGCTGCCACCATGTCTTACCCTTCCCTCCTTCCCAAGCCCCTTTCCACACCCCGACTGCCCCCTCCCTGCCCAGCACGCGGCATCAGCACCGACAGGCAGCAGAGCCTGACCATGGCTGGGTAAGAGAGGGCTTTGCTGCTGACAGTGTAGCTGTGTGCACCCACCCTGTGCATCTTGAATTATGGCTCTCTTAAACTTCAGTTTCCTGCCTGCCTTTTGGAATTACAAGTCTTCTGCAGTTTCTCAAGAATGCTGTAGGACTGTTTTGATGGATGTTACTGAAGTTGCCCTGACCCTGCAGTAGGAGAAGCTCTCAAGTGTCGAGCCATTGTCACATATGTGGTTCCCTTTGTAAGCAAACATGTTCGTGCAGCTCATTTAGTGTTTGGCCTGGGAATAAAGACTAGCAATTCCGTTTTTCCTTTGTTTGAAATCTTCTAACTGAAGCCAAACTGGAGAGACACAAAGCATTGTGTGTTCACCTGGAAAATTGTATCTGTTTCTGGAGTTAGTTGTGTAGGACTCTTCTTCTGCTGATTCGGTAGTGCAGCCTTAATATTGTACCTCCAGGCATCAGAGTATCTTAGAAATACAGAGAGTAAATTTCCTTGATTCCTGTGCCATGTTCCAGGCCCTGCAGCAGAGGACGTGCTCCGTAGTTCCTTCCAGCTCCCCACGGGGATGTGGAGCTGCAGGGCCCTGCTGAGACAGAAGAAAAGATAAAGAATCTTGTGAAAGAAGTTCTAACAAAACTTCCTGTCCCTTTCAAACACCGACTGAACCAGCAGTTTTCACCCCAACCCGGAGACAAGAAACAACCTAGGGGGAGGGAAGAGCCCTCAGACCAACTGTGCCCAAAATCCAGACCTTTTGGGTTCCAGACCTTTTGGGTTCCAGACCTTGCAGAGCTCGCTTTTCCACTTACCATGGGGAGGGTTTTTTAACTGCTTTCCTCCATTCTCACTGCTTGCTTATCAAAGATTGGATTCACTGAATGAATTCAGTACATGGAAGAGTGTCAAGGCAATAACAGACAGCCTGTGAAGGTTTTGGGGTGAAAGTCAGAGACAGTTCATGTTCCCACTTAATTCTGTGACCGTATGAAATGTACGTCTCGTTACTTGTGCCCTTGCTCATGTCCCATTCATCTTTGCTCAGTACTTACTGAGGGGTGAGATCATAACTGGAATTCATTTAGAGCTGTGTTCTCTCCGCCCTGTTGGGTCCTTCAGCACAGTGACTTTATCCAAGATTTCATTTCCTCCCTGTCTTTTTTCATAAACAGAAAAAAGGTGGAGGGAAGAATACTCTGGCAGAAATGCTCTGGCAGAAGGCTCTGCTTTTCCTCACAGCCTCTCGCTGAGTGAGAGCGAGCATCCCCACTGAAACTCATCTCTGCCTGTCCCCACATGTGTTCTGTGGCTGCAGGGCTGGTCTCCCAGCACCCAGCTGGGGCCTGGGGGAGGAGAGGAGCATCACTGCTAGCACAGAGTATTCCTGCCCTGTGAACTGGAGCCAGCACAGAGGTGCCCAGGCAGCAGCGTGTTGGGATAATGAGTTCTGGGGCAGCAGTGAGGAATCAGAGCCTCGACCCAGCTGAACCAAGTGTCTCCTTCACATATTCCTGCGAGGCTGGGATAAGCAGAGAGTGCATGTCTTCCTCCAGCCACCGTGGTAGACAGGACAGCTGTACTTCTCCAGCACGTTACAGTTGCTTTCTGTATCTGTCTGTAGTCCTTTTTCTTACACTGTGATCTTTATTCGTGTGCCATTTAGGGTCAAGCATTGCAGCTCAAGTAGAAAAACCAGGAAGACTTTAAGACACCATTTTGTCCAAGTTTTTTTTAATATTCAAGCAAACTTCATTTTACAACTCCCAGAAAATGTTCCTCTTAGTATTAAAAAAAAAATAAGTTTACATGCAGGCATTGGGGGAGACACAGGTGATGGGAGAAAGAATTTCCCATTTGCTTTGGGTTTTTCCTTTATTCCCAGACACTCAGGTCAAACCTTTTGCCACAGCGTTGGAGCATTTTTTAGGAGGCAGCTGAAGGACTTGAGCTTGCTTCCTGCTTGCTTCCGTCAGTAGTACTGCAAACCTTTCAGTCTCACTGATGAATTCCCCAGGAAACTCCCAGAATTTCTAGCTTTAGAACAGCCTTTGTTTCTTTTCTTGCAAGTAATTATTCCCCTCCCCTTTTTTCTCCCTTCTTTGCACCGAACTTGTGTTGGTTTATGGATTTTTGTTTTAGCGTTAACAGGTCTCCAAAGCCTTTTCCATGTTTTATGCCGGAAGTTTATGCTAAGAGAAGAAAGGGCTGGATGATAGAACCGTGCCTGGGGCTCTGGGATAACAGGGCAGATGCAGAGGGCTGGGCTGGTACCACCAGGAACTGGAGCTTTGCCAAGGGGTTAATGCTGCTGAGTGTGTGCAGACAGATGTGCTGATACATACCCTGCCTTTGCTCTCTGTCTGCACCCAGCACTTCTGCTGGAATGGTGTGTCTGTGGTGAATTCCACAGTACATAAAAGATCTCCCTATTACTCCTTTGATGACAGCAAATCAGTGTCATGAAGGAACGCTGGTAAAAGATTATTTGCATAAATCTCTGAAATCTTTATCCACTGACAAAAGCACTTCGTGTCACTCTATTTCATTTGCCCCATTGTTTTTACTTTATCATTTGCTTGGAGAAAGCAAACTAAATTTAATTAAATTGTCTTCTTTTTCTTCCTGTTTAGCTCATCGTGAAAACAAATCTAACTGTGTTTTTTCTCTCTTTTTCTTTCCTTTTCCCTTTTGACCTGGATTTGTCTTCTGGTGGCTTTGATATCATTGTGTGATCCTGTCTGCTTCACTGCTTTAAAGGTAAGATTATTATTTCCTCAGTGACTGTTATACATGTTACAGAAGGTATAGAAATACAACTTGAAAGCCTTCTGGGGAAGAGGCTGGTAAGGAGGCAAAATAATTAGTGGCCATTCAGAGTGCAAGAAGTCCAATTAAGAAGCACATTTTATATTTTGTCTTCCCTAACCATTGGCTGTTAGGGATTCTCCCAACAGAGGAGGCTGGGTTTTCCTGGGCAGCCCCCCAGCAGTATATTGGACACAGTGCTGCTGTGCCAGCAGGGCTTTTTCTCCTGCTGCTTCCCAGCTCTGCCAGCACTCCCCTGAATACAGCTCAGAGGGGGCACTGGAGCTTGGAGCAGGAAATCTGTCCAGGACTGCAAGGAGCAAGACAAGATCACTTGATGTTTCCCTTCACACAGGAGTTCCAGAGAATTTCGACTGTCAGAAGAGGCTCAGTAATTTAAAGATCACATATATTGGCCTGTTTAAATGCTAATAGAGAGAGGGGGTGCCAGTCAAGATGAGAATATACAGAGATAGGTGTACAGAGACAGGCAGGGACATTGTCTCTCCCTGAAAGCTGGCACTGTTTTCTTCCTATTGCTCTGTTACAAGCGTGTCTTTGGTTTGCAGTGCATTGTCTGCCACTTGGGAGTCTGCCAAGGCTGAGGTGAAATATCTCCAAACCAGTCCTTCCCAGAGCTTGCTGCCTTTTCATGCCTTTTCAGTACCTTCTGTTCCTCAGGAACCAGGACACTCAGGGAAAAGAACGTTTTGCAGGAGGAATCCAGAAATGTGCAGATGTTGGGAGATGCTGGCTGCATGATTTCTGACCATTTCCAAGCACACAATTTTGCTGAAGACAAGTAACAGAAACTAAAGTGGGAAATGTTGTTTTAATGAGCACTTTTGTGTGTAACCAGCAATTGGCAAATAGCAGAGTCCTGATGCTTCCCAGCTTGCACAGAGACAGTCCTGATCTCTGACAAACCTGGAAGAGAATATTATTTTTCCAAACTTTAAACTTTCCCCCCCTCTCAGAGGTCCAGAAGTACATGCTGTAGCGTCTAGGTCATCTCTGCAGCCCTGCAAAGGCCTGGCTGTGTTCCAAAGAGTGATTGACAGAGGGTTGGACCTGGTAGCCTTGTGCCTCTCTCAACAATGGTAGGTTGCCTCCATTTACATAGTGGCAGTGGAGTCACAGAAGACTCAATGAATTTAATTAGTAGGAACTGAAAAATATGTGTAGTCATTATGTAAAACATGTAAATTTAACCCTTGAAATGGAATTGTCAGTGACTCACCACTGTGGCAGCCTGCCAGCACCAGAGGCAAAATGACAGAAACTGCAAGTGTGTCACTAGAAATTAAATCAACTCTGTGAGGGTTCCTGGGAATTGTTGAGGAGATGGTTGTTCACACCCAGGATAGAACTAAAAACTTGTTAGGAATATTGTGAATGTTTTCCCCATTCAAATGGGCTTTGAGGTGGGATATGTATTTATAAGAAAGTTAATTGACAGAAGACCAGAAAAGCATAGCAGGAGTAGGAGGAATCATATACAGGACTTCTACCAAAGTGTGTGCACAGAGTCAAAGCCCATAACAAACACTGCACAATGTGTGGCCACTCTAGGAATGCTCAAGGCTCTGATGGGTGTTGCAGTGCCAAAAAATGGACGTGAGGAAAGTTTTTACCTACCCAGTCACTGCAAATGTTAATTCACAGACCCTCAGGCAAGTTACATGCAGCTGGATTATCACTGTGGGATTCCCTGGGGTCTCATTCGGCCTCATTGTAGAGGATATGGAACAAAGAGTTTCATGGGGAGCTTTAGACTATTGTTGTCAGTAAGAAGGGAAGGGATTTAACCCCGGGGCTGTTGCTGACACTTCTGGATCCCATCCAGGAGCGGGTGTGTATAGTTGCAGCTCTTAGGACTTGTGCACAAAAAAGAATTTTTAAGGGTCTTTTTGAACTTCTGCCACTGTTGAAAAGCAGAAGAAAGGTCTCTGAACGACTCTGAATATTACACCTGTCATGTGGTAAATGAACCTCAAAGGTTCTGATTTTTCCATCCTTTGCTGGTGGTTGACACAGCGCTGAGCCGTGATCAGCATGAGCCGGGAGCAGGACCTGAGCCCAGGGGGATGTCCCAGAGTCTCACCCTCTGAAGGTCCCAGGGTCCAGTGGGTGCCATGTGTCTGGTCCAGCCTGGCTTTCCAGCTCACTGTCTGAGAGGGAGGCAGATCCTCACCCAGGCTGGCAGGTCTGGGAGCAGCTGTCAAAGCCTTAATCCATTGATAAAGCATTTTAAAGAGGAAGAAGGTGATCCAGGAGACATGGCCACCACCAGTTGGATATACAGCCAGTTGTCATGAATTCTTTTGCCTCCTTGAGTGGGGCCTCATTTTGTTTAATCATTTACTCCAGATTTCTCATTTTCTATTATTTATTCCAGAGCTGCTGCTCTTAAGTTTTCCTGTGCTTTCTAGGGACCCCCTGATGTGTGACATCATTCTGCTTATAGGCTCTTGCTTATCCTGCAGTTCTCTCCACCAATGCTGGCAGCATGCAGCTTCCAGAAGGGCTGTGTGCTCCCAGACCTGCAGAGAACAGCCTTTCCTGACTCCATTTCCAGATGTCACCATCCAGGGATTTGTACTCCAGTAGAAAATCATCTACATTTTTCTCAAGTGAGCGAGGATGTGAAGCGTGGCAGGCCCAAGGCAGAGCCTGACTCGCACCCTCAGCACAGCCCACCTCTCTGAGCAGAGGAGCACACCTTACAGAGCAGGTGTAACAGGCTGAAAAAAAAGGTGCTGAGAGTATTGGAAGAGTTGTTGTTTTCATTCAGAGACAAACTACAGCCTGACTTCTCTGTCCCTGCCTGGCCATCCATATCCCCAGCTCTTCCTACCTGCCTGTTTGACCTGGCAGCTCAAGGTGAGCAGGTTCTTAGCCAGGAATGACACGAGTAAGATTTTTTTTTTGTATTGTGATGCTGCCTTTGTTTTCCGGGGTTTGCAGTCTGACAGCCTGAGGCAGTTATTAGACAAGGATGTTTAACTAGATCAGAGTCCAAGATTATTCTGGTCTGGGGTCACCATGTCAAGTGTTGCTGTTCGCAACAGTAGTTTGAAGGATTTAACTTCTTAATATCCTTGGTTACCCAGGGAGTGAGTTGGACTCGCTGTGGAGAAATGCTTGCTGGTGCAGAACGGCGCGTGATTTTATGTCTGTGATTTACACCGCACCTCAGAAGCAGTGGGGAAGGTCATCAAGGAAAGTTTAACTAAGGAGAATAGAGAAAAGGTTATGAAAAGATTCTTACAACATTTTTAATAACTAGAAAAAGTGCTGCTTCCCTTCCCAAGCCTGTCCTAGTGCTCCAGCAGAGTTACGCAGAGCACGTATGCGCTCCCTCCTGTTGCCATCCTCTGCTGCAGATTCTGCAACGGGGCTCTTCTGCCCAGGAATTCTTCTGGCTTTCTTTCTCCTGGTGTATCATTGCTGCCAACAGCCAGCCGTGGCAGAGCAGTGAAATGCATGATTGAAGTTAGTTTTAGGGAACTCTGTCTGCAAACCAAGCAAAGCTTCTCCTTAGCAGCAGGTCTGCTTCGGGGTGTAAGGATTTAAGGTGTCTGGGTGTGATTCCCAGGCCAAAGAGCCTGCCTCAGTCGAGATGGCACATTTGAAAGTGAACTCAAACTGTGTGAAAACTACCATAACTGACAGCAATGGAGGTCAGGGACAAGGAAAATCATTTCATCAGCGTTTTCGCTGACTCCAACACTGTAGGTCTGACAGTTGTCATCTTCTTGAATATTACTGGGCTTGTGCTTCATGTAGGAAAGAAAAGGTAGCCAAAGAGGGTGTTTAGGAAAGAAGGGTGAAAACCTCTCAGGCAGTCAAACACTGAGGACAGAGCACACGGAGGGATAGGGGTGGGGTCTTGCTCTGTGTCACAGCACTGTCAGAGCAGTCCACACTTGGAGGGACAATGGGCACACTCATTTGTGTCACAGATCCTTGAAAAGGACGTTTGTTTATGGAGTGAAAGTCCTCTTTAAAAGTGAGAATGCAATTATCTTTATGAGACTGTAGCTTGGAGAACAGCTGCATACTGACCTCCCCTCCTCCCTGCCAGCCAAATTAAAATCATCAAAGCTGATGGTTGCTAAGGCCTATGGGCTTCTGGACTTCCCGCCTTGGAGCGGCGCCAGCAGCTGTGCCGTGGAGTTCCTCCGAAAGTGCCTCTGCTGCACCTCCCTGCTGGCTCAGTGTGGGCAGCTGGGCACAAATACCCCTCCATTGCTTTTGGAGAAACTGGCAACAACCCTGTGTGTTTGCCCTCTGGACTGGAGCAGTAAATGACTGACTGACACACGGGTGACTAAATATTAACTACTTCCCCTTACTGTTCTTACAGACTGGTTATAAGCACATGACCTAAAAATAAGGTCACTGTCCCTAACTTGACATCTTGCAAGAATTTTGTATGTAAGAATTACTTGGTTTCAGAATTTTGGCACATTTTACCAGACCTTCTTACAAAGACAGCTCTTGCTAAAATAGGAGCTGCCACTGCTAGTCAGCAAACTCCTGTATTCATCTAGTTCCTGACACTCATTAGTGGCTGCTAGATGATAATGAGGTTTTGTTCATTACCCTCCTCCATCTGATTTGAACTCCTGATCCAGAAGCCAAATGCTGTAACATCTCATTTTCCATCCTGGGCAATTTTAGGTCCTTGTTCCGCTGTGTAGCACAATGTGAAATTTGCCCAGAATATCCTTGTCTGTATTTCCATCACTATAGTTACTTCATTTATGCTCTATTTGAGAATGTCAATCTGTTTGATAAGACGGGATCAGTTTATGGACACTATTCCAAGCACAGCAGCATGGGGCTCATCCTCACAACATCTGAAGGGGTTCAGGGGATATTAGCAGGGTCTGCTGCCAGGATCCTCCTCTGTGAGCTGTACTATAGGGACACAACAAGTATCCACCCAGGAGCTGTGACTACATCTCCTGCAGCTTTGAGTGTAACATTCACTCACCCTCCTCAGTTCCGGTGCCCACAGTTGGAAAAGGCAGAAAATAAATAGAAGAGGATTCACTGGAAAATTATGTGAAAGAGAACGATTGGGAACCAGGCCTCCAGAAGAAGCTTGGAGAGCACAATTTGTTGGGTTCAATCTGAAGTCCAAAGGGCTGTTGATATGCAGTCTGTAAGGAGAACAGCAGGCTGGCAGTAGACTAATAGACTAAAGACTGGTCCAGCTGGACAAACTCAGACTGAAGATTGTAGAAAACACACTGGATTGTAGTGGGTTGAGCATTGCTGACAACTGTTCAGTTGAAATAAGGTTATTTCAAGAATACATGCTGAATTGAAGGAAAAATGAAGTCATAGGAGCCCAATGACCCCTGTAATTCAGAAGTCAAAAATGTAGTCTTTTGTGGCTTTACTTTCTATGAATGACAGCGAGATGAACAAGTTCCTGGTTTCACTGTGATTTGGTCAGGAAATGAGAACCAGTGTGTATCCTGTCACTTGATGCTGTGCCATCGACTTGAAGAGATTTTCCGTGTTTTCCACGGCAGAAGGACCTTTCCCTTTGATTTGGGGAGTCTTCATTCCTGCCACACAAACTGTATGAAAATATAAATCCAAAGCTTTTTGTTACAGCCATGTCCAGGCTGTTGGTGTTTGCTTTACCAGTCAGGAGGATGTGAGAGTTTGGAGGTGCATTTACTGATCTAATGTCAGTGGGCTCTCAAAGAGAAAAGTAAACTAGCTGACAGAGTAACCGTTAGTATTGAAACATAAGTAGATTACTTAACATGAGAAAATTGCCTAAATCTTGATAGCTCCTCATTTACCTGATGAAAAAAATGATGGGGCAGCTGATCATCTCAGCAGGGCAGGTCTTGGCAAGGAAAGCAAGGAGATGAAAGTGCAGACCAATGATTCAGTGCTTGGGAACCCCAGAGAGGCATGAACTTTAGCAGGGGTTTGAGTCACCCTGATTCACCACGACTGCAGGTGTTCACTGTTGCAACCAGGAAAAAGCGCTTCTGAAATCCCAGCGTGGAGGTGAAAGGGCACAGTCTGGAAAGGGAAACAGAATCTAGGAATGACACAGTGGCAGTATTTTTGGAAGCAGACGAGTAATTTGGGAGTCTAAGCTCACATGAATAGCATTTTTCGCATAGATGATTTTACAGCGTTGCCATCCTTCTGTTCCGCTTTTGTTCAACGTGGGTGCTCTCAGGCAGCCCACTGTAACATCCACCTCCTCCACCTGGAAAATTTGGCATAAAGAAGAAGATCTGCAGGGTTTGGAAACTCAAGTAGGCTTCCAGTTTATCAGTATAAAAAGGTGGGAGACACTGCTGCATTATCTGAGCCAAAAAATACACAGTGGAGCGTTACACCAGTAATCTCAGGCTGTTCTTAATGTTCACCATAGCAAGGGTTAAATGAACTGGAAAGCTCATAGAAAAAAGCTCATACAGAGCAGTTTTTGTTTATACTGAAATGTTCCCATATGTTTCAGTTAATGCAGAACATAATTGGGTCTGCCTTGGGATGGAGACATTTTTCTTACACAATTTATCCATTAATCATATGTGTGGGAGAGTCCACTTCACCAGAAATAGATTCCTTTCCATTTTAGCCAAAACCCCACAGAGAAAAATCTTCTCCTTTCTCCCTTCTCCTTAGCGTGCTCATTCTCCTCTCCAATATGTTCTGCCCTTGCAGCAGAGAAATAACCTGGTGGAACAGTTTCAAACATGAGGTAAAATAGTTTTGCCCTACATTAGCTTTCAGTTAATGTATTTCCTGGCTCAATTTGCTGAGCAGCTCACATTGCACATGGACATTCCTAAATTAGAAAATCGTACATATAAAAGTTTTCTTATGTTGTTTCAAAGTCAGGATTTCTGGTTTTGATTTTAGTACCTCAAAGTAACAGGAATGAATTGTGCTTGACATTAATTACATCCTTCTGCCTGCTTTATTATTATTAGGATAAACAAGCTACCGATTTGAGGGAGAGAAAAGTCTACAAGGTGTTTGAGGTCTTATTTCCTTTTCCTTTGGTAAACTTCCAGTAATTTAGCTTGTCTAATTTGCTGCTGGAAACCTGCTGCTGGGAGTGCTCATACCTGAAAGAGAATAAAATTAGGGAGCTTCAAGGAAAATTTCAGTAATGAGATGAGAAGGAGAAGGGAAAATTTGGCTTTGCCTGTTTGCTTTTTGTGTGTGAATGTGCAAAAGAAGCAGAAGGAACAGGGAGCTGTGCATGGAGTGGGAGGCTCAGAGGTGTTTTGGTCGAGCAGTGTGTTTGCCATCACACCCTGGTTCAGCACCAGGGGAGCTGTGGAGTGTGGACCCTCCACTGCCCTTCCAGACAGAGACAGGAGTCTTGTGGTGCTCACTTTGATCCACATTGGTACTAGGGCAGGGACTTCCAGCAGTGCAATTGATCCCTGAATTATCTTCTCAGCAGAGGGGGAGGCCTGTTGCATCCTGGAATTTATATTGTGGCTCCCCAGTGGTAATTTAAGGGAGTCAGAGTGTGTTTGTCTGCGTGTTACCACCGAACCCCCGGTACTTTATTGGCCCACAGGAGCCCCTGGCAGCCTGTAAACTTAAGCCAACTTTTGTGCTACTGCCATTTACTCTTAGGCATAAGGCAGATTTGTGATCAGAGGCATTCAGCAGCTACCTCTGGCCCTTTTTTGACCTGTACTACACATTTCTTGGCTGTAGCCATGGATGTGGTGTAGTGCTTGGAGGCAGAGCAGGCTGGTGATGAGTTGTGTTTCATGGCATACAAATGCTTTATACCCAGTGACAGTCCCGTGAGCAATTGTGTTCCATGACTTTTTGAACCAGTGCGTTGTCAGTGTATGAAGACTGGCACCACTTGTGAGATAAAACCCCTGGTAGATTTGGAGAGAGATTCACTTACTTCACTGGACTCTGACCTGAGAAAGCAGCTGCCCTGGAAGAAGCTCTCCGAGTTCCTCCTTGTGCCTGTGCACACAATAGGTATTTTAGTGCAAAGTTTAGAGCTGTTCATATGGGAAGAGCTCAGTAACTTTAGTTAACATTTAGAAATAGTGTAGCCTAATTAGTCAAATGGTTTTCAAAAGCTTCCTTTCTCCCTGTACTACCTCCCTTTCCAGGTGCCTACTCGTGGTTCCACATCTAATTTGTAGTTTGCTTGTCTTTCGAAATGCTTATGAGATGGGCAGTAGTATGTGGGTGCACTGAGAGTGCAGGTGGAACTTCTTATCTCAGCTCAACAAATGCAGCCTGCTGTTTGATCCCCAAGCTGTCTTCAGTGTCACTCCTTAATGTGCAGATTCTGTAAGCCAAGATATTCCCCTTATTTCATAGTTGCTAACTCTCTACATGCACTGGTTTTGTCTTGTGGATAACCAAGTGCCATTTGGGACACAACTTGGTCATCAATCTTCATTAGCTATTGTTTTATTAATGAGTTGAATTCAATTGGCATGCCTGTAATTAATGGTGACCGTAGCACAAACAGTGGTAAAAATGTACCAAAAATACTGCAACTGAGCAGACATGACACTGAACACACCCAGAGAGTGAATTTTCTATTACTAAATGGTGCATTTCACAGCCTGTTTCAGAGGGTCACAGACCACAGGGAGCTCCACTACTGCCACGGGGCTTCTGCTCCAGGATCTGTGCATTTTTGTCTCTGGCTATTTACTGTTCCTTTTCCTTCTAATTAGCACAATTCCCCCCTGCCTGGCAGTCCCAACTGCTCACATCTTCCCCTGTCACTGGTCCACTGCACCCCTGTGCTTACAGTCCCTTAGGCTCGTCCAAAATTTATCCCATGGGAGAGAAAGTGCCAGTGCAGAGAGAGAGAGAAAGTGTAACTGTGCAGGAGTCAGTGATAAATTAGGTCCTAGGAGGAGGGAGTGAGAGGATATTAGTTTTTAACAGCTTCAAGAAATCCTAAAATAGAGCAGAACTGGGCCACAACTAACAGAAATCATGACTACTCGCTCATGAGCAGAGGCATCGCTGCTGGGAGGGAAGGAGCTTTGGCAGAGGACACCTCCCACAGCTTCCCTGTAGTTACTAGAGCGAATTACTTGGAGCTAGAAGGATCCTGGGCTCCCCTGCCAGAGTACTTGGAGTTAAGCAGAATGAGGTCAGCTTAATGTGGTGGAATTTTTCAGCTGGTCCACTGGTTTTTCAGGAGCCTGAGTCAAATTTTCTGAATGCATGAATCTGGCAATTCATAAATCCTTTGGCTTTTATAACTGTCAGCCACAAACAGCATAAAACCCACTTTGGCATGTACCTGTGGACAGGCAGGAATGTAGGGTCAGTAAATGCCACATGAAGGGACTGACAGACTGATGTTTTCATGGCAGAGTACTGACTGAACTGAGGCCTCAGCTTTCTACTGGGGGGTTTATTTTCTACCTTTTAACTTCTTAGTGAATTAGCAAGGGAGACGTATTTGGTTTTCTTGGTGCTGTTGAACTGTTGGGAGTCACAATGCTTCTGAAAGTGGCAGTGAGATCACCAGAGTCCCAGGTGACAAACTGGGCATAGAAGATTGATATTGTGATGATGGCAAATAAGACGTAATTCTGGGGAGAAAACAGTATTTGTCTCCCTAAACTAAGCTTGACAAGCAATTTTTTTTCCTCAAATTGTCCTTCCAAAGCATGTTTAGCACTCTGCTTCTGTCTAAGGTATGGGATATGTGTGGTTTACACCCTAATCCCTCTGTCATGCTAACAAGGTACCTCCTGGAGCAGCCCTCAGCTCTCCTCCAGCCCACTGAAACCACAGCATGGGGTGACTGGGGCACTTCTGGACCTCTGGACAAACTGGTTATCCCACCTAGATAAGAGTTCCTGGATCTGATGGTGTAGACACAGACTAAGGGAAGTGGGGAGGGCACAGAAAGCAAAGTAGCTCTGGGTGATTTTCAAAAGATTTCTTTGAACGTGGATTGGGAAAGGTCCACTCTTTTAAAAGAGAAAATGTCTAATATTTTTTGTTTCACCTCTTCAAAAGGGAAGCCCTTTGTTTTATAACCAGATTGACCTGATGATGAACTCAAGGCTGATCTGTTCAATACTCTGAGTAATTTTGCAAATTTAATCTAACAAATTTGATCAAATTTAAACTTGGCAAATGTAATCACCACTCATCTCAAGCTCGTCTTTTCTTGTCTTCCTTCCTGGTCTTCCTTGCCCCATCATCTGGATCATTCTGAGTTTTTCTCCCAGCATATTTTGCTGTTCCTAAAGGCTTAGACAGATGAAAGTCTGTGGTTAAAGAAAATCCATGTATTCACTGGGGATGAATAAAAGCACAGATGGAGCTATCAGTCTTCAAGGATAACTGGTAACGTTCTCATGAAGGGAAAGGGTAGTAAAAGGTATTGGAGCTTCTTTGGGTTAAAAAAATTGGAATGTGATTCATAAATCTACCATCTACCATCTTCAGTTCCTAATTTTAGGACTCAGAGCAGCATTTACAGGCTCCTGAAGGATGAGCACAAGGCACATCTCTGTGTGTGGGACTTCAGCACCCAATTTCAGTAAGTGCCATCAGAAGTCTCACCCATGAACTTCTGTGTGTCCGTGCTGATAATGGGCATTTTGCCCTTGCATGCAAATAATCTCCATTTTCTCTGAGTACTCTAAAAAGAGAAGAAAACACAATTTCCCGTAAATTCCTCACAAAGTATAATCCCAGTATTTTCAAGGTTACATGCACCATGCAGCTATTGCCTGAAATATGTGTGAGGTTTGCTGTAAGGAACTTTAGCTCTGGTTGAACTCCATGTCCCACTCAGGAAAGTGATCTCATGCTGTAATGGACTTGAGCATGTACTTTTTTGACTTTTGGAGCAATATGAAGGATTGTCCCAAAAATACAGCAGTAAGGGGAATCTTCCTACGCATTTGAAACACAATATAAGGTGTATGATGCATATTCCCATATATAACAAGAAAAAATGTAGTTCCTACTCATCAGAATGAGGATGTGAGACTGTTCACATCGGATTATGAGATAGAAACATATCCAGAATCACATGTCTGGAGTTGAATTACTAGAAACAGTTTTAGGATTTAAAGCTGGGTTTGAGTGTTTGCAATTTCCCATCCTTTTCCCTATTTTTTTCCTCTATTTTCTTCTTGCTTTTGGTTACAGTTACAGGGTTTTTTGACAAATCCTGTCCCAATGTCCTTGTTCACCAGAGGGATGGTGATGAGTGATGGCAGAGTGTCTTTCTCAGGAGCTCTCCCTTCCATACCCTCAGCTGTCAGACTGGCACTCAAACAGGGAACATTCTGAAGCTGGGATTTTGATACCTGAAATGATTTTTGGGTTTCAGACTTCTGTCAAGGCATGTCAGCTGCCTTATGTTGGCTTTTAAAGCAAAATGAAATAGATCTCTCCAGTCCTGCAGTGGGATAGGAGGACTAAAGTTGAGTGGGACATCTCACTCCTGGTGCAGCCACATCTCCACTGACCTCACTGGAACAAAGACACAGCAAGAAACTGTTGCTGCTCCTGTGCAGCCATCAGGGCTGCCTGGGCCGTGTGGGAAGATGCCAGGCACTTGAGGCACATTTGCAGACGGTGAGGAACTGACCTTCACGTGGCACCAACGGCTGGGCTCTCAGTCTGCTGGTTTCAAGCTGAATTACAGCTCTTAAGGAATGGTGCAACTTCCCAGAGGAGGGAGAGCAGATGCTTCCATATTTCAGAACTCTCTGCCGTGGATCACAACTAACTCACAAGAGGCAAATCCTGAACTGGGTCCTGAAAATGTCTGCCCAACAGTTCAGCACAGGTGTAGCTGTCTGTCTGAAAGAGCAGTTCTGTCCTTTGATGTTTCTTGTGCTTGATTACAGAGAACTGTGCAGGAAGGATAGGAGAGACTGCAACTGTCAGAATTATTAAAAGATCTCTTGAGCAGGAAGGTCATTATCCAGAGGAAGTGAGCTTTGCTATGCAGGGTGGAGGAGACCAGGACCAGGCATAGCACTCGGAGAAGGACAGATACCTGACGGAGGCAACAATAAACAGAAGTTCCCAGGGATCTTTAATTAAGTCTCTTCATGTCCCATGGCAGTAACAGAATGTAAGTCAGTGCCTCTGCTGTTAATTCAATGTTCTCTTGGGACAGACAGAGAATATCACTGGGCTTTGTCCCTGATAACAGGCTTCATCCCACAGGGAGGTCCTGTCTCTTCACAGCACCTCTGAAAATGCCCCCATCCAGAGGGCCTGGGTGATCGAGTCCCCTAAGCAGAGAGACCAGGAGGCCAAGGTGGCCCGGGGACCCTGCTTGGGAAGACAGAAACTGGGAGAAGTACCTGCTCAGCCCAGCTGGTACCTGCTACCAAACATCTGTCAAGCACTGATGGAAAAACCACGCCATGGTTGCCTTGCAGAGGAAGAGCCGTGCCCGTGAGCCGCAGTGCACTGGGGCTGGAATCTCCTGGTTAAAACATATGTTATGTTGCCAGAAATGAGCAAAACCTAAAGTAAACAGTTGGCACAGAGGTGAGCATCTGCTGATCGGGCTGCCATACACAGGCAAAATGAGGCTCTGTTTGAAAATGGTCTCATTTTGCCCTTGCCTGCCTTTTTTATCCAGTGGAATAACTGACTCCTCAGGAAGGCAGAAGGCTCCATTACTTATGTTTCCACAGCGCATCTTCTCTCCCAAACAATGTTTTCCTCCCCCAAGAGCCTAATTATCACCTAAGAGATGTTAACAGCCAGATCATTGGAACTCTGAAAAGGTTTTGATCAAATACAAGCAAGATGTAGTTTATATTTTGCTGCCCTGTATTCCAGGAGCAGCTGGTCTCCTGAGGTAGGGAAGTGTGGACTAAGTTAATGAATTTAAATATGCTTCTGTTAGATCTTTTAATCATGAATGTAATTGCATCTGGTAGTCTTTTTAGTTTTTAAATACAGAGATACAGAGTATGTGATTGGATTTTTTTTCTTTTTTTTCTTTTTTTTTTAATTTCTTTTTCATTTTCAAATCTATTGCTGCTGTTCCTCCCTTCAGGGAATTCTCCAGAAGGAGCACCGTGTCTTCCCAGAGTGAACACTGTGAATCTTTACTGTACTGATTTTTGCACTATTAATTTTCTGTGTTATCCATCCCCTTTCCACCCCTCTCTACAGCTGCTCTGCCTTGGTTGTGTCTGGCATGAGGAGGATACACATGTAGTAACAGGTACACCGAGCCCAAGCGTGGAGTGGGAGGAATTTACCTTTGCTTTTCTGTATCTCTGGTACATACCTTTTGTGTCAGCTCTGGCACTTGTCTCTAGGCTGACTGGAATAACAGGATGCACCAAAAGCATCAGTCCAGCTTCTCAGAAAGACCACAAAGGGGAATTTGAACCCCAGTACCTGTGTCCTGCAGGTGACTGAGAGGTTTCTGCGTTTGAGCTAATTGATAATAAAAAACGTCCTCAGGTTAAATGGAGCAGACAAAGGAAGCAGTGCTGGCAGTTCTGTGATGGTAAAAGCTGTCTCAGTCTCTTGCTTTTGTATCCACCCTCTCTTTGGGGTGAAAAAATGCAATATGCCAAGCTGAGACCCCACAGAGTATTCAAAGAAATGGATTGCAGTGGCCCTGCCACACTCCAACTCCCACTGGCAAAATGTACAAAGAAAAGATAAATTCTTATGTGAAGAAACAAGCAGGGGAGTGAATAACTCAGGGCTGTGAGATATGGAGCCTCATAGGACAGGCTCACCAGCTCTCATCCCTCCCAGGCTGGTGGTGCCTGAAAGCCTCTGGAAGCTCAGCAGTTGCCAGTGTATCTGAAAGAGCCAACTGCCCCAGCCCAGCAGATCCCGGTGGGCAGGGACGTAGCGCAGCATCCTCTGGGGATGTGGGTTGCTACATCCTTACTTCAAAATTTACCAAACACAGGAAACTTTTTCTGTGTCATAATTGTTTTGATGGAGACAAAGCACATGCCTGCAATCAAACTGTGGTTATTTCAGTAGAGCTGTGCTGATAAACCTCTTTTGGGAGAGAACTTACACTGGCAAGGTTCCTCTGCTCCATAACTTAATCCATTTCCCTGTATAGGATAAACCATTCCCCCCGTAATTCCCACCACATGTATAGCTACCCCCAGCTCTTTTTGCTGGCACTGCTGTTTGGCTGGCAATATTCTTGTATTATTTACTTCTCACAGTCCAGCTATGCCAGCAAAACTCTTCCATGTAACCTAAGCTTAGGAAGGAGAAAACACGAGTAAGTTTTTCAGAGGTGGTGTTTTGTAGTCAAGCCTGAGGCAGAGGGAAACAGACACAATTACCAATTCCCGGCAACTAAATGGGATTGCACTCGTGGCCTTACTGTGTAAGACATGACAAATCCCACGAGAAGGGGAGGAAAACGCTGGGGTAAGGAGCGGTCCCTCCCTGCCGGAGCCATTCCATAGCAGGCAGGTGCCATCTAGTGGGAGCAGGGCCGGGCTGGGGCTGGGCACAGCCGGGGATTCCCTCTGCCTTGGCACGTCGGGGGGGATTCCCAGGCTGCAACAGAAGCAGGAATAGTCCTGCTGTGTACTTCCTTCGGAGAGATGCCGAAGGGTTTTCTAAGTTGAAAGCAGTGCTTTATGGAATGGCAACAGATGCTTTTAAGAACATAATTAGACTTGTTGTAATTGTTATTATAATTATTAGTCTGTTGTATTATTATTTATTATTTATTATTTTATTGTATATTATATTTATTGTTAAATTAGACTTATTAATTAGTTGCAGAAGAGCTTGGCTGCCTTTTGGCCAGATGGGGCACCTCCGGAGTCCTTCCATGGAAGGCAGGGAATAACGTTGGCCTGTATTGAAAGCCTTTCAAGAATTTATTAATCAAAAAGCAGCTTTTCAAAGTCACATTCAACACATTGCTGCTTTTCTGGGAGTCATAAGTATTCCTGCTAACCACAGGGCAAGGAACCACCCTTGGAGGCAGAAGAACCCAAGATTTGTGAGGATTTGTGATATCCCTTCTTCGCAGTGCAGGGGATCTGCCCCTGTGAAATACCCTCTTGGTGTTTCATCACTCTCACAATGCCCAGGTCTGAGCAATCACCCAGCAGATAAATCCTGCAGCTGTTGAAGTTTTGAAGACTCAAATGTCCCTCTGAAGACCCAAACCACAAGTCTGATTTGCGCTTCCTGCAAGTGCTGCTGAGAGGAAGCAGGAGGATTCCTGTAATTAGAGGTAGCTTTGCACCTCTCTCAGCGGTGCCTGGGACAGGTCACTCCCAGAGACAGGATGCTGGCTGGCCAGGACCGATCAGTGATGGATTTGGAGCAGCCCTTTCCAGCACTGCTCAGCTAATGAATTTTGCAGTCTTTGTTGGCTTCCTCAGCACGCTGATTCACTTAGGAGAGAAATTGTTTCTGTGAGCTGGACCATCACTGACAATTCCTGTTGGATATGTCTGTGTGTCTGCTTTAAATGAACTGAGGCTGGCAGGGAGTACTCGTGCTGTTTGGAACAAAATACCCACCCCTCGTACTGAGCATGGTGCACATTCTCCTGCTCTTTAGGAAACAGTTTTAGCCAAAGTGTTAATTGCAGGACAGCTCATGCTGGGTTGTTTCCAGACACGAGCAAAAGAAGTCGAAACCGAAAATAAACCAACTGTTTTCAGATCAATAATTTGTGGGGAAAAAAATGAAGAGCGATGCCCATGAAGTCTCCTCTTGTGCAGTGGGGAAGGGCTGGTGTTGGTTACAGAGCATAATGAGCAGCCCCCTCTTCACTGGGCTGCGGCCCCTTCTGCTCAGCCCAGCTCCCGTGGTGGTTTCAACAGCAAACTCCCAGCAAACTGCCTTCCTTAGGGATGCCCCGGGATGCAGTGGAGTTCTTGATGGGCTGAGATCAGTTGCTCTGTTCACTGCATGCCCTTTGATGGATTTGTTGCATGCAGCTCTTAGTAATGCCTTGATTTCCCAGGAAACGATGTGTTTTAGACAGAAGCCACGCATCTCGTTACTCCTGCCAGCTGGCAGGGGGTGTGCCCGTGCATACAGGTATTTGGTGTTTGATGACTGAACCTGGATGTATCAAGGCTAGCAGGGTGTCTTTCAGCTTTAAACGCAGAGCACTGTTAGAGGAAAATGGGATGTTTTCCTGTGCGGAAAACAATTTTTTCTGCCCCAGCTAATCCTGGTGTCTGCAGCTGCTGTGTCAATATCTCCTCCTAAAAGGCAGGGAATGAACTTCTGAACAGCTGTAACAGCTACGTTAAGTGGCGTGGTTTATTGTAGAATTATGGATGATGATGGCTGGATTACTAAATTGTAAATCAATCAAAGCATTTTGATGATATTCTAGACCGTGAAAGAGAGACTCATACAGGAAGAGACAGTGATTTATTGCACCAACTGGTAACACATTCAACCCCAGTCATTTTTATTTATCATTATTTTGAAAAGATTTCAACCCTTCATAAAAGCAAATTAAAAAAATCTGTAAAGATGATAAAATTTTGCTGTACTGAAAATTGACACTCCTGAACTGTGATTTCTGGTGATAGAAAAGCGAAGAATAAGGAACTTTAGATACACAAAGTTCACGATAAATTAGTCGAACAATTGCCTTTGTTTAATTGTCTTACAGGCAAACGAAGGGAGCTTTTTCCTTTTCATTCTTAAATCTGTTCCTTTGAAAGCATCTCCCAGTATCTGGAGTTTTAAACCATGGTACTCAGGATTTTGAAGGCTTAGAAAGTCATCCATTTCCAAGGCATTAGCAACACAGACAGGATTTATTTCAATCTCTGCAGATGATTCTTTGATCTGGGGCTTGCTTAAGTGCATTCCAGTGCAATTAATTAGAAAAACAGTATAAGGCAGTGGCAACTCCAAGTGATCTTAAATGTAAAAGTGACTGATTAGTAGCTCTGCTTTCGTGAGGATTATCTTTTGCTGCTTGACACCATCTGCTATTCCTGAGCAAGGGAGACTCAGTTAATTGAGGAGAGGGAGTTTTGGTATTCTTTGTAAGCCACTAATATGACTGTTCGCAAGAAAAGCAGCAGTGTGGGAACCTCTTCTGGCTCTGATTTTAAGAAGGAACTGGAAAAATGGGCCAGTCCCGTCCCTGGTGCCGTGGTGTGTGTGGCAGAGTGTGGCTCACACTGATTGCTTTGCTGGGCTGTCGTTGTTCCCTTTTGCTGACAGCCCTGTGTGTGTTTGCAGAGCTCTTTGGAAACCAGTCCTTGCACTGTACCTGCTTCCAGGAATGGCTCAAGCTGCTGCCTTTGTTTTTCTTCCTTGGAATGTCTTGGTTCTTGGTGTTCACGGGCTGGCTGACAGTTACAATGTTTGTCCAGGACATGTCAATCCAGTTTAAAAATTCTGTGCATCTCGATTCTGTTTGCGGAGTCTTCCCACTCAGATCAATAAAAGTAGCCATCCATCAGTTTTTGATTGGAAGGAGATTGATCAGTGAGCAACTCAGGGGTGCAGCGTTGCAGCTGTCTGACACAAATACTGCCTCCCTTTGCCGAGGAATTCAGTTGTCCTGCATAAGCGATCAATATCTGCTCCTCTGACTATTCCTGCTTCCTTAATCTTCCTGTATGGTTTCTTTATAATTTAATCTTCCTCAAGGAGCCATATTTCCTGTCCCTCATGCTGTTACAGTTTCCTTGAATCTCTTTCGAATCTCACAACCAGAGGAGCTTCTGTGATTCGCAAAGAGAAGCTGACTTACAGTTCAAAAGAAAATGCAAATTCCAGCCCATCTGTTTTATTTACAGTTGTTTCAAATCAATATCTTTACATATTGCATAGTTACTTCTGCTTTGTCTTTGCACTATATCAACTTGCTTCTGCTTTTCTTTTTTCTGTGTGGCAATATTCTGATCATTCTTTCTTCTGCATCCTGAAGCGTGCAGGGATGAGATGCAGAAATCCTGCTTTATTAGTTTAAACATTCACTTGTTTTATTAATTGCATCCATCTTGACACCTGGGGAGGGTAAATGCCTGGCAATCTCTCTCTTCCCAGGGCAGAGACACGGGAAGCTGTGCAGATTTCTGTGCAGAACCAGAGTGCAGCTCAGCCCCAGTGCCGTGGGGGAAGGCTCTGTGACATGGCAGCCTGCACTGCTAATGTATTAGGGGACAGCACTTACAGTGCAGCTGGAATGAGATCCCAAATGCTTTCCACTTACCTAGTGGTAGGATGAAAACTGATATCCTATGCTGCATGTCCAGTGGGACACTCTGACACAGGGATGAAAAGTTCACTGTCTCGTTTCAAATGCCTCATTACTGTTGAGGGGTTGATTTGTTTCTTGCTTGGTTCTAATGTGGCCACATACAGGGAGAAACTGAAAAAAAAAAAAGGATACAGTATCCTTCTAGCAAATATTTTAGAGTAAATATGGGTGTAATGTGTTACTGAAATCTGTATTTTGTGTAATGCCAAAATCAATACAAGTGAAAGTCTCGGTGATAGAACCAATACGTGAAGTGAGTGAAAATTTTTCTTTTGGAGAACGGCCGTGTTTTTCCTTCCTGAAATTTCCTGCCTCGGTGACAGCAGGGGCAATAATAAGAGCAAAAGAAGGCAAAGAACAGGCAGGAGTTGCAGTCCACCTCTCTGCCGTGTGTCCTCTGCCAGCACTGATGTAATCCTTCTGGCACCGAAACTTTCCATTGCCGTCTGTCAGCGTTCCGATGTGCTATTGATTAGGCAGTTTACCGAGGTCACTTAGGAATCACAACAAACCTCCTGTAACTGGGGAAAGGTAATAAATCAAAGGCATTTGATTTGTAACTTGCCATCATTTTTGGTGCCTTGCTTCGGGAGAGGACAGCAGTCAACACTTCCTAAGCTCTTGATACGAGGAAGGTTATGATGGCAAAAGAAAGCGCTTGTTTATAAACGGTGCAAGTAACATAAGCTTTTAATGGGTCCTAGAGGAGTCCAAGGCTCCAGAGGGCTTTGGAATGCCTTCCTCTCCACCCCCATCTGCTCCCCTCACCCTGACCCCCACTTTTTTTTTCCAAGCCTTTGGCCAATTTTCATCACATCTGTCATTTTGAAAAATGAACTGGCGGTTCACTCCTAAGGTTCAGAACATGCCATGTATCTTTTTTTAGATTAACTTGTTTGCAAGGAGACAGTTCAACAGGAAATTCTTGTGCTTACACAGCAGTGCAATTTTTATGAAAAGCAGAGATGCTGTTAAAACTCATAGTCTGTTTCTATTCTGTTAATTGGATATAAAAGAGTATGCATGAGCCACGGGGGCAATAAGACCACACTTGTCTCCTGGGTAAAATCCTATTAGAAGTACACTGCTAACAAGTCTGAACTGGGGTTGTGGCAGTAGCAGTAGTCTGTAGCAGTGTAGGATGACCATTGGCATCTGAGATAAAAGTGCACCCTAATTTCATTCATGAAAATAGTGGTCCTGAAAGTGTCCGTTTTTGATGGCTTCAAAGGAATGAGCCACACCTACCTTGATGCATTTGATCCCAGACACAAAACATTCCCTGCTATTACCATATGTATCCAATCAGCGTGGAATAGCCTGTACCACACTGACAGTCCCAAGGTGGGCACCAAGGCTCCGTGTCCCCTCCCAGCTTTCTGACAAACCACATTTCACCCATCTGCCCTTGTGGCTGACTCTTGCATTCTCTGTGCCTCCACTCCAGCTCTGCTGCCTTTGCCACTATAATTCTGAAGGAGTACCCATGTGGCAGGATTATATATGCAATGCTGTCCTAACTATTGCTTTGCAGACCTACCTTTCTTTGTAGGTCAGCTTTAAGTAGAGACACCTCACACTGCGCTGCAGCCACCGTGTATGCAGACACAGCTCCTGCAGATTCCAAAACCACGGCTGGATTGCTGTGGGGTGACTGGATCAAGCACACAGCTTGACCTCTTCCTTGGTTTCACGTCTGCAGGTCTCTTCACCGCCAGGCTGGAGAAGGCCCTTGCAGTTTTGACTCTCTCTGGTGTTTTTAAAGCTGTGACTCCGCCCGTGCGTGTCTTGTGAACACCAGAAGGGGGCTTTTGTTTAAGATTGTTTTGAGTGGAGGGGGAGGTGGGTGTTCCTCTTGTGAAACTCCTGAGCTGCTGGTTGCTCTTTTGTCTCTTCCTCCACTGTCAGCCTCTGTTATGGTTCCTAGTGCCCTTGCACACAGGTACACACACAGGAGCTCCACGTCCCGGGCTGGCACTTGCAGTGTGACCATCATGGTATGATGAAAAGCTGCCTCACCAGGATTGCAAAGCGTTCAAAATCCTCCACCTTTTATGAAACACGTGGGGGGAAAGAGAGGTGTGGCTCTTCTCCTCTGCCTCTGACTCCTGGGGCAGCCTGAGGGTGGTTCAGGGCTGGCTCTCAGTGAGCTGTCAGCAGCACAGCCCAGGCACCACTGCACCAGGCATGGCCCATGGTGAATCAGACCCTGGGACAAGTCCCTGAGTGAGGATCTGGAGGGTGAGCAGAGCCTATGTAAGGGTTGGTTGTTACCCTTCCAAAGGTCCTATCCTTTAATACAACCAAGTCCCAAATGCAGAAACCATCAAGCAAAACAAACACAGCTATCCAAAACAAATCCTCAGGGCAAGAACTGACACCCCCCTCCTTTCCTGGCAAAGAAAATTGTGGATGTAGGTGTTTACCCAGTCTGAGAGCTGGAGGATTGGGTTTGCTGTTGTTTTCTTGGCTTTGGGGGCTTTGTGTTGCAACGTTTATTTTAAACACAGGGGACAGAAGAGATGTGTTTATTTTGTTTATTTGTTTGTTTGGGGTTTTCTTTCTGTTTCTATGACTTTTAAAGGACTGAAGAGTTTATAGTGTGTGAAATGCAGGAAGAGTCTAAATGAACACCAGATGAGAGGAAATAGACTGAGGAAAATTAGGGCTATTTGCTACCAAAGGAAGTAATCATTCTACATATATTAAATTCCAATCTCTAACTGAGAATGTGTTTGTTATGCAAGAAATCTGACTGTAGAGGAAAAAGGGAAGTATGTGGAGCCTTCCCAAGGTTGGGGTTTAAAAATGGTAAGGATGGCTTTGGTGCACTGGTGGTAAATAAGCCAGGGGGCAGCTTTTACTGAACCAGGTGGTGGGGTTGGCTGGAGGGGGTTCTGCATCCCAGAGTTTCCCACTGTTACAGTTTTTCATACATCTGTTATTTGTAGGTAACATTTAGTCTGACTTTATAATGAGAATATAAATTCTTTGTAATCTTTCATCTGCCACATTCTCAGCTCTATCATTAGAGATGTTAGAATCTATCATTAGAGATACCTGACTTACCTGTAAGTCCTTGCTGGACCTGTTCCTTAAGGATACACTCTATTTTCAGTGGAGATAACCCTTGCCTGGCAGTCTCCCTGTCAGGGGAGGGTGTAGGTGGTCGCAGGGGGGATGCTGAGTGCTGTGGTTCCTCCTCCTTCAGTCCCTGCAGACTGAGGGCAGGGCAGGTGCACATCTGAATTTCACTGGTGGGAGGCAAAATCACTGGTTGTCTCAGTGATAAACTCTTTACAGTGAGAGCTGGTAGGAATGGAATCAGGACCCTCTCCAGTGATGTGAGGAGCGTGTAATACCTGGGCTTGGCTTACAAGGATGCCTTAAATCAGCCACGAGTTTGCTGCTACTGCTTGTTTTAAACAAAACAGTATTTCTCATTCCTGCAAGCTGGTGGACACCCTGCTCAGTTAATTCAGCAAGGATGTAGAAAGACTTTTTAAATTTTTTTTGTTTCTTTATCAGGAGAAAAATTATAGCCTGGGGGCACGTTGCTTTGACAGATTGGGATTCCATGGCTGAAGTTGACCTATGCAGCTTCCTTACCCTTCCCCCTCCTGGTAGGCAGGTGAAGCATTTATGATTGGAAGTGGCTATCCGTATTTTTCCTTTATCTGATGGAAGGCCATCACAGTAGTCAAGAAGGACTTGTTACAGATTTTGCTTTTCCTGTGAGGGATGCTTGAAAGCTCAGTGAAGAACCTGTAGAAATAATAACAATAAAATTAAAAAGATATTTTGGCTGTGTGGGAGGGAAGCATTTAAGCATAGCAAAGAATAGGGGATTACACAGTCAAATAAGCAGTTCTTGGCAGATTTTAGGGACCAGCAGTGAGAAGTAACAAAAGTGTATCAGAGTGAAGGAAAGCATGGAAATGAAGAGAGATAATAGCATCATATTTTAGAATCTGTCACTTTATCAGAATTCTATTGACTGGTTGTTAGCAAAAGAGAAGGAATTGCTTTTTTAGAGGAAGAAGGGTTGCATTTCCCCGTCGTTAGCTGAGGAACCTGCTTACAGGAATTAAGACAGAATATTATTAAAGGGGGCTTCAGCCACACAAGAAAGGGTTATTTTTAACCCAGGGCTGCTCAGTGGCTGCATTTGCAGCATGGCCCTGCAAAAAAGCCTCTGCTGGCAATACTGAGGCTGCTTTGTGCTGCTCTGTGAGAGTGGGAAGGAGAAGTCCGGATGGGAATCCTGTGGGGCAGCAGTGCCTCTGACGCCTGTGTCATGAAAATATGCCTTCAGTTAACTATTGTCCTCTGACCTCCATCCTGCTGAAACAGGGGCTTTGCATAATCATGGAAGGAGACGGCTCGGGCTCCAAAAGATGTTATGTTTTGAATTTCCAAAACAGACAAAGGAAACATTGTCAGCCCTTCACACATGGGAAACAGGGGCAGAGAGGGAGATTTGTCTGGGACACACAGGCTAATTTTGGCAGAAGGGGCACTTAAACTGAAATTTCCTGAATTCATTTGTGCACTACAGCCACGAGATTGCCCTTCCTTTCTAATATTGGATTTTGTTCTTCCTGAAACTTCAGTTGTAATACAGGGTTGTTTATCAAAAACATTCTTTAATTCTGTTCTATTTAATAGGTACATTAGGGGTTCTTTCCTTGGACAAAACTGTGCTGCTTGCATGCAGGTCTAAGCTGCAACTCTGCAAGTGCCTCAGGGAGCTTCAGGTGGATTTTCATGTTGGGGCTGCTAGGAACAGAAATGCAAGAACAGGCAGAGGTGTGACTTGGGCTTCTGCTTGTCTTTGTCCCCTTGGGGATCACAACCCCATGGTAGGTAGAAGGGGAGCCTGCAAGAGCATTAATGAGGTTCTGCCTCACTTCATATGGGAAGAAAATTAAAACATCTTACTAACCTGAACGTCCATTTTTCTTGCTCAGGCTTGTTTAGTCCAGGATGGCCAGGGAGACTTGGCATTGCGTGGCCAAACTGGCATGTGGTTCCTCACAGATTTGAAGCCCCTGCTGACCAGTGGCTCTGGCTGTGTTCTCAGCCACGCTGGCACAGAGTTCCCCTGACCTTCTGGCTCACCATTCTAACAACACTGCTAATAGATGATGCTTTAGAGTCTTTTCTCCAAACTTAAAAGCAATCCCCAAGTATTGGACTTTGGGAATGGAAACTTCAGCCTCTTAAGAGCCCTGGGTGAATACTTGCATGGTCTTCCACCTAACATCCAAGTGGCACATCTCTGGCTCCTGAGGTCCCAGTCTTCCTCAAGGTGTTGTGCCTGAGAGCTGAGGGAATCTGCACTTCAGAAACTAATATCTTTCTAGAAAGCTAAATATAAGTTTGGGAGCAAAACTTTCACTATGTCGATGGTTCATCTCAACTTATGCAGTTTAAACTATTCTTCTGTTTTAAAGCCTCTGTTTGGGTTTGTTTGTTGGGGTTTTTTAAGTTTTATTTGTATCCCACTGGGGCAACTTCCTGAAGTACCTCCAGGGGCCTGGTTCCACTGCCTGTATTCCAGTTTCCAAAGATAAATTTGATTTCTGTGTTAGGAGGCAAGCTCCTTCCTTCAAGCACTTTTCTGTGTGACAGAGCTGAAAGAGATCAGTAAAATTTAAAAAAATGTAACCTATTTTCCTGTGTTTTCTGAGATGAATCTTTGAGAGAGATCACTCATGGTAAAATATTTACTAGAGTATCGCCTCAACTAAGGTGATAACTCCTATAGTGCAGGTGTGAAGAAAGAAATACTTGCTTCTTAAGCTTTTTTTCAATCCATGTCCTGTTCAAGCTGTCTCTGTTTCAGTGGACTCCAGAAGCTTTGTGTGATATTTATTAACCTGATTTACTAATCGACTCCTAAAATTTAAACAGAGACAGAGAGAACACAAACTGGACTCAAGCTTACAGGAATCAGTTTTGTGCCAGCTCTGCCACAAACACCCATTTGAATTTATTATATTTATAATTTATAATAATATATTTACTACTGTATATTTGACTTAATATTTGTGGTTCCCCTGCCTACCAAATGCAGATGCTAATTCTTCTTTTTTTCCCTATCCATGCTTGTATAGACAACAGGTTTGGACAGGAATCAGCTCCTCCTGTGTCTTTGGATACCTCACAAATGAGTCCCCAATCTTAGGTGAACCTCGTAGTTGCTTCTGTAAGCCACGAAATAATGATGGGCTTCAACCTGCTCAGGGATAAATGCAACCTTTGGATTAGGTTGGTGTAAATAAAAAGTCCACTGCAGTTCACAAGTCAAAAGCTGCTGGTAATGTTTAGCATCAATGTCTGTCACTTGAACATCTGGCGTTCATCACTGCCTTCCTTTTCCTTCCACTGTCATATTTTATCCCCATCTGCTAGAGGTTTCTAGGCTCGGCCTGTGTAAATCACGGCTGCCTCTCAGTCAGGGGAGTGGAATCGTTACAGGCTGCGAGGCAAAGGAATGAAAAAGAGGTAGATTTAAGGAAAGTGCTTCTCTTTTGTACTCTGCTCCCCTTGTTCTCCCCTCTCCCTGTACACAGACAGTGCTGGGCAGTATTACTAGACAGCCTGAAGAGAGATGGAAACGTTTCCAAAAATAGCAAATGTTTTTACCAGCCCTGGTTCTGAAGGCAGAAGGAGGAGAGGAACTGGAGCCAGAGTGGACATCCCTTGCCCTTGTTGGAAAGACCAAAATTGACTGCTTTGGAACAACCCTTCAGCAAGTTAGTAGTAAATTGGGAAAGCAAGCATTTGTTAATATCAGACTTCCTGGGCAATGACTTTGATGGGTTTTTTTTAAATGAAATTGCTCTTATTGCAATAATTTAGGCTACTACTAGGAAGAATAATGCTGAACATGCTAGGAAAACATGGGTGGTTTAACACTAGCCAAAGCAGGATACTTTTACTTTTTCTTTACCTCGAAAAACTGTGCAGTGCCCTCGCAATGGCCATCACATTCAGTGTTCCCAAGCCATGCTGGCAGGGCAGTGAGCAGGAGCAGCATTCCCAAGATTCACTTCTGGTGGAGAGGCTGATCCTCCACTACCCCTGTATGAAACATTTCCAGTGGCATGTGGTGTTACCTGCCAAAGTAAGGTGTCACACAGCCCCCTGCACCCACAGGTGGGTTTAATTCCCTGCCAGCTTTAGCAGGGAGAGGTATTTCCTCATTCTGGAAATGCACAGAGGCTCCTTAGTCCAAAGTTACTGGTAGTTAGGGAAGAAAAGACCCATTTCCCTGGGTCTGGAGAGGGCTGTTGCAAGACTGCCACCACTGTCAATCCAGAACTTTATCCAGGCTCAAGGTGGGCTGAAGCTGGAGGGTCTCTGTACAGCTGTCATGTTTTCAGTTCTGGGGGCTTCATTACACTTGGAACAGCAAGAATGCCCTGTGTCACTATGTGTGTTGTTACTGATTGTCTTGCTTTTTCCTTCTTTTTAGTCTCATGGGTCGAAGGTGTATCTAAAGTTTGTTTGATGTGATGTCAGTTTGGCTGAAGTGGGAATAAATTATTGCTGCTATTGCTCGTTGTCAGCTTAGCCTTCTCTTTCTGCAAAGCATATTGCATTCCTGATTTCCCGTTGTTTTTCACTTATTTTCCTGTGGCGTTATCCTGCTACTCACTGCAGACTCCCAGATTCCAGCTCGGCAGCAGATCAATCACGCAGTAGGTGTCCTGGGCAGCATCTGCATGAAGTGAAAGTGATAGGCCCAGCTCATAAGCAGATGGGCTGCTGGGCTGTGCCATGGAGCAAGCCCTGGCTGATGCAGAGGGCACGTGGTGGTTGGTGTGAAAGGCCAGGCAGTCCCTGGAGTCACAGCTGTGCTCTGAAGTTGGTAGATTGGTTCACTCCTGATGATTTGTTCTGACACCTCAGTCTGTTGCTGGAAGTGGATGTCCTGGTGAAAGTGTTATTACTTTGCAAGGCTAAAATGTGGGGCTGTGAGAAGGGGAAGCATGGGTCTAATGTTGCACAGATTCCTTCGCCTGAGATATTGCAAGAAAATAATCCAAGAATACAGAGGAAAGGATGTTGCGATGTTGATTTGCTCGCCTTTTTTTGCTGCCCTTACCAGATTTCTGCTTGCCAAGCATCTTTCTTACTCCTAGCAGAATATTTATTCTGTTTTCTCTTCCTCTTGTAGAAAATTCTACTACATCACGCTGCTGAGAGATCCCGTGTCTCGTTACCTCAGCGAATGGCGTCACGTCCAACGAGGAGCCACTTGGAAGACCTCCTTGCACATGTGTGATGGCAGGACACCAACTCCCGAAGAGCTGCCCTCGTGCTATGAAGGCACAGACTGGTCGGGCTGCACGCTGCAGGAGTTCATGGATTGCCCGTACAACTTGGCCAACAACCGCCAGGTGAGGATGTTGGCCGACTTGAGCTTAGTGGGCTGCTACAACATGTCCTTCATCCCAGAGAACAAGCGAGCACAGATCTTGCTGGAGAGCGCGAAAAAAAACCTCAAGGACATGGCCTTCTTCGGCCTGACGGAGTTCCAGAGAAAGACCCAGTACCTGTTTGAGAGAACTTTCAACCTGAAATTCATCCGGCCCTTCATGCAGTACAACAGCACGCGGGCAGGAGGGGTGGAGGTGGACAATGACACTATCCGGAGGATCGAGGAGCTCAATGACTTGGACATGCAGCTCTATGACTATGCAAAGGACCTCTTCCAACAGCGCTACCAATACAAACGGCAGCTGGAGAGGATGGAGCAGAGGATAAAGAATCGGGAAGAGAGGCTTCTTCACCGGTCCAACGAAGCACTTCCCAAGGAAGAGACCGAAGAGCAAGGACGTTTGCCCACTGAGGACTACATGAGCCATATTATAGAGAAGTGGTAGCCTAGGCAGACTTTTATATTAATGATATTCTAGGGTTTCCATATAAGAGATCATGGAAGTAAAATTACAAAACCAACAAAAAAAAATATTTTATTTAAAAGCAAGTCTGTAAAACAGAAGATAGATTGCTTCCTTAAGCATAGGGTCTTTTTACTGTTTCTTACAAGACCGATGAGATTCTTAAAAAAAAACAATAAATACATAAAAATAAAAAAAAGGGTCAACATTCTAATGCAGAGGTAAAAAATGCACAAATGCAGTTACCCACTTGTAAGGCCAAATACAGAAGAATGTTTCTTATCCTCGCAATCCAAACACAAATGGCAGAAGTAGGATTTTTAGAAATCTATTTATCCCCTGAGCATAACGATACGAAGACACATCATTAAAAAAACAAGGAAACTGAGGTTTTCTTCTGTGTGGGAGGCGGGATGGGAATTGCATTGTTTGTAACTCGGTTTGTAACTGATAATGGTGACTAAGTTGAGGAGGATGTGCTCTCCTGTCAGCTGATCTGAGCGCACAGGCAGTCACAGTGTTTCAACTGGCAGACACTGCCAGAAAGCAGAGCACCAGAAAAGCAGCAGCAGAAGAAAAATAGCTAGAGGATGAGAAACATTAAAACAAATTGACTATGGCCTGGGATATGTACTTAGCACAGTGGTTTTGATGTATTGCAGTGGTATCACATATACAGATGCAACTTCATCCCAAAAGTAATAGGGAATTCATGCACAGAGCTCCCACATTTGTTTCCCAGACGGGTCCCAAAACAAGGTAAAAGCCAACCAAACTCCTCCTAGGCTCAAACATGCACTCACATACCGTCCTGTCACCCTACACCAGTGCTGCTCATGCCGTCATCAGTATTATGTGTTAACAGCACATGAAAACCCTATCCTACATACTGAGGGAAAGGAAGATAAATTGAAACACTCCCTCATAAATCTGCACAACAAGGTTCCAGGAAGACCCTGCAAATGATCAGTCATTAATGGGAACGTGACGAGGGCGTGATTCTGTTTTGTTTGTTGCTATGTGAAATACTGGCCCAGAATAAGCATACAGATGTACCCTATCTGTATTTTTACAGTTATTTTTACTTGCTTTTGTCAAGGGATAATGGGCATCAGCCTGCTTCCAGTGAAGTCACTAGAACTGATTTAAGTGGGAACAGGATGGAGCTCTCTTCCAGAGCTGTGAAAATTTCTGACTATGGGTCTGAATTAATTATGACACGGTGCACATTGTCTTTTGGCAGGGTGCCTGTTCTGCAGCTCTTACTTTAAATGAACAAGCTGTGTTCATAAAACTGGAAAGGAGAATCATGGATAATGTTTTTTTAGTCTCAGACCACTCTCAAAGCAGAACTCTTCTCTTTCAATGCTGTTTTTTAGAGGCTCATGTAAGTTTAATCCTCCAGTGTGGGGACAGTCTAACCAGGTTCTGCTTACTGACTTTTTGAGTCATAGAACAACAATGACTTCTCTAATTCCTCTTCCCACTCACCAAATTAAAGTATGGCTTATTTTTTTTTGCTGTTGCAAGCACTTCTCTGTTTGGCTGAAAGCATGGAAATGAAGTCGTTTTGGCTGGTTCATGTCTCACCCCGTTATTGCTCAGCCTGTAAGGCCTGAACCAGCTATTGTTTAGGGCAAACCCTGAACCAAATGGAATATGATTTGATTTTCAAAGGCCATGTTAACTGCAAATCAAATATGGCATTGAAATCACTGGAGGAGAGGCAGAGGGCTGATGCATTCAACTTTAACATGTCATTTTTACAGCGTCCCTTTCCCATCACACAAATCCACTGATGTGCTGGGTGGTTTGTATTTTAATTCTCTCTGTCTCTGTGTACACTGTTTCCAACAGTTTCAAATTCAGACTGAGTTTTGCAAAAGAGAGGCTTTGTTCTTCTGTGCACACCCTGGGGGATATACCTTACTTTTGGAGATGTTCTTCTCCAGAAGAGTAAAGACGACTGAAAACTTGAGAACAGAAAATACAAACAGCACTTTGGGCTCAATTACAACCCTGTTACAGCCCTGAGCCAAAGTCTACCAAAGTCAAAGGATGCCTTTCCTATTGATTTCAGATGGATTTTGGTCAGGTCTGCATCCTGCTGCTGCAAAGTGCTCGAGCACACGCTCCCCTGTCTGCAGGCACAGTGGGACTCTGTTACTCACGCCTTCAGCTGGTATCAGAATGTGCTGGTGGTGCCCATGTCTTTAAGGTTGTGTCAGTGCTTCTGCCACCAAATAGCCCCTGTTTCCTCCCAGATGAAAATTGGGAAGCAAAATGAAGTCGTATTTGGCGGTTGGCTTGGGGGCAGAAGGTATTACAACTCCATTTGCTCATCTCTTAGTTCCAAGGCTGGGGAAAGCTATGTCTTGCTGGTTCCCAGCGCTCTTTATGTGTCGCTGTAACTAAAGAAAACATCTGTATTTTAAAAATGCAGTTTTACAGGCCGCTTACCCCACAGAACCAATACACGAGATATAAAAAGCAAGTGTTTATGTGCAGAGTTTCCAGCTTCCCCCAAAGGTGTTTCACTGGGCGTCCTGCCTTCCGGATCCTCTGACCTCAAAAGCATGTCAGTAGAAGACCTTTTTCCAACATTTTCTTTGTAATATATTGCGGTAACAAGCAAAAGAAATGAAACTATATTGAAAACTGTCTTGTTAACAGTTTTACTTCAACCCACAAAAGGAGGGCTAACCTCACTTAAGCACTGAGGCAGAAGTTTCTGGATTTAAATCCTGCACCCAACAAATGCCTCAGTTGCTCCACCTGTACGTTGGGAATAACAAATTTACAGACTCTGAAAAGTTGGTCTAAAGTATGAAAAGTGTAGGGCATTTTGAAACAGATCCTAAATAACGGAAAGGAAGAGAATGACCCAAAAGCCATCCCTCACCCTGGCTGTTGTGCTGATCTGGTGACGGCTGTAGGCCGTGCATTAATTTATTCCAAGTGCAGGATGTACCTGGCACTATCCTCCTCCTTTAGTGGGTTCAAGGGAACTTTTTTAACATAATGTGAATGTAGTTTTTTGTGGTTTTATATGTACCACAGTTGGAAGTGGTACTATTTCTTTTATTTTTAGGATTGATAATTTGATGCTACAATAACATGGAAAACGTGTGTGTAGTTTTAAAATTAATGGAGACCAACAGCTTTAAGGCACTCCAGCAGAAGTAGTGGCCAGATAGTACATTCTTGTTCAATACCTGCCCCTTTCTTCCGAAGTGTTTTTCCTGTGACTTACGGACACACCAAGACCATCTTCACCACAAGGAGCGTTTCTTCGGGGGGGTTTGTCAGTGCACCAAGATCCAGGTCAGGGTAGGCGAGCGCTGGGAGTGCTGGGGGTGGGTGCACGATGGTGACCTGTCTCTGAGGGAGCGGGTGAGGCAGTTCCCCCTCGATTCAGATTCTACCTACTTGGATGCTTGTCCATCCCACAGTGTTTCTGCCCTGGTTCCAGGGATACCCCCTGGAGAGCCTCCACAGAAGCTGGGGCTGTGTAAGGTGTTTCTGAGCAGTGTGAGCAGTTTGGGCAGGCAGTTCTCAGGTGCCAGGCCCTGGGCTGTGCCATCTTGCACTGGGCTCACCCTGTACACCCACAGAAGGGGATGGGGCTCTGAGTGGGCATTTCCCAGCACACTCCATTCCTGCTCTGGCAGGTGGAAAGGCCAAGACATGCTACAGTGCTAAGATCTTCTTTGCTTTTAGTGTAAACAGTGTAAACATCACTGCTTGGTGGGTGATGTTGCTGAAGAAAATTTTTATTGCTGATTTGCCTCATCCCAGCTAGCTCTGTTGAAGGAGTTTGCCTCCTCCAAAGTTTTCCAGACAGTCAGGTGCCATCGTGTACCCTGCCTGGGTCACAAAATGCAGGATTGACTGGTCAGGTTGCCAACCCAGAGTATCACAGGGTTCAAAGTCGTAAGCAAAAAAAATACTTCAGCAATGAATCATTGTGAATTTCTGGCTGGTTTGAATTTCTCCCTTCATGCCCAACATTTTGGAAGAAATGAGAAGCACTTCAGGTTGATGTTTTTGCACTCCATAGCCCCTTACTTACAAAAGTGGGATGGCAATGGAAGCAGCATGAGGAAGATCCCAACAAGCTTTTGCATCCTCTCTCCCAGGGGTGTCCTGTTGGAGCACGGAGGAGCAGTGCAGTTGCTGAGAGTATGAGGGAGGAAGGAGGACACCACAGTGGCAGTGCAGACAATTAGGAAGTTTTCATTCTGAGCCCAGCAAGTCACTTCACAGAGATTACTGGACAGCTACAGGAGGTAATGATTGACATTACACCACAGGGCTTGGCCCAGATTCATATCCTGGGGTTAAAGCATCTCTAGCTTCATGCTGGTGGTGTCACTCAGAACCCCTCCTGTCCCACAGGATTTTCCAAATGTCACAAAAAAGGGTACTGCTTCAGGAATTCACCACCCAAACTATGCTAAATGTATTCCCAGACCTGTAGCTTGGAATGCAACTGACAGTACCTGCTGGATTCCAATCACAGGACTGGCTGCGTTCTCTTTTTGTTCTTGTTTTCACTAATGTTTAGCAGATCATGTTCCAGAGGCAGAAGTGAACAGGGGATTCTCTGCCTGATCAGGAGTAGAGCCAAGCCTTTATAGCACAGGTCAGTGAGCAGCAGCAGCTCAGGTAAAGCAGGATGCAGCAGAGCTGATGCCTGTGCGCATAGTCCCAGCTATCCAGTTCTGCCAAGGTGAGTGCAGCCCGGATAAGCACGTGGGTGTTAAAGCCTGTGTCATCCCAGCTGCAGGCAGTTTTCTCTGTTAATTCTTAGCCATGCAAGCTGAAAAAAAACAAGATTTGCAAATGAGTCTGTCTCCTCAAAGCCCCACAACTCCCCCTCCCCGTTTTCCCCCAGGTGTCAGTTCTGCAGACTGGATTGAGAGAGTTGTACTATAATGAATAATTTTATATTCAAATGGTTTACTGAGCATGATTTGTTTTGTACATATTGGAATATGATTTAACTTATTTTTATTGCCCCTTTTAATCTTTTTGTTTTTCATAAGGACAAGACAAAAATCCCCCCCCCTCTCTCAACATGAACTTCCTCTGTGCTGATGTGTAGTCTGCCAGGCAAACACACAATAGCCACAGGATTTTGCTCCATCTCTAGTGGTATCTGATTTTATTTTCCATTGTAATTTCTTTTCATCTGAGGCTTTGCTTATATTGTGTCTTCTCTCTGCTGCACAATCTGCACAGAGCAGGGAAGGGGCAATGCAGGCAGGATTTTCTTTTCCTCTCCTCTTTTTTGTGTGCTTTACCTACCAAGGAACTCAGTTCTTCTAGGAGTTGTGTGACTGAGGGTAAAAAAATACAACTGTTCCCCACCTACCTTCCATCCTTCATATTGTAGATCAAACAGATTCAGCTTCTCTGAAAGTGATTGTGGCTGGAGTCATTCCATTGAGCTGAATGTGTATGGTTTGCACTTTCCCCCCCACTTCAGGAACTTAAGAACAACACAAAAAAATAAAAAGCAAATTTTAACTTGAGCCAAGTAACACTTAAAGCTTTATATATTTATTTATGACATCTTACAAAAAGTGTTAAAATGGGGTTTTTTCCTTTTCTTCCACAAGAAAAATTGAATTAAAAATCATGAAAATTGTTTTGTCTAGATCAAGAATGAATGTTAGCAGATGAAATAAACCCTAAAATTGAGCATCTGGTGTGTGTGTTATCCTTGAATTGGCCTTTGGATGCTGTTTCAGTGTAATATGTCTTGCCTGTGTATTATAGAGAGATAAAGCTGCCAGTGAAGTTGATGGGAATATTTGTTTTCTGCTACAAAAACAGACTCCTAACAAGAAACATTCAAACAGAAACTGCAGTCTGTTCATTCCTATTGTTAAATTTGAGCCAACATTTCAAAAATCCCTTAAACCCCCTAAAACCTGTCATCTTTTAAAAATTAATTACCTGATACTGTACAGTCCCCTTAGTTTTCTTTTTCAGAGTCACTGCAGTGAACATATTTACAGGCAATAAATGGAGGTTGATATACCAAATATTACAGAATAGTTACAATTTTTTTTTTGCTTTTTCATGTTCAGAATTGCTTTCAGCAAGTGTGCTGTGTGTAAATGTCCTGGAGTTACTGAACGGAGCCTTGCCTGGTTGGTGCAGCGAAAGTAAGGGGTAGGAGAGCGATGGTGCAAGTGTTTCACAGTATCCTGAGAACACCAAGGGATTTATACCCAAAGTGCAGCAAGTAACAACGCTGTGATTTTAGCAAAGCACTGTAACAGCTCACACCTTCCACTGTACGTGTCCGGGGGGCGGTGCGGGTGTGGGTAGAGGGCTCAGGCGAGTGACAGCGTGAGAGGAGTAGCTGTGATCCTGAGGGGTGATCCTGAGGGGTGATCCTGAGGGGCTTCACCTGTGATCCTGAGGGGTGATCCTGAGGGGCTTCACCTGTGATCCTGAGGGGTGATCCTCAGGAGGTTCACCTGTGAGCCTGAGGGGTGATCCTGAGGGGGTTCACCTGTGATCCTGAGGGGCTTCACCTGTGATCCTGAGGGGTGATTCTCAGGGGGTTTGCCTGTCAGCCTGAAGGCTTCACCTGTGGCCTGAGGCAGGTGCCCCTGTGCTCCCGTGAGGGTGGGCAGGCAGAGGCACAGCTCTGCGGTCAGTTCCTCCCAGTTGTGCCGGTCCCTCTGCCCAGGAGTCCTCCTGTGCCGCTCCCCGGGGCTGCTTCTCGCCGTGACTGGGACGGTCCCTTTGCCGAGCTGCCAGAGCAACTTCCCGGCTCCATTCCCTCGCTCCAGACAGCGCGGCTGCCGAGGTACTGACACTGTCCTGCTGTGTGGGGCTGTTCCTCTTTTAAACTGCTTTTTGTCTCCTCCTTTGCCTTCCCAAAAGCCTGGGGGATACTCTGGCGCAAGAAATGTGTGCTGGCAAATTGCTTTCATTTGTACATGGTCTTTTTGCACCGTCTTTAATATGTTTCTTCCTCTCAATGGAAACCTGCAGGAAAAGGAGAGGAGGAAGCGTAGCTTGCAAGCGTGTGGAAGTGAGGGTTCTGCTATTGCAAAAAGGGAAAGGAGCAGAAAGGATGCTTGAAGGAGGGTTAAAAGAAGCAGAGAAATTAGTTACTGAGGGGATGACTTCCAGAGTTTGTTTTTTTCCTGGATCACACTGATGATTATTCAGTTTCTTTATGCTTGTGTCCACGATGTCCCTGCTCCTATTATATCTGGTCATTTTACACTACCCAGCGCTGCTTCTGGGGGATGTGCTGCCTCAGGTTAATTGGGAAGTGCCCTCCTTTACATCCTGCTGTTCCCCGAACAATCAGCAGCCCCTGGCTGTTCTGCTGCCCCAGGTGACAGCCTGCTCTTCCTGAATAGAAAAGCCGATCTCGACTGTACCGTGTCAGAGGAGGTGGTACTGAGCTTTTGTTGGAGGTTGTGTTTTGTTTCTCTGGCTTACGATCTCACACGGAGTTACTTTAACTCTTTAATAACCTCTTTCCTGTCCCTGTCTGCTGGAGGAGGAAAAGCAGAGCAAGTCTTCTTCAACACTGAAATGCCAACGATTTTCTGCGTTGATTGATCACAAACAGAAGGAGCTCAAAGCTTTGGCCCAGTCCCAGAGATTTGACATCACTGGCACAAGTGAAGCCTGGTGGGATGAGCCCTGTGACTGGAGTGCCCTGTTGGGTGGTTAAAGGCTCTTCAGGAGGGATGGGCAGGGCAGAAGAGGTTGGGGGCTGGCACTGTATGCAGTGGAAGGGCTGGAATGTCTGGAGCTCACAGCTGGGAGCCCCTGGGGCAAACAAATAATGTGGATGTCACTGTAGGAGTCTGCTCTAGACCTCCCAGCCAGGGTGATGACACCAACGAGTTATCCTGAGGAACTAAGGGACACTTAGTTGCTCTTGTCCTTATGGGAGACTGCAACTTGCCAGAAATTAACTGGGAGGATCACACAGCTGGTACAATCCAGCACATCAGCTCAGACCCTCCATACTCCGGGTGAAAACTAAACACATTCACACACAAACTCACAAAAATATATTGTGGGCTTAGTGGTAGAACAGTTTTTTGCTATAGTATTTATTTCATAAACTTCAAATTAAAAGGGGTGTAGCCACAAAATATTCATGAATTGAACAGTATTTAATAGACCATTGCCATGTATCTGTTAAAGCAATCAGAGATTCCAGTGAGGAAGTCTTCTCTAGCAGGTCCTGTGTGCTTTAATTAATCTGGGAAGTATGTGGCTTGGAAAAGAAATCATGCCTTCATATTTTGCAAACATCATCTGTAAGACTAAAATTAATAAGATTATCAATATATATTTATTAATCAGACTCTGCTTTAGCATCTTCGGGAGCTTTGGTGTGCGATACTGTTTCTTAAGGCTTTAGAAATTCTTTGTCTGACATAAATTTACTCATTTCTCTCTCTCTCTGGTGGTGCTCTTGAGTGCTTTCCTGTCCCTGCCTTACTTTGCCCACCCCATAGTCCTGCTCTGCAGAAGGTCTGTCCCCAGGGATGGAGGCCGTGCAATATCCCAGTCAGGGATCTCGTGACCTTTGCACAGGGAGCTGCAGAACTGAGATGCTTTTTAATCAATATCCGGCCAACAACACAAGGGAAAAGTTGAATACTTGTCCTCCATGAGCGGGGAATGGATGAGGGATAACAGTGTTTTGCAAATGTTTAATGAACTAGATGTTATTTTTATATTTATTTTGCCCTCCCCGCTAATGCATTATATCAGATTATGGTTATGGAATCCAGATGTTTGTGCAATAAATAAGTAATAGTGATAAATAATAAATATTTAATTCATGTGGCTTTAACATATCCTAGTTCTTGCTGGATTCCATTTAGCAGCTCCTTCTTTTTTTACTGATTTAAACCAAATGTTATACTCAGTTGTGCAGTAAATGGTAAAGGAATTCCATGCGGCCTAATCCAGTTAATTCAGTCTGGATACCTGATCATGAAATGAATGTGTGGTAATCAGTCATCAGTTTTCTGGCACAGGCAATGACAACAGGTATAAATCACACGGCCTCTGCGAGAGGGTAAATAACTTCCCTGTAGAGCCCTTGCTCTGGGATCAGATAATTATTGCCAGACACTGATTCCTGAACAAGAACTCGCAGCCAAACTGGTGAGTGCTCAGATGTTTCACATATTACAACAGCCCCCATCAGCACTGATTTCTACTGATCATACGGTCTTTCCTTAGTATCAAATATTTGGATGCTAAGTGGGGATTTATAAACTGATGCCAAATAGCCACAGCTTTGTGTAGGCTTTTAAATTTTACCAGGTTAAAGCATGACTGAACCTTTTGTGTTGTTGGAAATACTAAAGCCATGCTGCTGCTGGAGCTAGTTAATGGAGGCTTTGCTCCAAGACTGGACAGGCTGGGTCTTGGAAAACTGTGCCACTGGGAGAGATGCACGACCTTCTGGACTGAGAGATCTGATGGTTTTTAGGTTTTGCTCAAGACCAAGTGTGAAGTGATTGCAAAAATTCAAGAGTCTTCTGTTTTGAGGGTAATCTGGCCTTCTGAAACAGCTAAAATGACCAACATTTAGTTGTTTCAGGGGTGAAAATGGAGACAGTGGTCCTGCTGGAAGAGAAGCTCTTGATAGGATCCTCCCTGATGTTATCACTGGAGGCTTTATTGCAACTGTTCTGCATAGTTTTCCACTCATTTATTTCTAAATACTGTTCTGAGGCAAATGATTTTGCTCTCCCACTTGGAAAGCTTTTCAAAGGAAAATATGTAAAACGGGGCCAGAGTGCTGGCTGAAGTCCTGGCCTCGATGGGCATGGCCTGGTCTGTAGTCCTTCAGTGTTACCCTTAGAGAGAGACACCCATAATCTTTTGGAAACAGTGTTTAATCTGAGCACATTCAGGCTTTTTTGTTTCTTCTTTGCGGTATCTTAATAATTTAGAGGTCGTTCTTAGCACCTCTCTGCCTGTCTGCCTCTGTTCTGGTGAGTGCCGTGTGCCATGCCATGGGCAGTCCAAGGCACTAGCATTGTTGCCTTCTCCAGTGAGGAACAAATCCAGGATTAGCTCTGCCAAGGCAGCACATGGAGACAGGGACAGGCCTTGGTGGGCTAAAACTCAGGCCAAGCTGAGCTTTGTGGCATGGGCTGTGTGTGGTACTGCGGTGTCCTCCAGCAGGGCTGGCTGCTGGCCTGCCAGCTAAGCTCTGCAGATGTGTTCGTGTTGTCTGGACTTCTTATATGTACATTTAAGGACTTGCACAAGAAAATTAAACCATGCATCCACAGGGACAGTGTTTGGGAGGAACAATTACAACATTAAATAAAGCTTTCTGTTTACATGCCAACGCAACAGGCTTTACTGTCTCCTCATCTAGTGATCTGCCATTTGTTAGCAGTTGCTTGTTTAGGGGCTTTCTGCTCTAGGCCCATTCTTGCCTTTGTGTATATTTTAGTCATCCTGACAAGGGAAAAGAACTCTATTAAGTAGAAGCACTTACAATTCCCAGTGCCTGTAACATCTGTGGCAGGACTAGAATTACAAACCACACCAGCATATTTCATTTTTCTTGTTTTCTCTGTGTTTGGGAATGTCGTTAGCTGTCTTATATTTTGTGGGGTTTGTTTCCTCCCACTCCCTGTGGCTTCTTTGTGAAAACAAATTGTTTCATCTTTCTTCCCTGTTCTTTGTAAAGGTGGCCTGTAGATGTGGATTAGCCAAAACCCAAAGAAACTGGCAGTGAGAGTATGTGAGGCAGTCATCTTCTTGGATGGGGAGGTGGGATGGGAAGGTTGTAGGTGGGAAGTGGTGTGTTCCTTACAGCACCCCCTGCCTCTATCGTTCACTTCTTAGGTAGTGCAGAGCTGCCTTTTGTGTGTTAAAAGTACTTAAGTGTGTTTCTCCCTCTCCAAGATCTGTTTTCTAGTTGTTGTTGGTGTTTTCCACTCAGTCCTTCCTCTCATACTGTTCCATTCAGGGTTTTTTTGAGCACGGATGTCTTATAGGAAGAACTTTGCCTGTAAGGTGTCTGATGCTTTCAGCACTTCCATAAATTCAGTCATATACTACCATTGGTATTTAAGGCAAAAGTTTCTGTGACTGAAATGATGCTGAAATGTTTGGAAAGCTGGAGGGCAAGAGTTGGAGAGGATGAGCATAAGGGCATGAAGACAGACAAGCTGCTGGTTGCCAAACCACGTCAGGTTTTTTTAAGGGTAAGATGGAATCCAAAGCTCTTGTGCTCTTTTGTGGTGGCAGGAAAAACTCCACCACTGAAACCCAGGGACTGTTATGCAGGAACTTTAGTAACTGTGGGGGAGATTGTGACCTTCCTTTCCTTCATGCCCTTAAAGATGCTCTGAACCACATCCAAAAGATGTCTTTTTTATCTCCTCCATTCCAACTCCTTGTAACTGCAAAATATTGGTCAGTATTTTTGGAGGGAAATAGGCAGAAGAGAAGGGGGATTTTACCTCAACAGAGGTCCCACCTCCTGAACAGATTGTCATTAAATCAGGACACTCTGCAATGCTGTTTATAAACAGGTGACACAGGGCAGTGTTGGCTGCAGTTGAAGGGAGATGTGCCAAAGCTGGCTGATGCACAGGCTGCTGGCAGAGATGAAGCTCTGTGACAAAATTAATGGAAAGGTGGTCTTGATTAATTGCCCACCTCCTCTCTCTTACTCTGTCTTGATCTCCCTGCCATCCTGATAGCTGCAGGCACACCTGATTTGTCAGCCAGAGCAGGGAGCTTCCATTTAAGTGTTGAGCATAGGCCAAATTATTCTGCCTGTCATATTTAAGGTCCTTTGTATTGTTAAGTGGTGGTGTGTGGTAATTGCATGGAAACTTGCTTAAAACAGTGACCTAGGATATCAGTGTGCCTTTCTCATCTCTTTAAGAACTCAGTTGTTTCCTCTCTCTGCAGAGCTTCTGGCTTAAATAATTAATGAAACAAACCAAACCAAAAAAACCAAAAAGACCTGCCCTCCCTTGGGTTTTGATACTAATAAACACTGCAGGTTTTCATGCCTCATGTTATTTTGATATGTGCTGTAGCATTTGTATCCTTGTTCATCAAGTACGCCCTCGTTGTGCCATAAAAACACAGAACACAACGAGCCCCTGGCTCAGAACCCCGTAAAGTGGATCATGGGAAAGGAAAATGGGTTTTGCCTCACCCCTGGGCCCTGCCATAACTGGTGGTTTTAACAGTAAGGTGAGACAGGAGCTGCTCACTGCTGATGGTGTGAGGACCTGCAAACTTGTCTCGTTAAGAATAAATAAAGGCTGGCTCTTATCATAGATCTATGTTTAGTCCCCAAAAAGTGGATGTTACTAACCTCAGAAGATTTTCCTCGAAGCATTTCAGGAAATGGCCTATTGGGCCATGTAAAAAACAAAGAATTGCTCTTTAAAATTATTGTCACCCTGTTTCAATACCCAATTATTCTACCATACTTTCCTGATCTACAGAGCAGGCAAGGAGTCATAACTTTGAGGGGACAATGACTTGATGGCACTGATGGAGCAGACTGAACTCTCAAACTCCATTAGGGTGCATGAATCACAGGGTAATTAGTCATTTTTCCCAATATAATGAAGTTCTGTCTTTGATCCTAGAATTTCTGGCTCTTGTCAGATTTATATCATCTCCAGATGGACTGTTCTTTCTCCTCCCTCAAAACTTTCTCATGTTACAAGATGAGGTTTTTACATGTGTAAAAATTATTAGTTCCTTTTCTTTGAGTAAAAACTTTCCAAGTTTATACTTTTTCTTTTTCATGCAAGTGAAGATTTGAAACTACAGCTTAGAGTTTCAGAAGCAATTATACACAGAAAATCAGGAGTTCTGGTTGTCACTCTAGACAGAGGATGTTAGAACCTGAAGCGTCAGAAGACACATCCAATACCAGCACATGTTCTGCTTGGACAGATCCAAGGCTTCTAGAAGTCTGTGGGGATGTCCACAGGTTCCTTTGGTAGGATTGGAGGGGAATTTTCATTATATAGATGGAATCTTTTTTTTAAAAGGTGGGATATCTGAGGGAACTGGAAATTAACTCAGTTTAATTAAACCTCAGTTTGAGGAGTGAGCACAGGTAAGGTGTAAAAACTTAATGAGAGCTCGAAGGGAGCTGTGCTTCTCATAAATTGTGCTGCCAGCAACGATTTGTCAGGAGGTTTTGTCATTTTTTTGTTTGGTTTTGGGTTATTTTTGGGAGGGGGTGCTGGATTTTTGTTTGTTTGGTTGGGTTTTGGTTGGGTTTTTTTTTTTTTTTTTTTGGATCCTAAGGATGCAAATAGTATGAGGCAGGTGACGAATGTGGGGATTTAAATTTTGATTTTTGCATAATTTTAAAATCCTGGGATTGAAGGCACCAGAGATAGCATAGTTAGACCATTACTCCAAATCCATCTGTCTGCTTTATAAGCATTATGGTGTTATTTTAGCAAGCTGTTAGAAAGAAACTCGTAGAGCAGCTCTTGTGCATCTGGATCGCTTTTTGCAAGTCAGGAGGAGGCCCTGGGTGAATTCAAGGAAGGAGCCTGTTGTGAGCCAGGCAGAGGATGGGATGTGACAGGGGACAGTTTGAGGGAAGCAACAAGTCTGAATACCATGAATACAGGAGAAAGAGTTGAGGAGAGAGAAAGGAGGAGCAATGGTGTGGTGTGAGCCTGAGGAAGCCGTGGGCAGCAGCTGTCACATGGATGTGGATAGGAGAGGACAGCAGGGGTGTGGGAGAGCCTGGAGAGGGGAGGCTCTAGTGATGGAACTGAGAAGTCCTGACAGCCCCAGCTGCCCCAGCAGCGAGAGTTTTAGTTGTGAAGCTGCAGAAAACAGAATGCTTCCATGTTTTTGTTCGAGAGGTGAAGTCCATGCGTAGGCGTGGACTGTTTTCAGTAGTCCTGCTGACAGAAGGTGTGGGGAGCCAAACCTGGGCTGCTTTTGAATGCAAATGAAGAAGTGAGAGGTTGGACACGAATCTGTCCTGTTACACACACGTTCTCTGTGAGGAGCACAAAGCCTTGAGCTCTCAGCATGCCTGCCATAGTAACCCGTGTATTCAACAGCATGTTATCCTGGTTGCAAGATACCTGCTAATTTTGAGTTCCTTATCACAGCAGAGCTTCTTACAAATTAATCCTTCCCTGCTCCTTTCAGAGCTCAGGTTTCATTGCCTTTCAGTCAAAATTATCTGCTGCTTTTAATTACCCTGTACCCCAATGAATGAGACTTGGCACAGTGAGCAGTACTGAAGGAATTTCGAGTCCAGGTTGACTCTCCTGGACAAAGCCCATACAGAAGTCAGGGAAGTGAGGGAATTTTTTTGAAAGGTTGAGTGAGCCTGTACCCTGTGGGAGAGGAAGGGAGCTGGGGTTTAAGTAAGGATTAGGCAGTACCTGCTCTCAAAGGTGGCAGCTGAGTAGGGACTTCCATGCACAGCAATGAGCACGTGTTCATGCACTTTGTGTTTTGTGGAATATAAAATTATGGTTCCTTGCCTGCACTGTAGGTCAGGTAAGGCATAATGTGGAATATGTTTGAGAGCATTTCCACTGGCTCCATGTGAGGCTGTTCCTGCTGGAGCTCACAAAGGTAACCAGTATTTCAGGGCTTCTCCCTGGGAGCCCCAAGGAAATATCAGTGCCAGACTTGACAAACCAGAGGCTTGTGTTCAGCCCTCAGAGCATTTTGCCCAACTGAGATGTTAGTAAGTGTATTTAAAAAGGAAAAGATAGCTGAGAAACTACTCGTGCTTCCCTGTTGAGAAGTGTGCCGGTGAGAAGGAAAGTCATCTGGTTTGGTCAGAACTCCAAGGAATGATCTCCTTTCCAGGTCAGGGAATTTCCCACAGTAATACTATGGAGGAGTTTGTTAGAATGCTGCTCTAGTGCAGCTGCTGAGAGGGTCATTTGTGTTTTCTGAGGCCAGGGAGAGCTGGTGCACTTTGCTACAGGACCTGAATTTTTTTTTTCAGAAATCTTCAGTGATGAATATTTCTCGGCTGTGAATTTTGAAGGGGCTCAGTGCAGGTGTAAGAACCTTTCCTGGAGTGACATCTCGTAAATATAAACGCCAAGGTCCTGACAGGGCTGCCAGAGGGAATCAAGCACAGTTAGCTGCTAGATCCGTGTATGCATGGCTGCCTCCCTGCCCCTCAGCCTGAGAGGCAGAAAAACAACTCTGCTCTGAAAAACAAGGGAGGAGGAAGAGGGGAAAAGAGTATTTAAAACTAGCTTGAGTGAGTGACCTGTCTGGAAGCCTGTCTGCCCATCCATAAGCTGCTGAGTGACTGTGACACTGCTCTTGAAGTGCTCAAGTGCACAGAGCCGTGTGAGCCTCAGTAAGGGAGGAGAGAGCAGGTCAGAACTGAAAATGAGGTCCTGAATCCATCTGTGTAGTGAGGCTGTCTGAAAAACTTTGTCAGTGTAATCTGCTGCTCAGGTACATAGCAGAGCAGCTGGCAGAAGGCCTGAGCAAACCCTTTGGATTCCATGGTCTGCACAGGAAGGTGCAGTTCAGCTCTGAGGCAGTCACACAAGGGGGCCTGAGATACCATGCCCAGGGTAGTGCAGAATTGGGTGGGTTTCTCTGTTGGAAAAGTTCCTGTCTCTGTACACCACGTGAGCATTGTCAGGTCTCCCACACAAGATTCTAGAAAGCTCTTCTCACCCATTTTTTTAATTCTGAGTTCTTCTCCCCTGACTAGTCTGAGGAAAAGTGTTTGTTTCCTGGAAATTAGGGTTCTAATCCAAAAGGTGTTTAAATTTTCAGGAACGATTTCACTTTGTGCAAAACCTGCCTCTTCATACTTGTAGAAATAGTCCAGAACAGCAGGATTCAATTTTTATTTTTACAGGCTGATAATTATTCTTTTCTTAGGTAGTTGTGTACCACTGTACATCATGGTTTAACTGTGCAAGGAACAGGATCTGTATTGTGTTGGTTAATCTTGTGAATCTTGGATTCTGCAGAATCTTCCTGTAGCACAGGCTGTCTGTCAGATCAGAACAACCAGAGTAGGGTCTTTTGGTGTCAGCTGCTCATGAGGTGGTACCTCCTGGGTGGTTTCACTGTGACTGAGCCACAGCACACAGCTCCTTGCAGGATTTTTGTAATACGTAGATTTTATTGCAGAAGCTCATTACCCATTAAAGTGACAACCTCACTCATGGTCAGTTTAAAAGTGACTGGTTTAGATTTTAAAATCATTAAAAGTATACTACTGCTGAGAGCTGGAGGGATCCGGGAGGTGCAGTGAACTTACTGAAGGCTGTGGCTGAAATGGCCATTGTCATATCATGCCATAATTCGCCGTGCTGTTTGCCAAGGGAGTGATTGCAGGAGCTGGCGTCCCTACAGTGGTTTGCAGGGAGTTTCCCTGACCTGCCTCTGCCTTAACAAAGGGATTCAAACCTCCTTGCCAGGCAGGCTTTGCCTAGAGTGTTTTATGAGGGCACCTTTGTGTTGGTTGAACTGTAGGACGAATCAGCAGGGGATGGGAAGGTCTCAGGGAGCCCAGCTGTTGGCAGGGTGTCCCTGTGCCTGCAGGGGGAGGTCCAGGCTGCCAGAGCCAACCTGGGCTTTTTATTTGCTGTGACACAACGAGCACATGCTCCTTTTACTGTGCATAGGCCATTTATGTGGCCTGTATCAAGAAGATGCACCCACAGGCTGTTACATGTGATGGTGTACACTGGCATCTCTCAGAGCACTGATGAGCAACGGTGGTCAGTGAGTGTTGAGCTCTGTGATGAAATCTCCTCCCGCGCACAGCCTCTACACTAGACAGGCCCCCAATAAAACCTGATGACAGGGGGTTTGATGGTATCTTCACTAGGGGAAAAGAAACTAATTTGGGACAAAAATGATTTTTTCCACTTGCTACCTGATGAGCTGTGAAGTTCTGCCTCAGCCGAGTGGTGTGAAATTATTACTGTGAAGCTGCTGATTAGACTGAGCTCTGGTTTTTGCTACAGGCTCTATGATAACAGAGAAAATGAACACCTCCTCAGGGTCTGCTCTCAGGAGATGCTTGGAAGCTGATGCCTGCTGATGTAGCAGATAAGTAACGTTTAAGTCAGCCACAAATTGTTTCTCTGTTGACCTCAAAGCAGCGTCAGGACCCTGGATCTCTGTTAAGTTACTTTGATTTGCTTTGCTTTTAAACTGTCCACATAAATATTGCTTCTGCACAGCCACGAAGCTGTGTTGTGAGTGTTAAGTTTGAAATTCGTTGGCAGTCTGGTGGTTGATGTTACCATTTGCTCCTCTCCTCGTCAGTTAACTCACACTTCAGTGACGGCTCAGGATTCTTTCTGCATTTCCCAGCAAGGAGTCGATGCAGCTCTGGATTGTGATCGTACCTTGCTGTGCTATATTCAAACATGTTTAAATAACAGGTGGGGCCTGCTCAGTAAATACTTAGGATGGGAATATGTGCACCAGAGGGATACATACAGAGGGAGCTTCTCTAGGCTGCTTATTTTCCTGCAGTTCGCTCCCAGTGAGATGTTCAGAAGGGATTGATTTACACTTTGCTAATAAAAATAAAAAGCATTAGTAAAATGTTAAGTTGGTAGGTTTTGTTTTGGCTTTTTAAAATCCAAATTTCACCTTCTAAAGCTCAGATGTCTCTATTTCGTTTTCCTGTTTTATGCTGAACTTCTGATTGTGCTCTGGACACGTAAGTGTGGTCACTTACTGCTTTTACATGAATGAATATGGTATTCTCAGTCTTGGCTTTATTTTTGTCTGCCCAAATGCTTAGGACTCCTGAGCTGCTCAGGAGTTCACTGTGTGCTGTTGGGGGTCACTCCCTAACAAAACCTTAGGCTTTGGTTTAGGGGGTTTCTTTTCCACCCAGGCTTCCCAGTGAAGCTGGATGGAGTTGTGTGGAACGAGGCTTTGAATGAATGGCACTTCTTGCATTCCAGAGGACCTCTTTTGCTCCACGAAACTCCATTTCCAGTGCAGGAGAAGACAGGAGTTGGTGGATTGTGTGGTTTGTGTGGGTGTGCGTTTTATTTTTTTTTTTTTTTTTGTGATAAAGCCAAACAGTTGAAAATGTTCGTTTGCAAACAGTGGCTCCAAAGGGCTGTTTGAAGGACAGAGGAGGTATTTGGTATGGGGCTGTGTAATCAAAGCTCTGGTGCTTTGGCTCTTGCCCCCTGGCAGCTGTCAGAGCTGAAACCCACAACTGAGTACTTCCATGTTTGCCATTTCTCTGGAAACCAACTTCAAAATATTGTTGTTTCATATGTTTGAACTAGTCCATCTATACAGGTCAAAGCCCCAAGTATAATAAGTTTAAGAGGTTCACAGGGCCTTAGTAACAAACAAAATCCAACTGGTGTGACTGTGGATATATTGTTCATGCCTTGTGTTATTAATAACCTTCTAATATGCCAGTGAGAGCAAACCAGAGCCAAAAGGCAGTCAAAAAGGACATAAATAGTTGAAATTAACAATGTATCTGCTTTCAGGTCACGAGTCCATCCTTTCAGCAATAGTGGGTTTCTTTGCACTGTTTTTCTATCTTTGCTGTTCAGTGCTGCTGGTTTTTATTTGAACACTTTGCCTCCTGCCACTAGCTTAGTTAGAGAAGGTTGTGAGTTGTTTTCTAATTAGATGATGAATTAATTCTTTCCCTTCCCTTCTGATTCTGCTTTGGATTTCTATTATTGGAGTAGCCTGGCTACTGATTTCAGTAAGTCTTTAATCACTTACTTGTAGTTCTCCTGTGACACACAGACTGTGAGCGTGCAGAGCACTTGTTTTGGAGCAAGTCTTGACACCTCTGAACTCTGGCTGGAGAAAGCAGGAGAGACAACTTGTGAAACCTCTCCCTCTTCTCTGTGGGCACATCTGGATGAGTGCAGGTGGGCTGAGCAAACGGTGTCTTGGAAAAACACTTGAAGTTGTAGGTTCCTGCTGTAGGTTGCAGGTCCCAGGTTGGAGTTGTAGGTCCCAGGCATAGGACTCCTTGTCCCCTCCCTCCCCATCTCGGGAAGCTGTAGATCCCAACAGGGGGGAGTTTGGGTCTGAGTTTGAATGTGATGTCACACTGGGATTCCATGAAAAGGTTGTATCTCAGATTCATCTCTGTGTTGTGCAGATATATGGTGAAAGTAAGAAAGTAAAAAAGGAAGAAAGACAAGCACTTAAGTCCTGACTTTCTGTGGCTGCTGGAGGGTAGTGACTGTTTTTTTGCTCTTTGATTTTTGTGGGAAATTCTGTCAAGATGCGTGCTCACAATTACTGCATTAATTAACAGTCCTGGGTGCAGTTTTTCTGAAGGTGGCCCTCCCTATTCCCATCCCAAGGGCTGGAGGTGCACAGCCAGTGTCAGAGTCGGGTTGGATCAGTTGCAGGGCTGTGTTTGGATTAGTTCATCTGCAGCAATTCTCCAGTCCCTGCAGCCAAGTGTCACCTCCTCTTACTCTCCTGGTCCTGAAGGAGCACTGTGTGCCTTTTCCTGACCTCTGGCATGTCGGCAGGCAGCGTGGATCCCCTCTGGCTTTAGTGGCCTGCATTTGCTGTACTTCTCATTTCTGTGCTGGCTTCAGGGCACTGGGACCCCTCTGCACGTAGATCTGCAGTGGCTGAGCTCTCCAAGTTAGGGTTTGCCAGTTAAGAAAAGCAGATGTAAGATTTGATTAGTTATTTTGGTAGAACTGTCTGTCTGAAGGACATCTTTCAATGTTCAAGGGGCTGGAAGATTTTGAAATGGCCTTTTCTCTGTAATATCAGTTCTGTTTCAATACCAGAAGCTGATGAGCTCTGCCTATTTTAGGGCTGGTACGTGGAGAGGAGGATTTCCCTGTCATTCCCCAGCATAGCTTGGGATAAGAAAGGGATAACAACAATAAAAAAGTGCATATTTCAAGGATTCTTAGACCAGCTAGTGATAGTTTAAGATATTGAGACGTATCTAAAGCAATGGCTTCATTTCTTCCTCAGAGTCTGTGCTGTTTGCTGGCAGCAGATGAATTTCTCAGAGCACTTCTGATCCACATGCACTGATCAGTGCTTTGGTTAATGCTGACTTACAGGAGCTGCTTCTCTCTTGTTTTCTGCTACACAGACATGAAGCTTTACAGCTTTCAGTAAATGGACAAATGAGCAAATAAGCTGGACAGCAGTTAGGTGGTTGCAAGATTGGATCCCAGCAGTGAGAGCTTCCTAATATCTCATTCCTTGACATCTTCATCTGCAAAATTCCTGAGCTTTGCTGAAGAGCTTTTAAAATCAACTTCCAGATGTTAAAATATTCAGTTTATACTTGATGGGGCTGACTCTGTCTCCTGATTTCTGCTTTTAGAATGCAGTTCTTGCTTTGATCAGCAACAAAAAGTGATCAGGTGCATTTATTATTCCACGGATGTGAGCTGGTGAGAGGTTTCTCATGCATCAGCTGTCTGGGGGAGAGAAAACAGGCAAGGCAGGAACTCTGGCAATGAGGAAGAGAAGGATTGCATCTTGTTCCCCAGTGGGTTTGTCCAACAGGAGTAAGCAGAAAGGCTCTTGGAAACTCAGACAAGACTTGCTTTAGAGTGGAGCCTGTGCTAGGCCTGGTTGGATACAAGGCAGTGGAGCAAATAAACCTGGTTCAAGGCAGTGTGAAGATCTCTGTGTTTCCAACCCATTTCTCCCAGAACCAATCCATTTGTGTAAGAGGGGTATCCTAATTGTAGTGTAGTGCTAAAAGGGGATGGTAGTCTTCATTTGAATGATTTTGCTCGTGATTTGCAGTGGAAAGTTGATGGTAAGTGAAACAGCAGTTTCACATTATTTTATTGTTAATAAACAGTAAAAAAAAAAAAATACCAACCAAAAACAGCAAAAAAAAAAAAGAAAAACCCACCAACAGTTTGATGTGTTTGGCTGCTCCTTTTCCTGGAAGCACTTGGACCTTTTCAAGACAACTATATTTGAACTCCACCTTATGACTGTCGACCACATGGGACAAATATTTCCCAGTTTAAAAATTGCTGGAAGTTGCAGGGCAGGGGGGTCAGCAGGCACTTGTGGATTTTTTTCAACAGTGCAACTGCTCCCTCTACAGCTCAGAACATCTCCTGAGATCACTGTGCAGCACGATCCGAGTCCTTTCTGTGGGTTTTCTTTGTTAAAGGGCCACGCAGCAGTGTGATTGTGAGTAAGCAGCTTCCAACAGAAAATTGGCTCACCTACTGTAAGGTCACCCTTTTTAAAGAGCCTGGCTTGTTTTATTGGCCAGTGATGCTGTTGGGACAAATATGCACAACATTCATGTGGCCAAAAGCATCCAGTCTCTTACTTTTTTTTTTCTGAGTTTTTTTTTAAAGCCCCCAGAGGAATGGCCTGTGAAAACAAACCAGTGTGTTCCTACAGGGATCTAGACAGATCAGCAGCAGCGAGGAGTTCTTCCCATACAAGCCTGCCAGTGTGGCTCCTTTCAGAGTTAGAGCCACATTCCTGGGGCAGGAGCATAATTCGGTCAGCAGGGCTCCTACCCGGCCTCAGAGGCTGCCAGCACAGCCAAGATAAGGCTTTATTTACCCAAGATAGAGAAACACAATCTTGGACACATCTCAAATACAGTTCAGTTCAAGGACAAGAAATAGAACATTTGGAAAAATGTCCCAAACTCATTTTAGCTTTGTTCCCAGGTGAAGATGGCAACACTGTGTTAATAAAAATTAGGCTCCTTAATAGGTACATGTGTGCTGTTTGTAAAAACCTTAATATATTAGTATTGGGATATCTTCATTAGGGTGGTGCCATACACATTGAGCGGCTGATACTTTCAGATTTTTCTAAAGGGACAATTCAAAGGGTGTTTAGAGGGAGTCTGAAGAGGTGGCTGGAGAAATCACTGCCCCGATGATGTCAGGGTTTGATAAACTGTGGAAGATAAGGCACATATTCCAGGGAAGCTCAGCAGAGAGTTACTTGTCCAGACATCCATCTGAAACTGGGGGGAAGCTCCTGGGACATCAGGGGTTGCCTTGAGAGCTGAAATGACTCTTGAGAGGGTTTCATGGGACATAATTCTTGTCAAGCCATTGTGACTTGGAGGAATAATAGCAACGCTGAGTGTATACATAAAATGCTTCTCAAAATCTTGCCTTCTTGCTCCAAATTAGCGTTACTGCATCCTTGGAAAATGTGCTGAAAGGATTAAGACCCAGTGAGCAAAGTTCTAGTGGTAGTAGTTCGTGGGGAAACCCTGTCAAATAGGTGTTTGTGATTTGTTTCTTCTGCAGTGATCTGAGCTATTTGGTGCTTTCTAAAGGTCTGGAAGCAATTGTGGTGGCAGCTGTTGAGCAGCCCTGGATGGCAAGAGCAGCACAGAGCTCTGGGGCCTCCTTCTGCAGGGGAACCACAAAAGCACTTCAGTGAGGGCAAGGTTGGAATTGCAGCTTTAGGAATACGAGACACAAAGAGTTCCAGCAAAGGGGGACTATATTCCTGAGCCAAAAAGGGGGGTTCATGATTGTGGTGGACAAGCAGTACAAGATATATTCTCAGTGAGGTGGGTAGAACGATTCCTGTGGAGTTGGGTGGTATAAAAGGCAAATACTTGGGAGAATGATTGTGCATGTACAAAAACACACATGCACACAAACATGTTTTATTGTTGTAGTGTTGATGAAATTGAATGTCTCTAGTTTTGGTGCTAGGATTTCATTTTATTTATTCAAAAAAGAAGAATTAAAAAAATTTAAAAAAAAACTAAACCCAAGCAAACCAGAAAATATCAAGGAAACAGTCTGAAGACTGAAGGAAATACTTTGATGTCTGGAAGTCCTTACTAAATATTTATTGCAGTTAATAAACACCTAAATGTAGGGAAAAGGTTGGAGACTAAGAGTCTAAGATCTGAGCCCTGTTCTTTTCAGCAGAGAAGGGAGATGCAGTAAGTATGAATGGTGGAAATTTTCCCCAGAAAAGAGGCAGAGGAAAAGAAAGTTTAAGAAGGAGAATGCCTGATTGCTTATCATGGGTCTCTTATTGCCCAGGAGCAGAAGATGACCCTGCTTGTGCCATAATCAGGTGCATTCCAGATCCTTACACAGAAGAAACACTGTTTTTATTCCTCATCAAGCCCCAAACTGGCTGATAAGGAACAAATTCAATGTGTTCCAAGCACAGGAGAATCTGTGTTAGCAGTGGTCTTAATAAAGTCTAGTCAGCAATAAACCCTGGTAGAAGTGATTTTCCCCTGAGTGTCCTGATTAGGGAATGCTGTTCAATTATCTGGATTCCAACAAGCAGCTGGCATACATGCTGCAGAATAAACTGCAGAGAGGGAGAGTGGGGGAGAGGTCTTTAATTTTCTTCAAGTCAGTGAACATCAGTGTGTTGAATCAAAACAGATGGAGTGTATAATCCATTAGCAATACTCTTGATTAGGTAAATATAGTTATTTGGCAAAGAGGAGGCGGGCAGAGCAAATGGAGAGGAATTTCCTTGTGGGTAGGCTTTGAATGTAGGGAGCTGGTGAGGTGTGTGGTGACCACAGAGCTGCTGGGGGGAGTTCCGATACCAGTGGGAGGTTCTTTCCACCCTTTTTGTGTGCTGAATTCAGGGATGTTCTGGTGTTTGTGCCCTGGGTGGGGACACAGAGCAAACCACTAATCCAGGCCTAGCACAGTGTACATGAAGACTGCCATGGGGTATCCCTGCCCCTACATCTAAGCCCTGGTGAAGGCACCACAACTGTCGTAATTTGTGCATTTTTGTGACTTGAATTTTCATCTTGTCATGTCAGTGCAAGTATTTGATCCATGGATGGAAACAGGCAACAAGAGCAGCACATGGACAGGTGCTGTTCACCTGCAGACCAAGTGCTGCCTACCCTGATGTGTCTGGAGATCTGTTCCCCAGAGAGAGCCTAAATGGTACAGGGCAAACTGTTTCGTTTTTCCTGTGGGGATAGGAGCTGGGTGTAAGCTGCTGTGCCCAAGACACCAGAAGCAGCACTGAACAGAGCTCTGGGTTAAATCCTGCTTTGGTTTTGTGGCAAACTCATTGACAGAGGCACCCACTGCAAGGCTGCAGCCTCAGCACAGGGCGAGGGACGGTCCCAGGTGAGCCTCTGTACGATGGTGCAGAGGGGGACTGTGTCTGCCCAGCCTGCTAATTCAGGGCTTGTGCTTATTGGTAAGAGCTGGACATGGGTGCTGGACAGGTTGCTCATTAAAAAGCCCTGTTGTATTTAGTTTAATACAATTTTCAAAATAGATTTTTGTAGGGGAAAGAAAAAAAAAAACCTCTCTTCCCCCAGGCAATCAGTTTCTCACTTACACAGCTGTTTTGGGGTGGAGGGGGATCAGTCTTGGGCATAAAGGACCTACAGCCTCATGCTTAAATATGTACTTTGAAAAGCAAACAGGGGAGGGGAGTGTAAAACTCCTTATTGGTTGAGGAGGCCATAGCCACATGGCATGTATTTATTCTTTCTGGCTGGTTCCTTTTCCCCTTTTAGTTGTTGTATCTTCAGATTTGTTCTCATTTTCCAAACCTGAGCAAGTTCAAACAGCCAACTGTAGGAAAGCAAATATATGTTTCCATGGCATTCAACTGGGCTTTCTGTGTCAAGCTGTCTACTTCATAGCTCTTTGATTAATAAAGATGCTCAGGTTGAGAGCCTTGAGAGTCCTAGAGGGGTCTGGAATTCAGTCCCAGCTCCGAGAGAGACCCAGACACAGCTCTGTAGTTGGAAGTATTACTGGACAATCACTTTTCCAAGTGCTTATTATGAAGTATCAGTGGAAAACCTAATCAAATGAAGAAAACTGACACAGAAACACCTTTTATAAGTAGTAGTAGGTAAAGCTGAAAAAAAAAAAGACCTAAAAGGTAGATTTATATAAAATATTTTTATTTTTTTTTAACAGAAGTACTTCAGTTTAGGGGTTACTCCAATATCAAGACTGGCAGATAGGAGGAATTCCTCCCTTTCCCTTCTAGCTTTTCAACATCCCAACACCGGAATACAGGAAGTGGAAAACATGTTCTAAGCAACACCATTAAAACCTCAGTTATCAGCCCCAGGGCAATCAACAGGACAGACACAGGTAAAGAACAGCAGAGGTTTTAATTATGTCAGTTCTTCTCGTTGCCACTGTACTGGGAAACTCCCTGTGATCTTAGGTACCATTCAGTAAAGAGTTAACTCCCAATACCTTGGGTCACTTGCTGTCAGTGCCCCACAGAGTTATGGAATATCCTTGAACAAAGTAGGGAAGAGTTGGCTAAAAACAGTTCATATTTTAAAAAATGTTTTGGTTCTTAAGACCGTGACTGGATATTTACTGCTTTGTACATGTCGTTTTCCTTTCCTTTCCAACCCGTCCCCCAAGACTTATTTCTCTGCTATTTGTCTTCTAATAAGGCAGTGAAATCTTCCTTTTAAAATAAAGTACAGGGCCTTTCTCACTGTGAGGTCCCCACCAAGAGGAGAACCCGCCTGTAGCCAGAGATTGGAACAATGTCATCGCTTTGCCACAGTCTGAGGAATCCACAATGACATTGTGACCTCTGTAATCCACATTTCCTATTTTCCATCATCATCAGTCTTACTACTCACAGGAGCAGGCCATCAGTGATATGATCAGAAGCAGGTCTATTTCAATAAGCATCTCACTCCAAGCTGCTTTCTAGATGGAGCTGTCAAAATATTTTACTTTTAAGGCCCAGTTGAGCACTGAGAGCAATCATACACACAGATCCAAAAATAACTGATTATTCCCTTTATGACTGTTATTCTTGGGCTGCAAATAAATAGTGGCTTCCCAGGAAAAATGGAAGTAGTTCACATTCAGAATGATCAGTACCATGTGCATTTTGTAAGAGTCCTGTGCCTGTTCTCATGTATGATACAAGCACTGCAACGATATAGAATATCACTGCAGGTTTCTGATTTCCTTCTGTAGCAGTTGTGAGTTAGATGACTTTTATTTCTTAATAACAACTGGATAGAAGAGCATGGCTTCTTTTAACCAGAGGGAACAAAAGTATCCTCCATAGCTTGATAGATTAAAAAAAAAAAGGGGTGTTTCTCTTAATGTGCTTTTTTTAAGAGTTGGGGTTGGTTGCCTCTATAAAAACATGGGAGGCACAAAAGGAATCCCAGTTTGGATTTCTGCTTAGGGAATTATATATTTTGTACTAGAAGTACTGCTTTTAGTTCTTATGTTTCAAATCTTCAACTCCTCAGTGTTCCAGGGAGCAGACAAGAATCCTACAGAACGAGGGAAATGAGGTTTGAGCTGCCTTTCTTTTAATTGCTCATTCTGTTCATACCACAGAACTATGGCAGCAGCATCTTTGAAAATGAATTAATGAATATGAATGATAAAACTGGCCCAGGATAATTAATCCCTGCAAGAAGATATTTCCTTGTCTGTGCACAGAATGAAAACAAACGCAAGTGAAACATCCAGAAACCCCAAAATCAAATTAGGACTGTGTGCAAGTAAAACAGGCTGATCAAAGGACCGAGTGGGAACTAAAGCTTAAGACCCATGAACTCCAAAGTTTTTATTGATGTAGCAATGTCTCTGTTTGAAGAAAAATAAAGTTAATGAAATTTACATGATGATGAACTTCCAAGCTTCCACAGATTTTTTCATAAACAAAAAAACATTCATGAATCAGTGAACCACAGCCAGAGTAAGGCCCAATTGGTTTTGCAGACTGATTGAAACTCTGAGCAGGAAGGGAGGGAGGGTACTTTGATTCAAGTCAGGTGGGCTAGGATGATGTCATCTGCCAAATTCCATGTTCTCTTCACTTTGTAAGCTTAGGCATTTGTATTTGGATGGGCATTTAAACAGATTGTTGCTTTAAATTAAGCCAAATCATCAAAAGCTGGGTGATAAATGAAGACAGGAAATAGAAAAATCAAAATAATGCTGGATTTGTTACAAAATCAAGGGCAGACTCAACAAATCCAAGAAATATTTCCAACCATTTGAAAACCTGCAGATGAAACTGTGTCCCAAATTCAAGGCATAATTCTAAGCCTTACAATGTTACCTGGAAAAATTATCTCCATCAGATGAGGTTAGGACGTATGTCTGCAATTCCCAGAGTCTCAGGTTAGATCTGAGACTAACTTGATCTTCATCAGTGGTTGGAGAGAGTTGAAGGAACAGGCTTGTGGCTTTTCCAGTGGATTTTGAAGTTTTGTTTCTGAAATGCTTAATTCCATCATGGGCTCTTTTCATCTCCACCATAGGTGCAATAAACCAGTAATGCTAATTCCAGCAATCCAGATCCTATTTCATATGCAGAAATTAACCCAAAGGCAAGTAAAAAAAAATGCATATATCATCCCATTCAATTACTCAGCAGTTTTGCAGACACACTGGAAAAAAACTAGCTTTCAATATAAAAATTGTCTATGAAACAGTCTGACTTCAGTTTGTCTGCATGGATCATAATTCCACGTGTGCTGCTGGATCTGTAAAAGAGGAGAGAAAAATGAGCACTCGGTTTCAGCTGCCTTGAATTGGCAGGTTGGTTTGAAAATCAGTGTAAACCCCCAGGACTTGTTCTTTGCAGGACACCAGTACCCAAGGACAGTTCAGAGCCCTGGGGCAGAGCGGGGCTTCTTTAAGGGTTAAGATAAGGCCAAGCTCGTAAAACTGCAGGAACAGTGAGGATCTTCAGCAGAACTGAACAAGGCACTTCTCTGCCTTTCAGAATCATGTTAAGTTACACCCATTGCACCACCTGGTTATTTAACGGGTCCTCATCCAAGCCTGTGCATAGTACAAGGGAGGGAGGGCACAGCACCAGTCCAGCAGGCAGGGAGAAAGTCAAAGAGGCAGGAAAACAAAGATTACCATGTGTGTGTTGTCCTGGCATCTCAGCTGGTGTTCCCTTTTCCTTTTCCTTCTGGAAAAGACTCTGGAGCAGTTTGATTTCCTGATCATAGTCCTGCCATTCTGGAACTATACGCATGGCTGCTTGCAGCTTGGGCTCTTTGGTCATGGGGTTGTTGCACTGCAGACAGAACACACGGGCTGGTCAGACACCTCAGGTGTACAGAATGGTTCTGCCCTGAACAGAGATATGCTTCCCTCTGCTGGGATTAATCATGGCAACAACATGTCTGCGTTTTAGCTAGACAACAGTGCAAAGTCTCTTTTCAAATTCATAATAATGTCACTGCTCCAGGTAAGAGAAATATATGTTTTCAGCACTCAAGTTTCTAACTTCAGCTTCTGAAAGTCCCAGTACAGGCTGAGGTAGGGAAGGGCCTCTACAATAGGTCACTGTATTTTATTGTGATGTAAGAGTGAGGAAGCCATCCTGCACTCACCAGATCAATGGTTTTTGCTCTCTTCTTGGAGGAATCGTCACACCATGTTTCACACCACAGCCACTCCTGGGGGAGCGACTTAATGGGCACCTGGTGGATCATGTTGTTTGGCAAATCCTATTGTGCAGAACAAGAGTTAGCAGCCATTTCCACGGGGTGCAGGATGGGAGAAGCAACCCCCCTCCCAACCAGGTAGTACTGAGAAGGTTAACTTTTGTAAAGAGGTTTGGGTTTTTTCCCCCCAGAGCAAATATAAAGTGATGATCCACCTCTCATCCCGTTCCAAACAAAGTCGTTTGGAAAAAGCTTGTGTACTACAACTTCTGATCTTACTTGGTTGAAATTTAGTTATTTAGCAAACAGTATTAAAGCAGTAATACAAATCCAGTATCAAACCTGAACTGAACCGGTTCAGGAGACTAGACATGGCTGATTAAACCACTGTGTTATTTTTCCCATCCATCACAGTAAAAGGCTTATCTCCAGGTTATTAATCAGTGCAAAAGCAGCAAAGCAGTCAGAGCTGGGCAGCTCAAGCAACAAGTACCCAATTATATTAGGTATTTGTCTGTACATTGGAAAATTTGATGGTCTTAAGACACTGAAGGGAAAGGGGTTGTTTCCATCCACCAGTTATATTTGATGCTATCAATGCCTGCCTCATTTGAAGGGTATGACAGGACTGCCACTGGCATCTGGCTGTGATGGAAGTTTGGCCAAGAAAGGAGAGGTGCTGACCTGCCACCATAGCCCAGTAAGCCAAAACTAACACAATAAAACACACCTGATCAAGGTTGGACAGGCTGTTGGGATCCTGACTGAGACCCTGATACTGTCCTCGGAGTCTATCTCCAGCTGCTATCTTCCTGAACTTCTTCAGATCCACAACATACAGAGCACTGCACGGAGATGGTGCAATTAGTCATGACATTTCACTGGGGGTAACTCACATATGCTAAAACAAGCTCATGGTAGCAGCACATCAGATGACCTATTACAAGGCAGAAAAGCAGTTCTAACACACACCTCAGCTGATCTTCTGCCAAGTCTAAGTAGCAGCAAAAACTTCCCCCTCTATTTTGGGAAAAAAGAAAAAGAATTCTTTGGTACCTGATGTGGTATTTTCTTCCAGCTAAATGACTTGCCCAGTATCCTGATTTCCAGAACCTGTAGCCATCCATTTCTCTCCGGCTGTCACAGAACGGAGTATATCCGTAAGGAGCACCATCCAGATTGAAATCCCTCAATTCCTTTAGGTCTGTGCGCACAATCTGAAGGGAAAGGATGTTTCATTTTTATTTCTAGGAGCCTGCCACGGGTTATTTGGCAATGCTGGTCAGGATTCAGTTCAAACTGAGCAAACAGCAAAAGGAAGAATTACCTGTCATGTATCTTTATCATCTTTAGCATTAAGCGTAGGTAGAACAAAAACACAGCACATAAGGTGTTGTCTCCCCTGCCCTTAGAGCTGGAGCTAATAAAACAGAGCTAGAAATAATCTGATAGGGGTTGGTTTGACAGTTGAAGTGCAAAACTTAATATGCAGCAAGAAGTCTCACTGTGGGTGAACTCTACTGTGATCCTTCGTATTCTTTCCTCTTCAAAATTTGCAGCCCTTTCAGGGATGAAGGCTTTTTGACACAGGTGTGGCATTAACACTACTCTAAAAATACCACTCTGATGGGAAAAAAATACCTTAATATCTCTTGCAAAACTGTCTAAAGTAAGAACAGCAGGACATGGCCTTATGCACAAGGGATTTGCCTTCTCCTCCCCTGGAAGCCACTCAGGTGTGGCCAAGTTAAAAGCAGGGCCCTGGGAGGGCAGGGTGTTTGGTGACTTAGGAAAATACTGTCTGTGGTAAGTGATCTGCAGGGTGGGAGAACAGACAGAACTGGAAAAATGGAAGAGTGAAATGAGAGGCTATTTGGCAAACTAGCTGGAATCACAGTGAGGGAACAAGGAATCAGACAATACTAAAGGCAGGCCAACAAAACCTATCTTTGTGGGAAGAGGCACAAAACCCAGCCCTCACTGAAGCATGTTACAGTCACAGAATCAACCTCTGCTGATACCTATAAAGGGCTCAAACTTACAACCCTTCCAACAACATGGAAGTTGCATTCAAAAACATACTATTAAAAAAAAAAGAAGAAAAAAGGAAAAGATCAAGTAATTCCAGCCTCTGTGTTACCTGATCAGCATCCACAAACAGGATTTTATCAACAGCTAATGGGAAGAGCACATCTAGAAAGAGGATCTTGTAACCCCAGATGATTCGCTGTTTCTCTGTTTGTTGGTGGAGCCAGCGTGGCCATTTATACTGGACAAGCTCATACTGGAAATTGTACTTCTTGGCCATGTATGGGATGAACTCCTGCAGAGAGAGGGGAAAAAAGCAGCTTATCTCAGTTCTCAGTTCCTCTACAGGAAAAGAAAAGCGCATTACAGGAGACAGAGTTCAGTCTAAGGCATGGAATATTAGAAAGTGAAACACCACAAAGAAAATTAGTCTCATTGTTACTTCACACAGAGTCCCAAACTGAACAATCAGTACAAACTGTAAAGCCAACTGTCATAAGACAACTAAATATTTTGGTGTATTTCCCCATGCAATTCCTTAGGAGCCAGTTTAAAAGAACGCATACAATTTCACAGATGGAAGAACTCTTCAGGAGTGTACAAAGCAGTGTTAAGTGGGAGTAATAAAACGAGAGAAAAGAATTGGGAGAGGTTTTTAACTGGAACAAGTTGTCCCACTGTCCCATCAGTTGACATCCTCATCTGTGAGGCATTCCAAGGGATGCTGGTACAGCACAGCTGTTGGGAAGGGAGGGAGAAGCAGCTTGTGGCATCTTTTCCCCATCACTGAAGAAATTTCTAATCGGTAACAAACCTTGAATGTGGGTGATAAGTAGTTCTTCAGAAACCAAAACTTTAAAGGAGTCTTGGTATGTTTCAGCACAGACAGCATCATTATGCTATCAAAAAAAGAAAATAAATAAAGCAGTTACACGAAAAGCTGCCACCCACTAGAGATGAGCTGTGTAACAATTACAAATGGCTGGTTTACAATATTAAACTATTTGCAGTTATGTGTCAGGTATTTTCTTCACACATGAAGAAAAAGTGGGTAGCTTCAACCTATAGTAAATTGCTTAATTTTATCTACAAAATTACTAACCCCCCACATCTGCATGTTTTAACTTGTTAGAGAATATGTGACCTGTTGCCTTTCACAGTCCTTTGAGAACAGGAGTTCAGATTCTTTTTGCAAAGCAGTTATGACTGTAACTTCTTAACATCACATTAGTTATATTGTAGTGAGAAAATGTAGGACAGCAACATACCATCTATTTTTGAACTCATGAATATTGTGCAGACAAAAGTTCCTATGATACAGTAGATTTTTTTTTTTAATATTCTTTTTTTTTATCCCCATTTTCCTTGTGCAAAGCAGGTCACGTTATCACTTGTCATCCCTGGATTATAAATTCTGAACTAACCGTAGGAATCTCTCATACAGATGTCCTGAAGCCACAGAGAATATGTTTAGTACATCATCCTTGTCCTGTTTCACATCTTCATTCCTTTGTCCTCCTGTGAATCCCCTGAAAGGACAGATATGGTTATCTGAAGGACAAGATAGCAAGGGCCAGGTGTTTGGGAAAGGCTGCAGATATAGGAAATGGCTCCAGTGTTGGTTTCATACAGTTGGTCTGTGGGGTTTAGTGTCACCCCCCCTGCTGTCCAGGGCATCCCCCCCAGGACACAGAGCTGAGCACACAGACATGGCAGGCTCAGTAGCTCACAGATGACTGAGAGACTTTTCAGGCTCCCAAGTAGCAGTGTGGGGAAGGGCAAAGTGCAGAGCAGGAGCCCGTGTCTCTAGAAACAAAGCAGTACTGTGAAAGATAGCCCTAAATTCAAGCAGTCTGGATAGACAGCTGTGGAATATCACAGACATGATGGCTTTGTCAAATAGTTTTACAGTTTCAAGAGACTTGCAGGTTATCATTGAATTAGTTTTACCATTTGAGAGATTCCCAAAATCCAGACTCGTTCTCATTGGTGCCATCACTTAGAAGATCTTCATTCATCATATCGAGCTTCTTCTGAACCTGTAAAGCATAACATGGCCTTAGTGAGTGGGTCCATGTATTGGGCAAAGAGCTATGGAATGGTATCCTGACACTGGTTCTGTTTGTACCTCTTGGAATCATGCCCCATGAGCTGACAGGTGACCCAAACCATCTGTGAAAACAGCTTAGCATTGAACTGACATTTTCCAAAGGGATTCCACGGCTGCCTTTGGACACCAAAGGCATGTTAGTCTGAGTGTTAAAATGCTTTCCTAAGAGGTGTTTAGTGAGCAACCTTGATGACTGAGACTGGCAAAGAAAATCCCTCAAAGAAACCACACACCCCTCAAACCAAACCAAACAAAGCAGATACACAGGCAGTGAATCAGGAGAACATTTCAGAATGTCCAGAACATTCCTGCTGTCAGGAAGCGTGAACTGGCTGTGCTACAGCCATCACTTATCTATCAGTTGTCCTCCTTAAACTTCTCAGCTATGTCACTACCTGGTTGGCAACCCTAAGAGACAGCAGATTAGCAATTTACCATTTTTATCTGTTCTAAAATGTATTCTCACCCACTGTGTGTCAGACTGACAGAAAACGTATTGCCAGGCAAATAAAATTTACCTGTAACAAATAAAATACTGGCTCAAGGGACACACAGACACATGGAGGTCATATAAAACTGCTTTTTCCTGAAGTCACAAGCACAGCTAAGTCAGGAAAACAAGAGTATAATTGTTCCTCAGGGACATACAAAAGGAACAGCACTTACATGTCATTCTCTCCTGCATCAAGAGCCCAAATCAAGCCTACAGACATCACTCTATCACTGATACTGTAACATGAGCTTTGTGCAGATGGACTCAAGTGTGGGCTTGTGGGAAGGGAGATCAGGCTTTAATCAGTTTCTTCCCCACTGCTGGTCCAAGAGTCTTTTTTAAGAGCAGCTCTAGTTTTTAAACTCACCTTCACTTTAATAATTTTGCTCTTGAAGTTATTGAGAACGATAATAACTTCGCTGGCTTCGGGTGGAGAGTCTGTGCCATCGTGGCTGAAAATACAGTAGAATACCTTTACTACAAAGCAGAAATATGGGTTTTATTTCTTCTGCACGTTTTTCTACATGTACTAAGCCTTAACACTGGAAAACAGGTTTGAGATATGTGACAAAGTAACAAATATGTGTATTTCAACACACTTACTGGGTTTCTTTAATTAATTTCATCTTGTATAACTTATGTTCAGTATGAAATGTAATTTGCTGTTCAGGTCACTACACTTTGGCAAGGGAACTGTTATATTCACATATTACAACACCCGCCCACTTGAGAAGTTTCACAAGAAAAAGCCTGAAGGATTTCTTATACTGTCCTACCTGTAGATCCTGTAAATATCTTCAGATCTGCCCTTTCTCAGCCTTAGAGTCCATGCACCAGGATTGGCTTTTAACTGGAAATAACCCTGTGAAGTGAAAAGAATAGTTGTTATTTTCCAGAAAATACAAATGAAGAAAAATTTAAGTCGTGTATTTTTCCTCACGTTTTATACCTGAAAAGTTACTTGCAAGCCAGCTGGTTAACGTAACCTTAAGGCTTTAAAACCCAGAGAACAGGAGAAACCCCCCAGAAATTCAATTAAAAATTGAAAACAGGAGTATGCAGAGGTACAGCATTGTTAGAAGAGAGAAAATCTTTCAGAGTGTTCTGATGGGAACAGTGCAACCCCAAAGTCTTTTCCTGCAAAAGCTTGCCTTCATGAAGGAGTGAGGGAATTTCAGAACACTAGTTGGTAACTACACAGCAGTACAAAACAAAATCTAAAGGAATTCTGAAGCCTAACAGAGTGGTATTTTATCTACAGCAGGAAACAGTGACATCACTTACATGTTACAAGATACCTCTTCTACAGAACTTAAAAAATTATGTGAAATTCAAATATTGTATTCTTGTTGAAGTTCAGCTTCCAGATCTGAATATTTTTCTGTGATTTAGATTTTACACCTATAGAAGACATCGACAGCTTCAGTGGCCCATCCAGTTTTGTACTGTGGCCCCAAATGCTTGCACTGCCTATGTAAGCCAGTCTGCTATAAAAACAAAATTTAAAAATATTTTAAAGAAAGCACAGGGCATGTTCCTGGTCTCTTGATGCTCCTGCACAGTACAGACACTGAGCTGAGGAAGAGAACTCCCAGACAGAGCACTGTACCCTGCGGAACCTACACTCTGGTTTAGCTAATGAGAAAAAGGACACCTCTGAGCCATTAAGCTTCACTTCCCAACATACACACACACAGTGTGTTCACATGTAAAATAAGGGACACCTTCCTTTCTACAGGAAGAACTACATCACCATTCCAGGATATGCTCTGGCTAAGAAAAGGCACAGACAAAGAGAAAACGAGGGTAAGAATTTCAACATAAGTATTTAGCATCAGTGGATATTTTTTCCTTGTTTTTTCTTTTATGCATTTGAAGATTCAAAAAAAACCAAACCACAGGAGGCAATTTACTCCAGTTTTCCACTTAGACTACATCTCAGGAAAACATTCCAATGACTTACTTCCTTTGCAATAACTTCAGTCCCAGTGTGGAGACTGAGAACAGGCTGATCCCTTACGCCGTGACCTTACAAAGGCAGCTGCAGGGACCAATCATATCCTTGGATTCCCAGCACCTTTTCTCAACTAAAACAAGCAATTCCCATTCCTTCACACTTCCTGTGCTTTCTACCACTTTGGCTGTACTTGCTGACTCTCTGTTTGTCCCACAGATCTCCTGAAGGAGCGAGCCCCAAAACAAGACAGCCATCCACCTGAGGCTCAGAGTACCAGAGCACATGGCCCAAGGGGTACCACATCTAGGAAGGACAGCTGTCTGACCTGCCCTGGAAAGAGGCTGCTTAGCAACGTTGTCAGCATTTTAAGGCATTCCAGAAGACCCTTCTCAGCCAGCTGAAGGGAGAAGAGCACATCTTGGAGAAGGTAAGAGACAGCACGAACACGGCGAGGTTTCAGCCAGCGTTAGAAGCGATGCGGTTCTGCTGTATTTGGAGGCAGCTGTGGAGTGCAAGTAACAGCACATACCCACAACCCAGACACCAGCAAATCCTCAGGGGTTTGTGCTGACTGGAGCACCAGAGAGTTGTTGCCAGTTTCAGTGGAACACTCACCAAGTTGGCCATGACGATGGTATCAACGATGACAGGGCTGGTTGAAGTCCCCAGTGTAAACTGGAGGCCTCGAGGTGGCTGCCCAGTGGTAATGTCATAGCAGTGGCCTTCCAGCAGCAGGTACTCCAGCTCATACTCTGCAGCTACCACACTATCCACCTGTAAGGAACAGATACTGCTGGCTGCAGCACTAGCTCTGAAGTGCCAAGTTTTAGTCCTTTAGTCATAATTTTACCAGAGTAACTTTATTATTAAACAGATATCTAAAAAGCCTCCAAGATCTCAGCTCCTTCTAGGGACAAATTTCACACAAACATTGTTAAGAGTGGCCCTGACCAAATGAACTTGAATCTCAACTGGTAATATGCTAGGATAAGAAAAGGGAAGGATTGTTGTTCTCTTCCACAATTTTTGGGTTCTGTTTAACATTTACCAGAGAATGTACTCTGGTGTTTCATAAAAAGTACATGACGGGCTCCAGAACTCTGTAAATCTGTTTAAAACTGGTCTCACCTAACGCTAACCATCAGAAATAAGCATTTTGTTTTGCTTTGTGTTACTCTGACAGCACGTAAGGTACCGTCAAGAAACATCAGTTTCTTTTTCTCTACACCAAACTAAAGTGCCAAGAAAAGAAGAATGAAAAAACACCCCCCAGAAACCCAAAAGACTTGGGTCCCTACCAGGCTAAATTCAGATGTAGCCTGAGGACAGTACATAAGCAGAATATTAGTCTAATCTCACAAAGCATCTTCTCTCATGCACATCCAAAAGGACACTTTAATTGCTACAGCACCAACAGACTGGATATTGGGAGCTGGAAATGGTGCACCTGCAAAAGTAAAGCTGCTGTTTATTTGGAAGCTCAGGATGGCACTTTGAATGCCTGAGGCATTTACTCTCCCCCTCTCTCAGGCTTTCAGTTAATCTAAGGGGCGGGCTTGAGAATCAGAGGCTTGAAATGTGTAGCAATATCAGTGGTTCATTAATGGCTTTACAGTGAAGAGATGAAGAGCAAAAAAGGTCCTAAACCCAGACATACCAAACCAAAACCCAAACCACACAACACCACACCCAGTTTCCCAGATTTCTGAAGAGCTGGTACAGGATTAGCAATGTCAGACTATACCACAATACTGCATCATGCTCCCAAACAGTATCAGAGATGCAAAAGTAGGAGGAGACTAACAATAAACATTCAGTGAGAAAGGAACCCATGTTTGTAATGACCACAAGGCTGTACAGACTGTTGCTTTTCCAAGCCCCTATTTGTAAGGGGTTTGACACTACACATGCAACTGACAGGTTTTTCCTTATTTATCCCTGTGCATGCAGGGCAGCAGTGCCCAGATCCATAGTTTAACAATGTGGTTCTAGGCCTGTTCAAACAGCAGGGAGCTCCTGAACCTGCAGCAACTGAGAGGATTCCTGCTGCACGGTTTCACTCTTGTATTGATGCTTCATGTCCTTTTGTGGGCCATAGGAATGTCTGCAGTAACAAAAGCTGTGAAAATGAACAGGTGGCTGAAACCAGCTTGGTGGCTTCTGGGAGCAAGGCAGAGGTCCTGCTTCAAGCCTAGAGTATTTTTAAACCTTTGGTTCAGGCATCCATGAGTAATTGAGAACAAACATCTTGCTGTCAGGGAGCTTAGGTTTCCCTGCATCCCTCCTAGAATTTGGAGGTCTGCAAATATCCACAGTTCTATGTTTACTGGCATTTTAAAATTCTACATTTCTTTTCCATAACAAAAATAAGCCCTGGAAAAGCACCACCATTTAAATGCAGTAGTAGGAAAATACTGATTTCTCTTACCTCCTCTAAGTAAATATTGTCAAGGTCATAGGGGGTTCTGACAGACTCCACCATCCAGCTCTCGGGGGTATTTAGGTTCAGAGTGAACAGTGGAGACTGGGGCATATCCAAAAACTTGGCAATAGGTCCTGGAGCAAAGTTATTCTCTGCTGTGAAGGAAATCTCTGGCTCCAAAACATAGCGGTAAAAGCTGAAATTTCAGAAAGAAAATGTTAGAACATATTTGTGCCAAATTTTGCTAATATTTCCCTCTCACTGAACTTGCAGATGGCATCAGCTTTCCCTGGCCTCCAAGGCTCTGTCCAAAGCAACACAGGTTGTGCTGACCTTAGAACAGGTCAGAATTTCCATCTTGAAGGACCAAACAAGAACAGGCAAGACTCAATCATGGAGATGGGTAAGTTATTTAATTTTTTATATCCATGAATAAAACACTCAACCTGTAAAGCAGCAGAATTACCTCACGCTGTCCACGAATTCCCAGATTCTCTGTGGGACATTATGCTATTATATAAATGACCTCAAAGCAGTTATTGAGACTTCCTAGAGGACATTTGTCCATGCTCCTGTGCTTGCACATTCCAACAGGTTTTAGTCTCTCTCTTTAACCCTGGTATGGAATTGCTTACCTTTTCAGTGGCATGTCAGAAAGTTTGGACTGGCAGTTCATAAACACCCTCAGGTTCATATTTATCAACTGGTTCAAAACCTAAAGTAATGAGAAGGAGAGATCCCTTAAAATGCTGATGAGGAGAGCTGACCACTGCTTTTATAAACAGGACCTCAGGGAAGTGTGTTACCCGCTCATTCCCAATCCTGCCTTCTCATGATTTGCTTTACTACACCCAACTTTTAACTGGTGCTTTTAGGAACAGTTACCTGCTCCTCCTATTGCAGACATTCTTTATGGCATGCTGAGAATTTCTTCCTCAAGAACAGAGTCACTGCAAACTAAACTGTTTGAACAGTGAAAGTAAAAGCTCCCAGGACAATACCCGAGCACGATTTTGTTAGTGTGTAGCACAGCCTAATTAGTTTTTCCACTAATAAATGTGTTGTGCAGCTCAACTATTAGAAGTCCACTGGTCACCAGATAAGGAGGAAGATGAACATTTCAAAAGGACAGAACTGAAGAAAACTTTTGAAGTGCATCACGGCACTGCCCACATACCAAAAGTAACGGTGCAAGTCTTTGAGCATCTCTGGTCACAGGATCAACGATAGCCACAACATCAAAGTATGTCTCCCCCTCTTTTGGTCTCAGTTTAACTGCACTAAACAGAAGAAAGCACAATTCTGAAGTATCAAACATATGGATAAACATATGAAAAACACTACTATCCATCTCATTCTGAACTCAGAATTGCTGCTTAAATGCTGTGCACCTTCTGAAACTAGACAGAGAAAAAAAACAGGTGTATATATGTGTGTATAGAGATAGGTAGGCAGATAAAATTAATTTCTGGAAACTTTTCTCCTTGAAAACTGTTGGGGACTCTCCTGTTGCTACTTGGGTTTTTTTTAGTAACTAAATGCAAGATAAAACAATGGGAAAATGAAAAGACACAGAGAAGCATATTGTTCAGCAAATGCCAGAAATCCTATACCTGTACTGTTCTTCAAAAAAATGATACTCAATCCTTGCCTCTCCTTTTGGCTGAGCAGAAAGAAGAGCGTCCACTTTCATTACCAAGTCACTTGCCCTGAAAAGAAAGAAAAGAAAGATTTGCAGGTAATTAAAAAATGCCTGCACTTCTCACATTTCTGCCAGTCAGCAGCAAAAGAGAAGGCGGACGGAATTCAGATACACAAACACTTCTACTACCTCTCTACACAAGCTCTGAAGAATTAAACATATTTAAGGGTTATTGCTGAGGGTACCAAAGGGTTTAACTCTAATAGATACAGAACAGCTGTATTTGTATGGGTATTTTAGCATTTTAGGGGTCAACTATCTTACAGCCACTGCATTCCTGAACTGCACCAACCTCTCAAACCCTTGTTCCACAGTGATCTTCCCAATGTACATTGCAACTCTAAGCACTAGGAAGCAATTCTGTATCTGGAGAAAGAGAGAGGGGTCTTATCGTAAAATAGAATTCTTTTGACAACTTCTCCCTTTTTGTTATTCCCATAAATTTCCAGTCTCGTATTTTAAGGATTTTACATCTTGAAGATGTAAAACCTCTTGAAAGTTCAGTGAAAAGTCATTTGTACATCGTGCTTTTGCCAAGAAGCAGTACTGTAACTTAAAAGGTCTGTCAGCTTTTCCTCAGTTAAGTAAGTCTCATAGATTTGCAGCTGTTCAAACTGTTCATACCAGACCCACAAGCCTGCTGAAACCTGCCAAGTTCTACAGTATTTTTCCAATGCACCAGATAATTTCAAAAGCTTTTGAAAAACTTTTGCAGCATTCAAACCTAAAAAAAAAAAAACTAAACCCACTGCTCTGTCCAAAACTAGCCTATATTCAAACTATTTCCAACACAGCAAAAGTGTTTGGAATGCTGTTGAAACCTGTATCTCCTAGGATTCAGAATAACACAAGACTTCTGCAGAACAGACCTCATGCTTAACATAATTGACCACCAGCCTTTAACAGTCAGGCAGCACCACAGAAAACTCTGTAGCTCTGAGCTCCAACACACAAACACAGGGGACTCCTGTTCTTCTGAACTTCAAGATGACTTTCTTTTGATTAGTTCACCTCTATGCTTTATGCAATAACTGTCTAGAAGTCTGATGTCCATTTTCTCATCCCTGCCTCTTTTCCCAGTGTTTCTCAGTTTACAGGATTCCATAGTACCAATAGGGAAATGTATTACTACAATAATTTTTATGTTGATAAGCCAAGAAACACTTAATTAAACCACAAACAAATTCAGAGAGTGTACTCCAGTGTCTCATTTGCTTCCCTTCCTTCTGCTTTTAAATCTAGTAACTAATGAGTTATTGAACCCTGACATATTAGAGGTACTTGGTTTAAAACACTGTGTCAGGTAAGATTTATCCAGGGAAAAAAAAAAACAGTCTGAAGGCCTTAGGATTAATGAGAAGTTAGGCTTCTCTGCCCTTTGGAGGAGCCAAAAGGTAATCCTGTGCAGAAAGCATTTTGAAGAATAAATGCAGTTTATACCACTTCATAACTCATCTCACAACAACTAAACCTTGAATGGAACGTCATCCAGCTGAGCACAGCAGTCAATTTAGCCAGCCCCTGGACAATGCATCACCACCAAAGGATTTTTCACTCCACCTGTATCCCTCCCTGCCCCAATCCAAGAATCCACCTCCTGAACTCCTCAGGTAACACCACAGGCTGTTGCTGCCGTGATCAAGGAACTAACTCAGCAAGTACCAGTGCTTTTACAGTTTCATGTTCAACAGTTCCACAGTAAATTCCAACAGACTCAGGCACTTTCCCAGTTTCTGGCTGCTTGTCAGTGAGGCTCCAGCCAACTAAATTCCTCCAGTCTCCAGTACAAGGCAATGGACCAGCCATGGCAGGTTGTACTAGATAGAGATGATGCCTCAAGAATGATGAGCTGTGGGTGCAGCAGTGCAGTCAGGGTGTCAGAACTGCCTCCTGAATCGGGGGATAGTCACAGCTCCACACCTCCAGGAGATGGTGAACTACCCAAAAGTCACTAAAGCACTTTAGACCAAGTAATTTACACCTTTTTTCCCTTCTCCCTTGCCCTCTGAAGAGCTGAGCCTTGACCGCAGGAACACAAGTGGAGCACCCATCCAGAGTGCACTTTCTCCAGGCTGCAGACAGTGATGTTATCAGAGTCCCAGCACCTTTTCAGAAGCCTCCTCACATTTACTTACAGATCTTCTTCGAATCCCAGCTGCTGAATCTGAGATTTGATTTTCTGGCCCGATGTCTTCAGTATGATATTTTCAAGGAGGTGGAAATCGTCCTGATTGAACATCTCACCGTCCTCTAACGGGCCAATAATCTACCAAAATAAAAAAAAAAAGGCAGAATCACCATTATTATTAGGTCAAGGCTACATTGAAATAAAATTCAAAGATGTATTTAAATGAATACTCCAGCCTAATCTCAGTGGCTAGTATTAATGTCAATGGCAGCAGAGTTTAACAGGTAAGTCTAGCTATTTAGAGCCAGGAGTCTCAAACTAAGGCACCAAATGCATACTAAATTATACATGCAATACTCCATCTGGAAGGGGCAATAGAATACCAGGCCAATTCCACTAGTCTAGAAAGACTCCAGCCTCCTCTAGCCTTCAGAAGCCTAAAAGCTACCTAGAAAACTCTTGCTATTTTGCTAGTGAGAGAAATAGAATACCAGACCCACCACCTGAGACCTTTAACCCATTGAAGTGTACAGTAACCACTAGGACCAGCATGGGTTTTTTCCTAACTATAGGGAGCAGATGACAAAAGAAAACACAATGCTGTACACAGTTGGGTTTCATTATTTGCTGTGAAATACTATTATTGTAACATTATTTACCTACTCTAAGATAAACTATCATAAAAAGAGCTGGTGGCAGAGACCCAGGCAGAGGTCAGGGCACGATGCAGCAGCATTTTGTCCAGTGAACTGAAGCAGCACAATCTTCCAAATTTACCAGCCTTTTCCACCCCTGGACTCAATTCACTGCCAGCATGAAAGGAACTCTGTTATTGAGAGATCTAACTCGTACCAAACACCAACAACTAACTGCCCACAGTACAAAGCAAAAGTCACACAGGTCTGAATAAATCCTAAAGGCTGCTGAGACTTGAAAAAGGCTGAGGCTCCAGGGTCTGGTCCCTAAGTCGACTCTGCTGCTCAGGATCAGCTTCTTTCCCACCTGTGGAATCTCTCTTTTACCGTCTGCTGATTGGTCTCACCCGTCCATTGCTGATCACAGCCCTCTGCCCCTTCTTCAGCTTTAGAACATCTCTGCAGTACATTGCATGGGACAGAATAAAATCCACCTTGGGAGACTCAAAGGCTTCTTTGAAAATATTGGTATCCATACCCTGAAAGATAAGAGTACTTGACACTGAAACAGGAAGAAATGTTGACCTCTGCACACTTTTAAAAATGTACCTTTTTGTTTATATTCAAGAATATCTTCATTTCCTGCTAAAATTGATCCCCCTTTTCTTTGTGGTCTTAAACCCAGTTTTTGCCTGTCACCTTCAAACATCATCCCAATTTCTGCTTTGAAGGGTCACAGCCACTTAAACCAGTTCCATTCTTCTTAAGTGATTCTTGTCTAAATTTTTTAACCTTTTTAATGCTTTGAGAAATGTAATTTTTTCCTCAGCTTTAAAAAAAAAAAAAAAATCCCTCTCTCAACCACCCAAGAAAAAATTGACTCACTTCAAGAGATTCCCTAAACCCACGCTTCTTTTGACTTTTCAAGTTACATAGCCTTGATGTGTATGAGGATTTACTTGATGTTTTGATGGACTGTTATATTTAGGTAAGTTCAGCTTTCAGAGATTAAAAAAACCAAACCAGCAAACCCAACAGTGTTACTCTCCACTGTTACTGCACCTTCTGCACATGAATATACCACACTAAAAGAAATCATTACAGGGACCTTACCCTTGCAAATGCCAACAGACAGGCTTACCCCAACAGCAAATTCCAGGATGTCAGCTCCTGCCTCCAGTGCCTTCACAGTTTCTTCTTTTGCCATCTTGGTGATGAAGTTCTTGGCGTTATTTGATGTTTGTGTCTGCAGAGCTGCCCATATGGCTTTAGCAACAACGGTGTTCTGGCTGTTGGGATCTTCACTAGGATTATTAATCATGCTAATTCGAACATTATTGCTGGATTTCTGTGTTTAACAAAACAAGCAGTTTTAGGGATAGTTTTAGATTGCAGGTGTGTTTTAAATGAGAGGAATTAATCTATTGTAATAACACTAGAGGAAAAGCCTTGCATTTCTTAACCAGAAATTCAGCTTCTAAATTGGGAAAGTAACAGCACAAGGTTGAAACTATGAATGAACTAATTTAACATCAAGTATTTAGCTTATGTATAGGCAGCAGTGTGACAGGAATCTTCTAGAAAATCCTGTGCTACCCAGGAGATCTAGGACTATGGCCACCACTCCAGGTCTGGCAAACCAGTGATTTAGCAGTAAGCTGTGTGCTTTTCTGACTCAGTTATCCTCCCAGAGCAGAGAGCAATGCTTGTGCTCATCTCCAAACCAAAACACAGACATTTCAGGTTAACACCAGGGGCTTAAAGCAACATCTTTATTGTATTAGCACAGTGCCAAGAGGGAATTCTGTCCTAACACAAGATCAGCCATGTTTTAGCCCCTACAAAAAAAGATGAGGCTGGAAATTGGAGACCCTGCAGAGAAAACCAGTCTCCCCAGGTCACACCACGGGAAGAAGCACAACTTGGGGTGTTTTTGAAGATTCTACCAAGTGCTTTGTTAGCACTGCTAACCCATTCCAATGAAAACATCACCCACCTGATGTTTAATGGCATCATACAGCAACTGCCTCCCTGAAGGTTTATCAAAGTCAGCAACAATCCAAAAAGTAACTGGTCTAACAAAGGAATCATCTGCAATTACAAACAAACAAACAAAAAAAAGGGTAGGAGAAGTTGGAGGGTGAAGGGAAGGAAAGCTTTCATTGCTCATCATTTGGAGGTAAACTATGATGCACATGCAAGGAATTCAAAATGAGTACAATTCCATAGGAAAGTTATGGATGAAGCTAAGCTATGAAGCCTGGCAAGACAAGGATAATAGCACTGATCCATTAGTTTTCATTAGAAAACCCACGTGGGTCAGCATGCATCACTCTTCCTAAGCTGGATTCTTTTAGTGGTTTTGTTTGTTTGCTGCCTTTTTAATTACAAATGATAAAGAAACCTGTAAGTAACCCGCAGATTCCACCTAGGGTATAGACCTACCACATCTTTGCACTGAAGATGTTAGTTTACAGAATCAGTTTTGTATAGAGACAAAAGTGCTGGAGCAAACATGCATTTCAACAGCTTGCTTCGTTCCCTGCTGGCTCTAAAGCCAGAGTTAAAAAGGAAGCAAAAATTCCCAGAACAATACATGAAATGCCAAAGCATGAGTTACCATAGATCTCCTTGGAAGACATTCCTGGTCAAAAAGCAGAAAGGAAAGGGGGAAAGGAGAGAGACATTAATAATTTGATAATAATCCCAATGTGTATCAAGCAGCTGCAGCACTGTACTGGGCACAGGTGACTCACTATAGTTCAAATCCAACAAGCAACAAGTCTGTGCTGATTTTATTGGAATAAAGCTCTAACTTTTTCTTCCCCTCAGATAGATGGATATTGTATTTTCATGCTACAGTATTAGTTATACTACATGTTACCAGTTTCACATGGTAGGGTGAGGGCATCCTTCTGAAGACCATTTTGGAACACTGCCATACCACTGTGACTTGGATGTGACTCTTTCTCTTATCTCCCCTCTTTAAACTCCAGCATGGCAGTGCTTTATCAGTGCTGGTGCTGAGCCAGCAATGCTTGTAACTTCCCTATTATTGTAGAAAATAAATGTGCTACAGCATTACTGTAATCAGGTAGCAGTTATTAAATATCTTAAGTGACAGAAAAGGCAGTGACCCAAAAATGTCAAGCCATGAAATTGCACATCAATGCACTTTCAAATAAGCATGCAGAGGTGTGGGTTTAATTAATGCTCTACAAAGGCAAACCAAGAAACTTGTTCAGATCCAAGTGACTGACCATGAACCAAGGGCAAACACAAGACAGAAAGAACAATGGGAACGTTTCAGGTACTGCACACAGGTGACAGTGGCTGGAGACAGTACTGGGGAAACCTGGGAGAGTCAGCAACAAGAGGAATTGAGTCAAATGACAGCAGCTTATTTCTGATACCTAACTGAAATGGATACAGGAAAAGCCTGATGATGTCAGAGTAAGCCTCATTAGGCTCTGTATCAGATCTGTGCATGCATTCCCTACACTGAAAGGTACAGCTGAGTTTTAACACTGATGGGAGACTTTGTATGTAACTGTGACAATACTGTCATTGAAAAAGCAGTTCATGCACTGGGGCAATAAAAACAGCACCCACCACATTAGGAGCTGTCTTATATAATGGGCAGTGACAACTATCTTCTGAATCCATGTAACTTTTAGGAATTTGGAAGGATGAGACAGAGAGCTGGAACCCCTTTTATATTTTCCCAGTCATTGTCACTGCAGGATCAGAGCTCACAGTGAGGCATTTCTGCAGGTCACAGGACAGCGAGAGCAGGTCGGGTGGGACTTTATTATTCAGTAAAGAGTTGGGCTGGGTTTAAAGAGGGGAAGATTCTTGTTCCACGCAGATGTCATGTCTTATTTAAAAAAAAATCCTTCTTTTTAACATTTAGGTTGCACCATTACCTACAGGCCTGACCAAGGCTCAGAGTGTGTGCTGAGAACTGTACATATGCTTGGAAACACTCATAAGGTAAGATTTGGGTTCATAATCCACTGCAGATGTTACCTTTCTTTGTTAAGTAGGTCATGCTGTTTGCAACAGCAGCTGTCTTATCTTTGGACTCCAGCATGGTAAACCGAGCAAAGTCATCCACAAAAAAGTTATCTGAGGAAGAGAACAAGTGTAAGATGCCAAAGCAACCAGTCCAGTTAAAATGAAAGAAAAATCACTGCTATTACCAGAACATTAAGAACACATCCCATTTCGCTCCTTTTCCACTGTTAATACACAGGCTGAGAAATACATTTTGTTGTCTCACAAGTTACTTTAACAACTGCATTGCATATTTGATAGGCAGAAGTCAGTTAATAAAAGTGTCCAAGTCTCACTTAGTTGATGCTAATATATGTAAATAATATATACTTAAAAATCCCCTGTGTTACTATTTTTTAAGCAACTCAAAAAAGGCGGTTTTACTGTCATTAAAATGTCGCTGCACTGGGTGTTCAAGCATTTAGCCATGAAAAGCTCTGCTACATCTGAAGTAATTCCAGAAATGACTGTTAACCCCTGCTCAAAACAAGGTCAGAACTAAGAAACAAGCTGCTGTATAAAACATTATGCATCATAAAACATTGTGCAGTCGTATAAAATATGCATTACATGACTGTTCTTGGCTTTTCCCAGCATTTCTCAACTTTATGAGTCATATTCCCCCAAAGGTTTGTATAAAATCAAACCAGATTCCCATTTTGAAAAGATGTAGACATTAATGTTGCTGTTGTACAAAACATCTCCCTGAACCAGGGCTGGAGCATCACTTGGGGTGGTGTCAGTGATTCGCCATTAGAGCTTTCCACTGAGACAGCAAAAGTCTTTGACTCTGATATTTCAGGTTTAATGCAATTAAAAGCATCTCTTACTCATTCCTGTCAGATCTAGGTACTCTCTGTCAGATGTTAGGATTCTTGAGTTAATTCTTGGAACAACATTAGGCTGGTTCATGATGTATTCAACCACATCTTGGTCATTAGATAGTTCACCCTGAAGGAGAGATGAAAGAAGCAGGACTCGTTACTTCACATATATAACTGCCTTAGATAATTTTATTAAAAAAAAAGAAAGGCAAAAAGCAATGATGCAAGTTAAGTTGTCTCGAATATTACGTATTCAGGGACTTGTGAATGAGTTTTTCCAAATCCAGTTTCTCTCTAAAGCCACAGCTGAACTCAGCACCTACCAGGTACACGGCTCGCTGGAAGATGCTTGTGGTTTCCAGGATTTTGTGCATTGTCATGGTTTCCAGGTCATCAGGATCCAGCTGATCTTTTTGAAAAGGCATTCCATTGAACAGCACAACAGGGAGAGGGCCTACACCTGTTTGCTCATAGTAACCTCTTGCTGCCTAAAGACAGGAAAAGAAGCAGCTTTACCATGTCAGCTCCTAAGGAGCCACGTGAGATCCACAAGTCTATTCCAAACACGCCAAGGGATCCTTTCAGCTTCTGTGTGATATAGAGAATATTAATTTCACACAGTGCATAAGACTCTGTATCTTACATGCACGAGACGTCCTTGACTTTCAAAGCAAAAAGGAGTTACTTCATAACACAGCAATAAATGCAAAATACTTCCTTAAATTCATATTTTTAATTAATTCCGGGGAGCGCTTTCTGGTAATAGCAAAAAATGCACAGCAGGAAATCTGACTTTGCCTGCGGAAGCAAATGCAATGTGAGTGACAGTGACAGCTGTAACACATGACAGGGTAGAGAATTTTCTTCTTTTTTTTAAGAATGTGTTTCTTAAACCTGTGAGAAAATACTTCCTTGTGGAGCAGGGGGTTATTATGTCAAGACAAATTTCCCCATTTCATATAACTATTGCAAAAGGCACTCTCAGTGACACTGTGAGGGACAGAAGTTCATCAGTTTCTACCTGTTAAAGGTGCTGGTTGAGGCCTCTCCTGTCACACAAAAATGTCTTACTTTTATGGATTTTCATTTCCTTCACTATCCTAAATAGTATCCATATCCACGTGAGATGGAAAGCATGTGTGCATACGAGCCTTTACCCATAACCCTGACTGCACTCCTTACTTACAGATGTTGGCAGCATCACGTGTTACACAGCTACAGTATCTTCATTATTTGTTTTGGAATGTTCAACACAAACAGCAACATTCCCTTACAGAACCTCAAATAAAATCTGCTTCATCTCACAAATAAGTGGCCTAATAGCGATTTGTTCTCCCAACCTTCTCCACACAGAAAAGTGTCAGCCCCAAAAATAACCTCAAGAATTATTTGCAGAAGACTGTTGAATGCCTTGATACAGGAAAGGCATTTTGAATTCATCATCGTGGCTTTATCTCACACAGTATTCAAATCCTGAGACAGAAACCCCACACCAAGCCCTCCCAACATTAAGCCTCTCGGTTTTCTCATGAACCTTTCCATTACCTTGATTTTTTCCTGGCAATTTTAAACTCTACTGAAGTCTGCATTCCAGAATGAAAGTATGACTTCTGAGTTACACACATTATATGTATCATGTATATTATATAAAGCTTGTGCTGAGCATAAATCCTTAGTAAGGTATTACTAGAAGTCACCCAGTGTGATAACAAAATAGTTACCTGGTTGGTAAGAGAAATGGATCAAGAAATTGTATGTAACCAGATTTTCCAAACGGTGTTTAATCAAAAAAAAGGTGGAAAAAAGCTCTCTTTCATGAATTCTTACCTTTCTGTTTTGATCATAGGCAGAATCAATTCCCAGGACGCTGCTGACTTCCACATAAGGATACTGTTTCTCCAGAACACTAACCACGTGCTCCACTTTCAGCTGATCTCCTGTTTTGACTTTGTTGTATATCTGAAAGGGGAATACAAGTTTACAGCTGCAATTGCAAAGCCTCAGTCCTCATCAAGGTATGCTGTCACCTGTATTACGGTAGTTGCAGTAAGTTATTAACAGCCAGATTGCAAAACATCCATCCATATTTATTAGCTGCCATAAACAGCTCCTAAGCACTTGTAGCCATTCCAATTCTCTTGCTACACCTCGTAGTCATTCCAGCGAGATGGGAAGAAGGTAAACAGATATTGCTTTGCCTAATAACTTGCACCTTTAATTAGAAAAGCTATTTGAGGGGGGAAAAAAGCCTCAAGTAAAGCATATCAAAGGAGCCACCTGTCCCTTCAGAACTTCGGATATGCTTATAAACAGTACAACAGACCTCACATGTAAAGTAGGCAACTGTTTCCCTCTTCAAGGCACAAGATTTTACTCTGAGTTACAAATATATACCAAAAAAAAGCCAAACAATAAAAGTCATTGTCTTTTAGTCACCAGCAATTTAATACCCCAGCTTGCCAGTTTGTACAAATGTCAAACCACAGGTGAAGGCCTTTACCAGCACCTTTATTATTATCCTTTAATGTGACAAAAGTACACAGCTGGAACTGTTCAAACCAAATTATAATATTGAAGGGATGCAGCAGTTCAGAACTCACTGACAGAATGACCAAAGGGCCAGAAAAACATGCAAAAGTGTTAAATGTCACATTTAAACTCAGTCTCACTTGTTAAAGGTAGGTCAGAAGCACTTTACAAAGACACATGTGTTGTGTGGTACTAGTATCTGCAGATGCTCTGAACACTAACCAAGTCAAAGAACAATTCCTTCCCTTTTTTACATATTAGCCCATTAAGATAATCTTACATACATGGAATATATTAAAATATTAATTTCCCTTTTAAATTAATACTTACAGACATAACAGTCTGGAAAGCATAACTGTTGTCCATTTCTTGTGCCACATAATTGTATGTCCTAAGGAGGGCAACTCCAGGATCCTGAAGTCCATCAACATCCTCCGAGTCATTAACCACAAAGACTAGTCCTATCCTGCAATCAAACAGATCCCCAGATCATCAATTTATTACACTAATGAAGAATCAACTCTTCATACAACTGCCAGCTATGACCATCATCTTAGACAAAGGCTTTATGATAGCCTGGTAAGAAGTTGATCAGAGCAGCCAGGAATCAAACTTACTGTAACCAGTCCATCAGAATCTTGCTTTTTATCTCTCTCTCATCCAAAAGTACTTAATTTAAATTTCTTTTGGACTGCCAAAGAAACTGAACTCTGTTTTGCTAATAGCAAAAGTTAAATTTAAAAAATGTACACATACCTCCAGTACAAGGTACGTAACACTTCTGCAGTGTCCTAGCAATGAGAATTCTACAATTGGAAAAGTCACAAAAATAAAACTGATGTAAACCCTCCCCCCCGCCTCAAACATTAAAACACAGCAATTACCTCAGTGGGATGTGGTTACTGAAGAACATCTCTGCCACATTCAGTAATTCTGCTGTGGTGTCTTGAGTAGGATCTACTATCAGCACCTGCACACAAACAGTAAGTAAAAAGTTTCCATTCCCTTAAGAAGTCAAGAGGGAGGTTTTAATCAGAGATTGCTTTATTCAAGTCTCAGGGCAGAATTATCATCAGTCTAACTTTATACATGCCAGAGATGCTCAGTAATCTCTGAATATCAGTCATAACTTACAAGTAGAACAAACCTTTTAGAAAAGCAATCCTATCTCAAGCTATTTGAGCGACAGGGAACCCAGCACACATGCGAGGCAAATTTCAGAAGCTCACGCCCCTGCTGCTGACAAAACAAAATGCACATTTCATTTCTACTCAGTTTACCACTTACAAAATTGTGGAAGTTTTTTCTGATTTGTCTGATCACTCCTGGAAACGTGGGACGCAGCAGTTCTTGCACACTGGAAGGCCAGGAATTGTACCGGCTGTCAACTTCTAGGTTGTTGATCCACTAAGAAAAAGTAAAGGCACTTAAAGGACGGACACTCCTCCTGCTCGAGTCTGAGACTGCAACATATTTGCAAATCATACACTATACCGTACTGTATAAATAAGAAATTAGGCTTTTTAAAAAAAGCTAATTATATTTATAACTTTGTTTCCCTTTTTTTTTCCTCACTGCAGCTTCAGAGCTGACTGAGATACGCACACGAGTTGCCCGGCAGCAAAGCCAAACGCACCGAAATGGCAGGGCTCCGGATGTCCACAGCGTAGTCGGAATCCGATGGCTGGATGTTCAACTTCAGAACGTTGTGCAGGGAAAGACCCTCAATTCCCAAGCTGTGCAGGCCTTCCATAACACGGGCTTCGTTGCGGAGCACGTCAATCAAGCTGGGAGGGAAAGGGCAAGTTTAAAGACGCAGCAAATCACTTGCTCTTATCCTAAGAGTAAACACAAAAGGTATAAAAAAAATGTCTGGGTTCTTATTTATCACCTGTTTCTAACTGTCCTAAGAAAACCAGGATGACTGTAATTTATTCAATGTCTGGGGAAAACAACATTAAATCAGAGTAACTCATGCATGACAGACATACATGATTTCAATTTCACATTGTTGAAACAGATCTTGACAAAGATACAGGGTGGTTTTCAGATGAAAAATTTACAGTGATTTATACTTTGAGACTTGGTCTTCTGTCTTCAGAATAAAACCTGTATGCTTGACAGCCTTGGAGACCAAAATCTTGCTAGTCACAGTACAGATCAAAAGAACAATAAAAAGGTGACTTCCTGTTTCAATCTTGAGGGTATTTTAATTTTCACATTAGCTTTTTTGTTAGAAATGCCCTTGAATAAGAGAAGGAGCCTTTCCTTTTTTACAGCACTTCTCAATTAGACCTAGTCTAGATACAGACTTTGTGAAGAAGGTTCAAAATTGGCTAAATAACTTCATCATCCACGCACAAGCAGGATGAAAGCTCCTAAATAGGAAACAATTATTATGAAAAATAAAACATTCCTACCTAAATATGTCCTGAGTGTCTAAATCAATAAGTAGTCCATTGATGAACAGGGCAGAATCTCCTGGCTGCAAACCCAGCGTTCCTTTGAAATACTGAAAGGAAGGAGGAGGCCATTAGAGGAGTGCTCTGCACAGAAAATATTATTGGAGAGTTTAATGTGTCAAACTGTAGATTTACCTCCCTTACTGCATTACAAATTGCATTACATTACTTCTCAACTGCAGTCTTTGCTGATTTTTTGCACACATCCATTACCAGAGGAAACCAGAGCTGAAGTCATTTAGTGCAGAGATACATGAATTGAAATTCTGTTTGTTTCTTCCTACACGATTCAGTAGTGCCTTGGAAAGTCCCCAAGAAGACTTTTTAAACACACATAATTAAAATGCTTGAGATAAATTATTAAATTTATTTTTTTTTTTAGCTGGCAGCCCACAAAGCAGATGGTCAAATAGCATCCAGTTCCCTGTCTTAGCTCCTTAACACGCAATTTTGGGCAGAAAATGCTTAAACTGCTGGATTTTGCATGGTGCTCACTATTGGAACTAACTTAAACTGTGTTTAAGGTACCAGTTAAGTCCTGACCTAGTGGGTATGTCATCAGTGGAAAGCAGATGAGCTGTCATTGTAGTCTGATCTCCTAAAGCCAGGCAGCACACACATGGAAAATTCTTACTAGTATTTTGGTATTTCTTCCAAGTACCTCTAAGCAGTCCCCCATTTTAATGGGTACTTGCCCCTGAATTGAGGCTTCTAGAGAAAAGCTGAGTGTTAAATAGTATCTTTCTGTGGATAATTACATAGTAAACTCAAACATACTAATATCAGTGAACTGAACTATCAAACAGTATGCACACCAACTGAGTTGTGCAAAGAACAGCTCTAAAGGGCGGGATTAGATGTAGCCAGATCTGGATCGAGTAGCCTAGGTATTCTCTGGAGCAAAGATAATCCCCAAAATCACAGGTTTACCTGTGAAGCAGTCTGAGCTAACACATAACAGAAAAGCCACCAGGTAGCTTCACCTTGCACTTACATCCTATACTTTGTCCCTTCCAAGATCACACAGGACAACAGTGTCAAACCCTCTCCCTTCTTTCCCGATTTTATCACTGCTGATCAACAAGGCGTTTCTCTCTCAGAACAGGAATCTCGGGGGACTTGTGAGTAGATATTGTGTAGCTTTGCATTTGCTACTAAACTTGCCAGATATCACTGGTTAGATTCTTAAACAATATGTGTGTGCTTAACATACTTTGTCTTTTTCCTAACAACGCTTTTCAGTGAGACTGAAATGTGTCGATAGAGCAGTGCAGATCATACTGCAAAAGCTGCTGTTTGGGTTTTTTGCATTGTTATCTCAAGAGTTTTATTTTGTACTCTATCCAGACCACATTACCTGCTGCACAAAATTCTGTCCAAAAGCCTGTACAAAATCCCCAAGTGGCTCTTGGGCTTTTTCAGTGCTTTGCTAATGCCAAGTATGCAACTTAGCTGTCAAAACACTGCTGCAAACACCAGAGCCTACTCAGTGACCTCCAGAGGCCCCTCATGAGACCTGGGGGGTTTATGATTCTGTTTCAAAGTACATGTAGAATTAGCTGGTAAATTTTATCCCTTCAGTAGTTTCACTCTCAAAGCACCAACACTGAAACCATTTTCTCCACATAGTATGAATCACTCTAAAGCCTTGGCAGGTTTCAATTTCTTCTGTGACTCTTCCTTGCAAACACTGATGAATACAGGTACCTAAACATCATCTCAAATTGGGTAACAAGAACTACTTTTTTTCCTGCATCCTTAAAACTGTAAGAAAATGCTTAATATATCTGTTTTTCAAGCCATAGCTTTCTAACAAGTGTAGGATTTTCATATTTGAGCAAACAAAGTAAATTACGTTCCTAGTCCACGTTTGAAAATCCACCACTTCTTCTCTTCTGAAATGCACACTACAAAGTTGTGTGTGAAAATGCTGGTCATTATCTTGAACAACACATAAACTTTTAAACAGAATCATTATTTTCAAAGCTTGAATTTCTACTGAAACATAAGTGCAAATTCACTATGTTACTTTCTGGAAGCATTACCTTTTGGTTCTCTTCGATTTCTGCTCTGAGTTCTGAAGAAACAACAGTTTTTGTTATGGCTCTACAAAAACAAAAACATGCTGTGAATCATCTTCCTGTGTACCTACTTATCCTACCTTTTGTACTTTACATATGAATATAATTAACCCTCTGATATAAAGAGCTGAAATCAGAAGCACTGGCACTTTGTGATACCACTGAACAGTAGGATGCAGCATTTTTCTTACAGCATACAATTCAGCAGCACGAAAATGTTAATCACATGCCACTTCTCAGTGTGTGATTTCACACCAACCACAATAAAAGTGAGCAGCTGCCAGAAAGGCAGAGGTGGAGGCTGCCAACACAAAATAGGGGGATTTCACTCCTCATGGTGGGTTCCCATTCCTTTCCTTACTTTGCATCTACTGATTGCATCATCACAGAATGGGCAAGTACAGCCCAAAGATCAGACTGAAAACACAGTAAGAGTGCAATGCCTGCCTTAAGAAGATCTAAATAGCACCTTAATGTCAGTTAGTGGGAAACAAGGCCAGAAATTAGTTTCTTTTTACTCTCATCTCGGGGGTATCTCCACCTATTCAAAAATGAGGAGCTCCTGTAATATCAACTTCCCAATCCAGGCCGTGGAATTTATCAAGAGATATTTCTAGACTGGCTGGGCAAACCAGATTATGACTGAATTTTCTGACATTGATTTGAATATGCTACAGACAGTCACTGACAAAGTGCAAAAACCAGTAGATTTGCACACCAGCTTCTGACATGAGACTGTTTGGCAAAGAGAATCCCAGAAAAGTGGGATCCTGTGAATGGATAAACACTAAGGCCACCAAAGAGAAAACACAGCCAATAAATTCTTGAGGACTTGATGCAGCAGGTTCAGAAACATTTCACAACAAAAGAGCACAGAAAATTCTAGCAAATTTTCCACCAGTCCACATCAGCTGCCTTGCAAAATAAACACTTTAATATCCTCTTTGTAACTGTAGGCTGAAGAACTGCATAAACATTCCCCAGAGTTTGCTTCCAGCTAAATGAAAAGTCAGACATTAACCCAACCAATGCTGCCTGTCTCAGGTTCTGCTCAGAAAAAAGAGTGAGAAAACTTCCTAGAACTCATAATTAGTTACCTGGCCTTTGTAGGGAAGTTCTGACTGAGATCTTTCATGACCATGAGAGCATCCACGGGGGGAGCAATCAAAATGCGAGCAGCAGTTTGAAAACTCAGATCTTAGAAGTAAAAAAACAGAAGTTAAGAACTCAAAACTGAAAACAAGGCAATGCAGAGGCATCATCACTTTAGCTTTCAACTTTTTTACATGTTACCTAAGAAAAGTCATTTCTATCAGCACCTGTAGATACTTTTTTAAAAAAATCATCTTCTTGGTATTCAACTTCTATCTGTTGCCTTGAAATAAGTCACCCTTTCCAACTGAACCAGTGCATGCTGCCTACAGGTTGGTTCAATGAGTCCAGACCAGCACTCTTTTTTTTGGCTGAGGTGGTAGAATCTGCCCTTCCATTTGATTTAGGTACATTCCCTGTGATTACCACTTATGTTCAGCCTTTCAAATTACTCTTTTTGAGAGGATGAAAAGCCTCTCCACAGGCCTCTACAGATGTTTTCCAGGGAAAGAGCCCAGAGGTGCATGCAGGTGATTTTGAAGGACAGTTTTCCTCTGGTCTTGAGAAATCTCAGCTTTCTACACCAAGAATGTGATCATGGAAAGAAATTTTCATTCCTTTTCTTTCCTGCATTCAGTGGACCATATAAGCAGCTAGTCTAAGAGCAACTAATTCACTGTACTTCACAAAATGCAACCCTTGTGTCTGAAGTCCTGTGAAACAATCTTTCTAAAAGCCATTTCAACAGAACTCCACGAAAACAGGCACTTTAAAAAAATCCATTATTTTCCAATGCAGGAATTTACAGTCAAACTCTGCCAACTGGACCACCAGCAACCTCGACTGTGCAGAACACAAGAAGAGATATTTACACTGAGTTTTTGTAGACCAGTACTGAAAGCCTTCATCCAGATTACCTTGTAGCTGCCACACTTTCAAAGGTGCCATTTCATTGGTGCTTTCCACGAGGTGTTTTCTGAGCTCCTTCAACTCTTCTGTCAAGTCAGGATACAGCTGCCTAAAAGGGTACAAGGGTCAAACAAACTTCTGTGGTTTCCTATAAGCAAGTCTGCTGTTAATTCAAAGAAACTGCCATATGGAAAGATGCTGCTAAAGCATAGGAGTAACTCAGACACGCAAAAAATAATAACAAAGCAAAGGATCAGCACCTCTGCAACAAGTGTTTTAACAAAGACCAACCACTTACAGCTGAGTTTTACCTTAGTTTTCCAAACAGAAATCCTTGCACTTCATCAATAGGGTCATTTTCATCTATGACTGTGGCATTCACGTCTGTGCCTATAAACACACAGAGAACACCTCTAGAACCAAGCTGTTCAGAAACAGAAAAGCAGGAAAATCTGGAGGGTTCTATGTACATGTGCACGTGCAAATAAACACACATATTACCCTATCAAAGTAGTTTTGGCAGGTGAGTTAGAGTTTGAAAACACAGATCAGTCCTCTAAAAGCAACAAAAGCAAAAAAACATGCAGAACTCTTAAGTTCTGTCTTCCCCCCTGAAAAAACAAGAACAGGAAAGACATTCTGCTCTCAGGATGGGTAAGTTAAGACAAATTAAGGTGGAGAAATTGTTTTACACCAGGAGAGAATGGCTGGCTCTGTGGTAAAATATTAGTTTCATTAATAGTGCTATTGCTAAGATCTAGTCCAGAGCCATGACTCCATCATGCCCAGCATTTCACAGAGGCAGAAGATAAGTGCCAAGGCAAAGAGGTGCTTAATAGGGAACATGGTCCCACAAGTCATTTCAGAGCTAAGGAAAGAAGAATACCTGCAATTCAAACAAACAGTCATTCAGAGCAAAATAAATATAAAATTATCTTCGTGAAATTAAAATGTTCCCATTAAAATACTTAAAGCAGTAATTCACCTTTCACCTGGGTATCATCCTTGGCCTTATATTCTGTACTTTTAATAGCCAGTTCTACACCATAGCCAGAGAGGTAGACTTTTTCTTTGCTGGGATTCTGGAAGGAAAAGCAAACAGTATAATATTACCCCTCTTTGTTCTGATGTGCAGATTAAAAGCTGCCACTTTCCAAAGCTAGGAGACCTCAGGCTGGTACACATTTCAGACATAATTGGTAGTGAGAAACAAACACAGTGATTCTGTGATTCTGCAGTAACATACTCTAATAATTGTATTTCCTATTGTATTTCAAACACTTTTTGAAGTTCAGCAAGCATGAATGATCTCTGTTAACCATAAGCCATCAAAAACCACAAAGAGGAACACAAAACAATGTTGTCAGGATACAGCGTGTGAGCCAAGTAGAGCTGGATAGATTCCTGTCACCAAATCAGGGGAAAGGAACTTCAGCTGTGAAGTTCAAAAATGAAACATTCACTGAGAAGTTTTCATGGAGAAATACAAGAAATAAAACCATGAGTAAGAAGAGATACATAATTAGGTCTGACTAATGAGAAAACCATGATCACTTGTGAAAGGATTTTGAAGTATACAGGACTCACATAACAGTACCAAGATCTAATGTGTAATACATTTAATTTTGAATATACTGATTAACAAATGCCTTTTATAAAAGGAATGCGGTGTATCCAATGCATTACTTTTGATTAAAAGTGCAAGTAATGTTAAAAGTGAACCAGCCAAGGCTTTTTTTTTTTTTCCATTCAAGCCCTGGCTGCTACACTGCAGGTTTGGGTAACATTTAGACATATTCAGGAAACAAGTCAACCAACCAGTTCCTCAGAGCTTTTGAAATGTGGTTTTAAGCACTAATCCAGTGGCCCTGAGCAATTTAGTGGAGGCAGATGGAAACCAGGATAAATTGCATGAGGAATAGCGAGTGGTTCTGTAACAAACCTGCTACAGAAACAATGCCTTTCTTCTGAAAGTAGTGTCTTACTGTTAATCCTTGCTTTGCCTATCGAATAACTAAGTGGCCTATGACAGATCTGACTGTTTCCTATGAAAAACCTGGGTCAGTTACTGTTTCCAATTCAAATACCTCTGTTACAGTGCACAAACACACTCACAGCAATGTAGTGTCTGAGGACGTAGGTGATTTCTCCTGCCTCAGCCTTTGAAACGAGCCTCCTGTGGTGTCTGTAGAACTCCTCTGAGCCAATCTCAGCATACAGGATGACAACAGGACTTTCAGGGTTTGATGCTGGGTACTTGTGGTCCCCCTTGAACAAAAATGGCTTTGGCCTAGGAGGAAACAGGGAAGACTGGCACAGTGGGACTCACGGCATTCCCTCGCCCAAAGCAAGATGGACATTTGTTTCTCCTGTTTAATCACTATTCCTACTTTCACTGAACATGCATCAAGCTATTCCCAGATATTATCAAGGTTGGCAACACTTGTTGCATGTTGATAAGGCTTTGTTAAAACTGAACATGTGAAAATGAAACAAGTAACTAAGAGCTATTTTGAATCTAATATGACGCTTATTTTTAATATGAACCATGTCTCTTAAATTCCCAGTTAACTTTCTCCCCTCCGACCCCCACGATTCATAAATTCTGTATGACAAATTAAAAAAGCTGATAGAACAAATGTTCCAGGAACACAAATTCATTTGAACTTGGACAATGAGAAGACTATTTTTAACTCCTGTCTTCATATTTTGTCTAAAATACAATGAAATATTTAAAATATTCCCAGTGAGTCAGAAGAATAGCATGTGAGCTACAGATGTCATATGTTTGCACACTGACAAAAAATCTTTATGCTTACAGAAGCCCAAACTACCAAGATAGTATGAAAACAAACTGAAATTTAAGGGCTTGGGTTGGTTTTGCTTTGTTACTTTGTTTTGTTTTCTGAAGAGGTATTAGAGCTTCTTTTTGTCACCAGCAGTTACAATCAAGTTCTGCTCACACAGAGAAATCTGAATTTGAAATGTATTGTGTGGTAATGCTTTTCTTCGTTAATGCTGAGGAAAATTATACAGAGAAAAAAAAAGACTGTGCATGCTTCCAGCCATTCATGAAACCATCTGTTACGTTAACCCTCATTTTAATATGCAGCCCAGCTCCTTCTATTCTCTCTACATACTGAAGGCTTTACACTCTCCTGAGAATTCCTACTGTCCTTCAACAATCTCAAGCTGATCCAGGATTTGTTTCCAATTTTTCCTGTGCACATTCCTCCTAGCAGAATATCAAAGAGGAAGGGATAAGAAAACAATCATTGCAATCTGGATTAATACAAAATAAGAGGCTACCCCTCCTTTGCAAGCAACGGACAGGATAAATCAACACTGCAGCAAGTAGAAACTGCTGGTTTATCTGGTTTATTACAATGTCTTCACAGCAGTAAGTCTAAATTTTAAGAGCTAATCCAGTGATAGGAAATGAAGAAAATACCTGTCTGAGGCTGCCTGTAAAAGGTTTCCAAGAGAGTCAAATTCACACGTCTTCTCCCCATGCACAACAAAAAACAGGGTACAGCCCTTTGGTGGAGGTTCATCTGCTGCTATCTGTGTAAAATATTTGCAATAATGTAGGTTGAATAAGTGAAAATACAATAAAATTCCCTTGGAATAAGTCAAAATTATAACAGTGTAGCTATGCAGCAATCAATATTATTTCTTATATTCTGAACTAGTACTTTTTCCATGGTTGTGACATAATTTAAATGCAAGGTGAAATTGCAAAATTGAGAGTTAAGCCTTAACTTATTTCCCAGTGTGTTACTATTAACTGTAATCCCAGTTCCAGGTACAGAAAGCAAGGCTTGCCATTGTAGGGGGTTTGGTTGAGGTTTTTTAACGTTGTACAGCACAAACCTCTTTATTTGTTGAATATCAAATGACAAAATGATTCCAGATAAAAAAGGGAGATGTTTTACAGCATTGACTAAATAAAGCACGTTCTAATGTGAGACAATTTGCAATGAACTATATAATACCCTGAGTTCAAAAAAACCCCAGAATGAACCGAACTTTCATTTGTGAGTTCTAATCATGAGAGATGTACATTAATGATTATTATCTTCAAGTAAGTACAGCTGGACAATGGAACAGCAGCAGCATCACAAGTACCAACGGAGCCATAGGGATTTTCCTCATAAAAATCTTCACACAGTTATTAGTGCAGCAGGCACAAAGATATGCAGACATGTCAAAATCCCAATTGCTTAACCTACTCCAGACAAAAATTCAGCACCCCATGCAGTTCATATATACATCTCCTCTGCAGGCCAGGTGTATGGAGCAGTCAGGCTTTTATACTCTGCAATATTCTCCTTCCACAGCCTGCTCCTTCTTGGCCCCCAGGCAAAGCTCTGCACATCATTTGAGCATTTCCTGTACTAACCTGTTGAAAAGCTTGAACTGTTGCAGAATAAGAGCGCAAAGACAAGGAAAACTTCAGCAAATTCTGCTGCAAAGGTGACAGAGTCTGGCAGGCAACTCTCAGCATTTCCTGGTAAGAAGAAGAATCGCTACCTGCAAAGTCAAAGTACAAGGAGTTATCCTCCTATACCATATTCTCACTGAAGAGGGACCTTCCACCTCATGATTTATACTAACATGGGCTAATTAGCCCATGAAATTAATCATAAATATGCACATGCCTGTTCCTCCTCAATTTTCATTACAACTGTTCTACAGATGGATGAGAGTGGACTTCAATACAGACTCGTGAGAGTAAACTTAAATACATTCCTGAGGATGCAGACACAGGCTGGGAAGGAGGGAAACAGTTGAGAGCTCCCATTTAATTTCAGTTGAGAAGCAGTAACACAGAGAAAAGGTATTTACAATATTTCATACTTCGTGTTGAAAAAGAAACTGTCAAGCAAAATGTTTCAGACCCATCCACTACAGCTTTGTCAAAGGGATATCCAAAAGCCTTGAGCATATTGCAGCAAAAAACATTACTAAAATCAGCATTTTAAAAGTCAAATGAGGACTAACACAACAGAAGACCAAACATTGTTCTTTATTTTTCAACTCTCAGTCAGCATCAAGAAAAAGACTGAAAACTTACCATGCTGTTCAGATGTCTTAATATTCTCACTGGCTTCCACAAAATTCCAGAATTTTTCTTGACCTTCTTCTGACAAAAACTCACTGAGTAAGAAGAGAAGTTAGCTAGATCTAGGAATTTTCTCTCAAGTTACAAATGTAATACATTGTAAAGCTCTACAGAAAGCTCGGTCCTACCATTTATTTACCTCTATCAGAAAAACAGGTTACTAGGAAAAAAAAAAGTGCAGGAAAGCTAAAACCAAACACAACACACCTAAACAAATAATAGTTGCAGACCAGGACAAACACACAGTGCATGAAACCACCCTGTAAAGCACCTTCTGATCTCTCAAAGGCCAGCAGTGAGCTCTGCTCCCTAATGCATTGCTTTGCTAGCTCTCTTTTATGAGAAATATTCACTTTTGATTATTTTGCTGTAACAAACTATCGGCTTTGGTGGGGTTTCTTGTTTGTTTCTTCGTAAATCAGCAGAAAGAGAAGTCACAGCTTGGTGGTTAGGTAGGTATACAATGTCAGATAGCAAAATGAATTCTCTAAACGTTGCTAACAACAAATACTGTGTCGTGTCTAAACATGTAACCTGCTTGATGCTGTGGCAGAAGGTTTGGAGCCCACTGGCTGCCACAATGACCTGTGTGTTCTGACCCAAGGTGGCAAGTGCTGCTTTAACAGCCGGGTAACGAATTGCAGTGCTGGGCTGAGTACGCTGAGCAGCAGGAGTGATTTCACACTGCAGTGCTGCATCATGCTGCAGTTCATCCCAGGTGAACAATCCCACCTATCCAAAGTCTCTGAACACAGCAGATATTGCATTCAGAGGATATTGGAATGAACACCTGCGCTTTTCATTTTATTTCTTAAGGAACTTCCAATCTTCAGCTTCAACAAAGAAGGTTACAGAAAAGTAATTTCACTTAGGACACATCAGTCCTCTGACCCCGAGCCCTGCCCCTGTGAAGGAAACCCAGCAATGCTCTATTTTCACGTGAAGCAATCTGCAGTCACACAGACAGCATTCCATACTTGGCAACACCCTTAAGGGACACAAAATTAAGCACACACACACACACACACACACTCTTCAACAAAGAAAGTCCTCTTTTGAATTGGTATCTCCAAACTAAAATATAAAAAATGCAATGATGGGGACTTCAAAAGTGCTAAGCAGACTGGCAGTGAAAAGACAGCATTTTGCTGTCTCTTTTTTCATAGCATCTTTAAGAAAAGAAAAAAAAAATCTTTAATACCATAGAAGAAATCTCCCCAGGGTGCCTCACACAACTCTTGCCAAAGCAGTTGACTTTAATCAAGTCACAACTCACATGAACAAAGTTAAACTCAAGCTTTACTGAGCTAAACATACACAAGCAGCAGCGCATATCAAAACCTCCAATCAATGCTGAAGTAAAACACCTTTTGCTATGGAATCTTACAAGACCACGTTAAACCTCTCTAGCTAGTGCCTTGAGTAAAACTTCATAAAGCAAAATATACTATGTAATTATTTATGGTTATTAATGTTTGTTCTAATGCACAATGAAAGAATTTATCAGGAAAAAGAACTACTACTGTCTGCTTTAAAATCTCCTCCCATCTCCCTACACACAGCAGTGATTGTGCTCATTATTATAACGAGTTAGCAATGACCAGAATCCAAAGTGCCACATAACAACGAGAACACATTATTTTATCCTATAACCATATTCTGATTTGCCATCAAAAAAATCACAATGCACTTACCTTGTTTCAAGGAGTAAAGGAGTTGAAGACCACTTTGTAGTTAGAGATGTTGTCACAGCCTTAGAATCTCCTTTTACAAGTGAAGAGCTGAAGCAGATTCCAAGAACTGCAATAAGTATTCCCATTTTATAGAAGCCTGAAAATGATGAAGAAAAAAACTCAGCGTTGCATTGTCTCTTCTTATAAATACAGAATCTCACATATCCAAATATATGAGGACATTTTGATTCAGTGGCCCATTTAACGCAATACATCGATGAGATGATCATCGTATCACCTGGGCTTACAAAATCAGAAATACCATGAAAACTTAAAGAGAGGCCAGGAATTTACCATCTGACTCCTGAACTGCAATTAAACCTAAATCAACTCCAGCTGCCTCTGCATTTATACTTTCAAACAGACTTGCTTCAGCTGTGGGACACCCACAGACCGCTTGCTTTAGGAAGAGGTGCTTCAAACTGGGTGAAAAACCAACCCACCGTTCACGTCACGGGAGGTAAAGTCAGACCTTGCATTTGCAGCAGCCAAGTACTAACCAGTGTCAGATAAAGCAGGCAAGGAGGAGGTTCCCTAGTCAGCCCTTTAGGTTCTGCTGGGCACGGCGGACAGCTTCTCTGGGGAATGAAGAAACAAGCATTTCCTGGATGCCCGAAGCACCACCAATTTTAGAAGCTGAAAAATGAATGAAATAATGAGAACAGGCTCAAATGATACAACTTACTGCGAGAAATAAGATAAAAATAGTTAAAAAAAGCCATTTCTTTAGTATCCTTCATGGGTACTTTCACGCCTTTGTGTGGAGTTTCCTTGCCCCCAACTCTTACACTTATGGAGGACCTGAATTCTCCTGTTGGCTTTTCATTAGAGTCTCCAAAACTTCAAGTTTTTCCCCCTCTCTGACTAGACTATATTTACTGCACACCCAATATGCACCCAGATACTTATTTCTTCATGGTTATTCTTCTGGGTAACTCATTTTCCATTTTGCTCCTGCAAGTGAAAAAACATCCCACACCAAACCCAGGTCTATCACACCCACCAACCTGCCAGGATCTAACTCATCCTTCTTTTTCATGATGATCTCAATGTACAAAACAGTGTTACATATCAGTAGCTCTAAGCTCTACTTGTATATACACACAGACAAAAATCCCTGAATCCTGTTCCCTTTAAAAATTTACGTTCCTCCAGCACAAGCTCCCCAGCAATCGCTCAGCCATTGTTCTTTTTCTCAGGATTAAGCCAGAAATGCCTGCTGTGATATCCAAAGAGCAGCTTGCTCAGCTGCACTCAACGTTTGTTTTATGCCACACCTGGGAAGGAGGCAGATGGCATCACAGAATGGCCACAGCCATCACTCCCTGTGTGCAGAGGGGGAAGCTCAGCCAATATTTGTGGAGTGAAACCTCGGCTTCTGCCAAGTGCAACAAAAAAACCCACAGTCTGCAGCTTCTCCCACAGTCAGGTGCTTCTTATTCACTGCAAATCATAAACACAGAAATTAATATACTGAACTGTGTTCTCTCAACTGAAGCTCCTGTGCTGCTCTCTCGTGCCATCTTTCCCATTCTGGGAAGGACTGTAATAAAAGCCTTTTCCTGTATGAAATAGGAAAGAACCCAAAGTACACGTCTGTCACCTGACACCTGTTTAGCCAACTGAAAACCTGCGCATTAGAAACGAATAACAGCCTTGAATAATGACAGCCATAAAACAAAGGAAAGACCGAAACCTCGAAGAAAATTACACCACGGAAAAAGAGGTCAGAGGCACGGGAATAAACCGTGTGACACGAGGCGATCCAGCCGTGCCAGGGGACAAAGCAAATCCCAACCTGAATTACAATATTGCAAAGGGGAGTTTTCACACCTAGTTTGTAAATATTTTTCCTGCTTTATTTCTCTTCCAATTACTCAGTTTAAAACACTTCTGGGAACTCGGGCAGCCGGCTTTGGGGAAAGAACTAAACCACCCCACAGCCGCAGGCAGCGTTCTGTGCCATGCCCTGGCAGGTCAGCGAGCGGCAAAGACCTCTGGTAAGGGCGATCGCTGACAGCCGGGATCGCTCTGTGAGCACGTCCCGTCAAGAGCTCGTGTTGCCGTGCTCTGGATCAACCAAAACTAAAAACATGGCGATTAACTGGTTAGCCCACGAGCAGGAACCCCTTGTCCCAGCTGGCGGTCGGCGCCCAGCGGGCTCTCGCTGCAGCGCTGACCGGACGCGCCGCGGCTCCGAGTGCTCAAAGCACGCCTTAAACCCGGGCCGTCGGGTCCTTAATGGTGCGGGGAACCAACTGCGAGCGCGGCCTCCGCCGCCCGCCGGTCCCGCTACACCCGCGGGCCGACCGAGCTCCGCGGGGTTCTCCGCCGGCCCCGAGCCCCCGCACGGCGGCGCCCCGAGGGGGGCGGCCCCGGGCCCTCCCCGCCGCCTCCGCCGCCTCACGGCCCCCGCGGGCCGCCCGGTCACCGCACCTGCCCCGCGGCCGCCGCTCCCTCCCGGCTGCCGCCGCTTCCGCTTCCGCTGGCGCGGCCGGGCAGAGGCGCCGCGGCGCCGCAGTGGCGGCGGGGCCGGGCCGAGGCCGGCGCGGGGGGACGGGGCGGCACCGCGCCTTCCCCTCACAGAGCTGCTACCCCCCGGTCCTGGAAAACGGCCCTGGTGACTGCGGGGCCTCCTCCAGGACGTCGGTGCAGTCTCAGTGTAAGGAGGTAACGCCCGAGGCAAAGGTGGGACCCGCGTTCCCGCCTTCAGCGCGTCCATTAGCAGCCGGCAGCCCGCGCCCCGTATGCAAAGAGCTGCTTGCATTTGCTCGTTCGTTTACAGTGCAAACTAAAAGGAGCGTGCGGGGGATTAAAAAGCAGTTGTTCGTCGTTTATCTTCTCTGAGCGTCTCACATCTCTCCGTCAGAGCTCCCTCTGAGCTGTCCCTCTCGCAGCCCGAAGAAGCCAACTCAGCTCAGCCGTCCTCTGTGCCCAGCTGTCCCTGCCGCGTCCTCGCAGCGCTCTGTAATGTCACTGTGGGCTTTCTGAGTCACGGGGATGGGGCAGCAGAACTGGGATCTCACGCAAGACGTGTAGAGCCAGAATAAAGCCGGGAGTCCAACCAGGCGAAGTAACTTGGGCAAGGGTGAGGGAGTCTGCCAGGAGCTGAGCCACAGGACAGCTGGCTGGCTGATGGTCATCCATTGCCCGCGCCAGGGCTTCCTCAGCAGCTCTTTGCAAGGCTGTTCACAACACAAACACAAAAGTTTGCAAAGCTGAGCCAGGGATTATTTACAGGTGATCCTGTAATTTCAAAGGTTTTCCTTCTGTTTTCATTTTAAAACACTGAAGCTCTGAAAGCGACAGATGTTGTCTGACTTCACCTCTGAGCTCCGAGACATGAGAACAAATGTCATGAAAAATAGTGGTGTTCTGAGCTGTGTGTAACCAAACCTGTACTGGTGGTGTCTCAGGGTTGTGATGTGATGACCAAGGATTATGGGGTCTGGGTTTATTTATCTATTTTTACCCTTTTGCCCCAGTGATTAGCAAATAGCTATGCCAGGCACAGCAGGGCTGTCGGGGTCAGGAATTCATTGATGCCATCGGTTTATTAACGAAGTCTCCGCACCCTGAGCTCAGCAGCGAAACTGAGTCGCTCGCAAACAGGGCCGGGTACGTGCCCGGCTGTCCCGCTGACAAGGCCGGTGTGCGGGACACGGGGAGCGGGAAGCGGGCCGGGGGGGCGTGGTCAACAGCCGGCCCCGCCCACCCCGCGTTTCCTCGGAAACCTCGCAGCGTGCGGCCAATAGCGCGCCAGGGCGCGGCACCGCCCCTCCCGCGCCTCGCGAGATCTGCGCCCGCCAGACCGTGAACGCGGACTACACTTCCCGGCGACCCATGGGGCGGACGCGGCAGCCAATGAGAAGCGTGAACTTGTGGTAGGCGTGGCCGGACCGGGCCAATCGGGCGCGGGCAGCTGCGGCGGCGGAAGCGGCCCTCGGAGCTCGGCAGGGGCGGCAGTGCCGCGGGGAGACCGGCGCAGGGCAGCGCCCCGGGCACAGGTACCGCCGCGCTGCGGGGGCCGGGGGCACCTCCGGAGAAGGGCTGAGGTGGGGGGGCGGCGGCCGCCGTTTCAGTGCGCGGCGGCGGTGGAGAGGGGAGTGAGTAAGCGGCTGGCGGGAGCCCTGCGGAGCGGGGCGAGTGGAGCGGAGAGGGGCGGGGTGGGGCCGTGCG